>CM038677.1:272291432-272465197 GCA_021605205.1 Aegilops longissima
CCACCTATAAACTCCCGAAACTTTCGGTTATGCAATCGGTGTTGGGGATAGGGGACACAAAATATATCACCCAAACTAACAATACCTAGATCATTGTATCCATCCTTCAACACATAACCAAGAAAACTCCGAAATCATTTACCTCGACCTTGAAAAGCATCCGTTATCTGAGTCATGGCAATACTCTCGAACTCGCTTGATCTTTCGGGTTATCGAGGTTATCTCACCAACAAGCTGTACAAAAGAGATTTTCGATGTCGGCAAAGCTCGGAGTATTCGAGGCGCAGCGATAAAATTGTGGCGACAACACCTCGAGCTCAACTCCCGGACACTACCACAAACCCTAAATGTCGGGAGGCACCAAGAACAATGTTCTCGTCACAAAACCATCGAACGATTCCAAGATACCCGCGTGATCCTAAATTTTTTAGTGAAATTTGAGAGAGAAAGTCAAAACTTCTCGTCGGGAGACCTCACCAGAGCTGACGAAGGGGTGAGGAGTAAAAAGAATCCTACTCTCGATATATATAATCCTAAGACTCAAAACATTTTTGTTCTAGACTCAACAAAGTCAGCGATTCAATCAAGCGAGGGCTCCTAAGTCGGGATGGCTCGATTACCAACTTATAACGCCCTCGATGCGGCTATATCTCCCACGTCGAAGCATGACTTAGAGGCATAACCGCATTGAAAGCAATGTCGCAAGTGAGGTAATCTTCACACAACCCATGTAATACATAAGGGAAAGAGATACATAGTTGGCTTACAATTGCCACTTCACACAATACATGAGTAAAAAATACATCATACAGATACAATCAAGGTCCGACTACGGAACCAAAATAAAAGAGGACTACCCCAAATGCTACACAGATCCCCGGTCGTCCCAACTGGGCTCCACTACTGATCAACTGAAACGAAACAACACAATGAACAAGATCTTCATCGAGCTCCTCCTTGAGCTCGGATGCGTCACCTGCACGGTTTCATCGGCACCTGCAAACTGGTTTTGGAAGTATCATGAGTCACGGGACTCAAGCAATCTCACACCGCGAGATCAAGACTATTTAAGCTTATGGGTAGGAGAAGGTAGTAAGGTGGAGCTGCAGACAGTTTACTAGCATATCTGGTGTCTAACATACATGCAAATGAGGCGAGAAGAGAAAGCAAAAGCACGGTCGTGAAGCTAGTAGCGATCAAGAAGTGATCCCGAAACTACTTACGTCAAACATAACTCCAACACCGTGTTCACTTCCCGGACTCCGAGAAGAGACCGTCACAGTTACACCGCGTTGGTGTATTTTAATTAAGATCAACTTCGGGTTTTCTACAACGGACATTAACAAATTCCCATCGCCTCATAACCGCGGGCACGGCTTTGAAAGATAATACCTGCAGGGTGTCCCAACTTAGCCCATGATAAGCTCTCGCGATCAACGAAGGATATTCCTTCTCCGGGAAGACCCGATCAGTCTGGAATCCGGCTACAAGACATTTCGACAAAGAATAAAACAAGACCAGCAAAGCCGCCCGATGTGCCGACAAATCCCGATAGGAGTCGACGTACCTCGCTCGTGGCACACCGGATAAGTCAAGCTACGAGTAAAACCAAGCCTCGAAGTTTCCCGTGGTGGCCCCAAGAAGTCTGCCGGTTCGGACCAACACTGGAGGAGCACCGCCGGGGTGGCTAAAATAACGATGACCCTTGAGTCTGCAGAACCCAAGGAAGGGGTATATGTGGTAGGTAGTCAAATGGTAAAACCAAGGTTGGGCCTTCTTTGGAGGAGTCTTATTCAAAGCGAACTGTCAAGGGGGTCCCATAAACCACCCAACCGCATTAGGGACGCAAAATCCGGGAACATAATACCGATATGACGGAAACTAGGCGGCAAGAGTGGAACAAAACACGGGCATAAGGCCGAGCCTTCCACCCTTTACCAAGTATATAGATGCATTAATTAAATAAGATATATTGTGATATCCTAACATAAACATGTTCCAACAAGGAACAACATCTCCATGTTCCAACAAGGAACAAACTTCATCTTCACTGCAACTAACAACGCTATAAGAGGGCTGAGCAAAGCGGTAACATAGCCAAACAACGGTTTGCTAGGAAAGGATGGTTAAAGGCTTGACATGGCAATATGGGAGGCATGATAAGCAAGTGATAGGCATCGAGCATAGGCATAGCAAAAGAGCGAGCATCTAGCAAGCAAAGATAGAAGTGATTTGTAGTGTAGTCGACACGGGTCCTTGCCAAGATGGTCACACACGCATGTAGATGAACCATTCATCGATCTCCCGGTACTGTGAAAAATCAAGATGGCCTTATGCTCCTGGTCATGTAACCGTTCGGGCGTCGTGGAAGAACTTACCGTTCACGGGGTCTCGGTCTTGGCCATGGTACAGTGGCTCCATGAACACAACAGGGCCAGATGGATGCAAGGCCATGGCAGCAACGGGTCGTGAGCGCTTGATGTAAACCGAAGTCAACAGTGCTCGAGGACGAGGGGCTCGGGGCAGCGGTTTGCGGGAGCAGGTGGAGGGGTTGATGGCGACAGGCGGCGCAGGTCGGCTGCTTGCTGGTGGTGGGGAGCTCCTGCACGCATTTAACTGCAGGAGGCCGCCTTGGAGCGTCGGTGCTCGAGGCGAAGGAGCAGGAGACGCAGAGCGAAGTCGTGGGCGGGGACCTGCCTTTGAGGCAGGGAGGGAGGCGGCGACGCCCGAGGCGCAGGACGCGGGTCGAGGCAGCAGGCGACCGGGCGGGCGATCGGTGAGGGGCAGCAATTGCTGCCGGGCGGCGCAGGTCGAGGCGGTTTGGTGGCGACGAGGAGAATCCGGAGGAAGGCCATGGCGAGGAGGAGCGCGCCGGGTCACGCGCGCGGATGGCCCTCCTGGTGGTCGCCGACGGGCGCGGGTGGCGATGGGTCACCGGAGCGGGCGGTTGCCGGACGGGTCATGCGGAGATGGCCTGGAGGTTGAGGCCGAATCGAGGAGGAGGAGGCACGGCACCGACGAGGCTGGGCGCCGGATCACGGGATGGACAGCGCGAGGCGAAGAGGCGCGACGACGCATGGATTCGGGACGGATCGAGGCGGAGGGAGGCGAGGGGATCGGGCGAGGAGCTCCTTGTAACACCCCGGAAGTAACTTTCCATAATTGTAACTCCAACTCTTGCCATTTCGGCATTGTGATATGATATTCCTCCGTGGTTGGGTTTTCTTCTTTTGCATTTTGTCCATGTCATGCATTTTTATCATGTCATCATGTGCATCGATTTGCATACGTGTTCGCCTCTCATGATTCGAGCATTTTCCCGTTGTCCGCTTTTGCAATCCGCACTCCTATCTCCCCGGCGCCCTTTTACGCTTTTTCCGTGAGCGGGTACTAAACCTTCTCGGAATGCACCGAGGTTTGTCAAGTGGCCTTGGTATACCAACCGTAGACCACCGGTCAAGTTTCGGTCATTTGGAGCTCGTTTGGTACTCCAACAGTTAACCGCACACTCGCAAAGGCCTCTTTTAAGTTGCAGCCCAACACCCTTCAAAATAGTCCAATAACCCATCTAAGTCACTTCCATGCTCTCCGTCGTTCGATCACGATCGTGTGGCGAAAACTACACCTCATTTGGACTCTCCTAGCTCTCTCTATGCCTATTTAAGCAACCCCATTCCAAATCCCGGATCATCCTCCCGAAACCCTAGACGAATCCTCCGCCGGCACGGACGTGTCCGAGCGGCCGGACAACGTCCGCTTGCTACCAGCAGCCTCTCTGCCAGCGCCACGTGGGGCCCGGTCCCCACATCGCCGCCCCCTCCCGCTGCCCGCCGGGCCTGCAGGGGCCCTCCCGCCCGGGTCGCCTTGCCGCTGCCATGGGCGCCCTGAGCCAAGGCTGAGACCGCGCCTCAAGCCGCCGCCCTGCCATGCCAGGCGGCGCGGCGCCTCCTCCTGGCGCCACCTCCCTCCGGTTGGCGCCCCCTGCCGGCCGCCTCCTCTCCCTCCGGCCACCGGGAGGCCGCCCGCCGCCTCCTCGATCCGATCCGATCGAGATCCCATCGAGGGTTGACTTTCTCTTCTTCCCCCCTCAAATTTTTCCTCTAAGTTTTTATCTCGTGGATTATTTTGTGGCATTTTCTCCGTAGCATAACTTTGCATCTGTAGCTCCATTTTGCGCGTATAATATATCAAAATGTTCGCCTCGAAGAGTAGATCAATTCATCTCTTTGCATCATTTTCATTTGAGCTCATCTTGATGCCCGAAATGCTGTTGGAAGAGGGCTATGTGATGTTAGTTTCGCTTTCTTAATGTAACTTGCACTTTGTTATTTTGCTATGATTAATGTGTGCACCCTATGAATTTGAGTCCTACATGTGTTTTGTAATATGCCATGCCATCTTTCCAGGGGTGTATGCCATGTATTTTGTGATCTATGTGGTGACTAGCACAAGCATGCAAAGTAGGTGTCCTGATGTTGCTGTTTTCAGCCCTGTTTAGCTGATATTTTGATGCCATGTTAACTTGATGCTACCGAGAGATCTATGTATATTTTGAGATACTTTAGTAAGGATGTTTTGTTCTACATGTCTTGCTCTATCCATCCATGCCCTTGTTTGCAATTATGGAGTGCCATAGCTTGAGTCAATCGAGCTCTACTTTTGCTATCAAATGTTTCCTGGCAGATTGTTAACATGTTATTCAATTTTGCCAAGGTTGTTGTGGTTGATCCGTTTATGCTATGATGTTGTTCTTGCCATGTATGTCTTCTATGTCATGTCTTCTTGATGTATGTATGCTTAGTTTATCATATAAGGCTCTGTAGTGAGTGCATTGAGCTTGTTAACATGCCTACTTGTTATCAGTTTTGACATGCCATGTTGCTGAATCATAACTAAACTTGCGATATTGACATGGGTGTTACTATATTTTCTGATCCTTTTGGCTTATGGTCAGTAAGGGACTTTTGTTCTATGCTTTGAGTAGATTCATGCCATGCCTTGTTTTGCTATTATAAGGTCCTGTAGTATGTAGTTTTGCTGCTCTGAACATTGCTACCGATGCTGTTTTTGCCATGTCCGACTGATATTTTGTGCACTTTTGCCATGCTTGTTTGAACCTGTTATGATGTGAACTAGCCGTAGCTCAGTGCTCATCTTTTGTCAAGCATCTTGAGTAGATCATTGCCATATACTTTGTTGGTACGTTTGGGTGCAGTAGCTTAATTTCTTGTTGCTTGCTAAGTGGCATCATCTTTGTTAATGGCAGATTTGTGCCATTCTTGTTTTGCTTGTCATTTGCAAACCGTGCATCCGATTCGGTGATCTTTATATCGATTTCAACCGAAATCATCTCATCTTTCAGTGGCATACTTGGTTTGCCAAGTTAATGCCTGGTTCATCATTTTCCTTCCAGGCGCGCATACGCATTGCATATCACATCTCGCATATCATGTCATGTTTTGCATCATGTTGCTTGTGCATTGCACCGTGATTTATTGTGGTTCCTTTGTTTGTGTTATTGCTTTGGGTAGATCCGGGAGACGAGTACGTGAACGAGGAACCTGTTGAGAACGATTTTGAGGATCAAGCTTTCGACAACTCTGAGAACATTGCAGGCAAGATGACCATACCCTCGAAATCACTTCTATCTTTGCTATGCTAGTTGCTCGCTCTTTTGCTATGCCTATGTTGCGATGCCTACCACTTGCTATATCATGCCACCCATATTGCCATGTCAGCCCCTAACCATCCTTTCCTAGCAAACCGTTGTTTGGCTATGTTACCGCTTTGCTCAGCCCCTCTTATAGCGTTGCTAGTTGCAGGTGAAGCTGAAGTTCGTTCCTTTTTGGAACATGTTTACTTGATGGGGATATCACAATATATATCTGCTATAATTAATGCATCTATATACTTGGTAAAGGGTGGAAGGCTCGGCCTTATGCCTGGTGTTTTGTTCCACTCTTGCCACCCTAGTTTCCGTCATACGGTGTTATGTTCCTTGATTTCGCGTTCCTTACGGTTGGGTGATTTATGGGACCCCTTGATAGTTCGGTTTGAATAAGACTCGTCCAGCAAGGCCCAACTTTGGTTTTACCATTTGCCACCTAAGCCTTTTCCCCGGTTTTGCGAGCCCGAGGGTCATCTTTATTTAACCCCGGGCCAATGCTCCTCTGGCGTTGGTCCAAACTAAACCACTTGCGGTGCCACCCGAGGCAACTTGGGGCATCTTCGGTTGCCGACGTAGTGTTCATCCGGATGTGCCACGAGAACGAGATATGTGCAGCTCCTATCGGGATTTGTCGGCTGTCGGGCGGCTTGCTGGTCTTGTTTTATTCTTTGTCGAAATGTCTTGTAGTCCGGGATTCCGAGATTGATCGGGTCTTCCGTAGAAGGAATATCCTTCGCTGACCGTGAGAGCTTATAATGGGCTTGTTGGGACACCCCTGCAGGTATTATCTTTCAAAGCCGTGTCGCGGTTATGAGGCAGATGGGAATTTGTTAATGTCGGTTGTAGAAAACCGAAGTTGACCTCAAATAAAATACACATCAACGGCGTGTGTAACCGTGATGGTCTCTTCTCGGAGTCCGGGAAGTGAACACGGTGTTGGAATTATGTTTGACGTAAGTAGTTCAGGATCACTTCTTGATCGCTACTAGCTTCACGACCGTGCTTTGCTCCTCTTCTCGCTCTCTTTTGCGTTGTAGCCACCATATATGCTAGTAAACTGCTGCAGCTCCACCTTACAACTCTGTCCTTCCTATAAGCTTAAATAGTCTTGATCTCGGGTGTGAGATTGCTGAGTCCCGTGACTCACAGATTCTACCACAACAGTTGCAGGTGCCGATGATGCGGTCAGGTGACGAACCGAGCTCAAGTGGGAGTTCGACGAGGAACGTGGTCGATACTATGTGTCTTTCCTGATGATCGTAGTGGTGCCCAGTTGGGACGATCGGGGATCTGTGTAGCTTTGGGGTATCTTCTTTTATTTTGGTTCCGTGGTCGGACCTTGAGTGTACTCAATGATGGATGATTATTTATGTATTGTGTGAAGTGGCGATTGTAAGCCAACTATGTATCTCTTTCCTTATGTATTACATGGGTTGTGTGAAGATTACCTCACTTGCGACATTGCTTTCAATGCGGTTATGCCTCTAAGTCGTGCCTCGACACGTGGGAGATATAGCCGCATCGAGGGCGCTACATGTTGGTAATCGAGCCTTCCGACTTAGGAGCCCCTACTTGATTGTTTGTTGGCGTTGTTGAGTCTAGAATGGAAAATGTTTTGAGTCTTAGGATTATATATATCGAGAGTAGGATTTTTTTACTCCTCGGTCCTTCTGTCGCTCTGTGAGGTCTCCGACGAGAGTTTTGACTCTTCTCTCCTCAAATTTCACTAAAAAATTTTTAGGATCACGCTGGTATCTTGGAATCGCTCCGATGGTTTTGTGACGAGAACATTTTTCTTGGTGCCTCGACATTTAGGGGTTGTGGCGGTGTCCCGGGAGTTGAGCTCCGAGGTGTTGTCGCCACAATTTTATCGCTGCTGATTCTCGAATACCGAGTTTTACCGACATCGAAATCTCTTTTGTGCAGTTGTTGGTGAGATAACCCGATAACCAAAGATTGAGGCGAGCTCGAGTATTGCCATGACTTGTATAACGGATGTTTTTCAAGGTCGAGGTACACGATTTCGAGGATTTCTTGGTTATGTGTTGACGGATGGATACATTTGGATCTAGGTATTGTTAGTTTGGGTGATATATTTTGTGTCCCCTGTATCCCCAATACCAGATTGCATAACCAGAAAGTTTCGGGAGTTTATAGGTGGGATTCAAGTAGCTCCTAGCATTTCTTCCCGCAGATATTTGGTTCGTGATTGGGTAATCCTTACCACTTATTTGTTCCAGTCGTACCTTGTTATTTTTTTTCATCAACCCTTAATCAAGTGGCTTCTCACCTTAATGGACGTGTGATGATTAACTTTTGGAATTCATTCGTTCATTCTTGTTCGAATGTTTATTGTGAAGACTATATGTTGCAATTTCTATCCGTTGATTCAACTTGGCTATTTGTCTATCAAAGTGCTAACGGATGTCACCCTCTTCAGATGGCTCCGCCAACGCCTCGAATCCGGATCGTGATGATGGGAATCACCGAACCTCCACCTCCACCTCCGCCTCCGAGGCCCGGCAAGCTATCATGGCAGCCACCAATGCCAATGCTCGATGATTTTGCAGCTCTTGCAAGAACGTACTCAAGGGCAAGGCAATCAAGGAAATCAAGGTCAAGGCAACAACCAGCCGCACTTTGCTACTCTCGATCGGTTCCTCGCTAATCAGCGAAGTCTTTCGGTTTCGTGGTCGAGGCCACAGACGCCGACGATTGGCTTGTGGACATCTGCAAGCATTTTGATTGTAGCAATGTCGACACGAGGATTTTGTCAAGTTTGCTTCGCTTCAACTCAAGGATCAAGCTGCTTTGAGTGGTACCGACAATACAAAGATTCCATAGGAGGTCGTGTCATTACGGGATGAGTTCCACGAGATTTGAGCTCACCACATTCAAAAGTGTTGTTGAGAGCAAGCGTGAGGAGTTCCGCAATCTCAAGCAAGGCAACATGTCTGTCTACCAATACAATATCCAGTTGTAAACTCGCTCGCTTTGCTAAGCAAGACGTCCCCGATGAAAAGAGTATGATCTATCAATTCAGAGGTGGTGCGAGAGAAGATCTGCAATTAGCTCTTGTGCTTTTGAGCCGTAAAAGTATGATGAATTCTACAACATGGCATCAAGCAAGAAGCTGCCCAGCTCAAATTTGAGGCTTCTAAGAAGAGAATCAGGATGCAGATTCAGTCTTCTTCTTCCTCTCAAGTGGCAGCTAAGCAGGAAGTTCTACCTTCCTCCTCCTCCGTTCCGTCGGCCTTATCGCCAGAAGAACTCAGGTGGCCGTGGATCTTCCCACCCACCCAACCTCAGCTATCGTAACAAGTCTAATTCTCAAGCTCCAAGGTCAAGTGCTCCTTACCACCGTCCGCTCTCCGAGGTGACTTGCAACAAATGTCACAGAAGGTCACTATGCGAACAAGTGCTTCAACCAAAGGCGCCTTCCGCCTCCTCCCTGTGAAATCTTCCGGCAATGCGGTGGTCAAGCATAATCCCAAGTCCGCAAAGGTGAACATGATGAATGCAGCTCAAGCGGAGGAATCTTGATGTGATAATGGGTAATCTCTCGATTAATGATATTCCCGCAAAAGTCTTATTTGATCTTTGGTGCATCGCTTTCTTTCATTTCGAGACCTTTTGTTGCCAAGCATGAGTTTGTGACGGAAAGATTCCTACTCCGTTGAAGATTGTGTCCCGGGTAAGCAAATGACATCTAATGTTTGCGTCCGGATGTTTCTATCAAGATGGGCGATTATAGATTTCTGTCTAAACCAATTGTTCTCGGTGACTCGGATATTGATCTTATTCTCGGGATGGATGGCTTTATCAAGACAAAGCTCAGCTTGATTGTGCTGCTGTGGAAATTCAATTGACTCACTCTTCTAATGATGTGATCATCTATGCGCTTCGTGATGAAACCATTGGTTGTTTTCTCTCAATGAAAAGGGTGAATTGGATGCTATCTCTCGATTCGATCGTTTGTGAGTACCAAGATGTCTTTTAGAAGAGCTTCGGGTATGCCTCCTCATCGCCGCTTGAGTTCGTTATCGATCTTGAGCACCGCATGAACCCGTTTGCAAGCGCCCATACAAGCTTGGACCTGATGAGTGAAGGAATTGAAGAAGCAGCTCGATGAACAAGAGCGTCTGGGTTTGATCAGACCGAGTTCATCTCCTTGGGGTTGTGGTGTTCTTTTTGTCCAGAAGAAGGATGGCACGGACCGACTTTGCGTCGATTACCGTCCATTGAATAAGAAGACAATCAAGAACAAGTATCCACTTCCCAACATCAATGAGCTTTTCGAGCAACTCAAAGGTGCTAAAGTGTTCTCCAAGCTTGACCTTCGTATGGGTTATCATCAAATTCGCATTCGTGAACAAGATATTCCCAAGACAAAGATTCGAACAAGCTTTGGTTCTTATGAATATCTTGTCATGTCTTTCGGCCTTGTCAATGCTCCTCCAACATTCTCTCGGATGATGAACTTCATATTCAACCCCTACACCAATGAATTCGTCTTGGTCTATCTTGATGATATTTTGGTCTTCTCCAAGAATAAGAAGGATCACGCCAAACATTTGCGATTGGTGCTAGACAAGCTCAGAGAGTATCAATTCTATGCGAAGTTCTCCAAATGTGAATTTTGGCTTGATGAAGTGCTTTATCTTGGTCATATCATCTCCGCCAAGGGCATCATTTATTAACCCCGAGAAGGTGTCCGCAATTGTGAATTGGGAACCTCCTCGAATGTCAAGCAGCTCCGCAGTTTTCTTGGTCTTGCAAGCTATTGCCGAAGATTCGTTGAGAACTTCTCCAAGATTGCAAAGCCTCTTTCCAACCTCCTCGGAAGCATGTGAAGTATATGCGGTGTGGCGCCCTCGATTCAATCGTACACTAATCATGCACGCAAATGTGTACGATCAAGATCAAGGACTCACGGAAGATATCACAACACAACTCTACAATAAAATAAGTCATACAAGCATCATAATACAAGCCAGGGCCTCGAGGGCTCGAATACAAGTGCTCGATCATAGACGAAGTCGGTGGAAGCAACAATATCTCGAGTACTGGACATAAGTTAAACAAGGTGCCATAAGATGGCTAGCACCAAGCTGGGATACAGATCGAAGAGGAGCAGGCCTCCCGCTCAGGATCCTCCTAGGTCACTCCCGGTCGCCGCCGCCGGCTGCTGCGTAGTAGTAGGCACCTCGGAGTAGTAGTCGCCGAGGCGGTGGCGACTCGACTCTGGGCTCCATCGTCCGTTGCGACAATCGAGTAGAGGTAGGGAAAAAGGGAACAAGGCAACCGTGAGTACTCATCCAAAGTACTGCAAGCAAGGAGCTACACTACATATGCATGGATATATGTGTAAAGGGCCATATCGGTGGATTGAAGCTGCAGAATGCCGTAATAAGAGGGGATAGCTAGTCTTAACGAAGACTACGCTTCGACACCGGTCTTGCAATGCATGAAGAGGACAACGGAAGTCCTCCAAGTAACATCATATAGCAATAATCCTACCCGGCAATCCCCGCTCATATCCCCGAGCGAGAGCGACCATCGGTTGTATCCGCACTTGGAAGGGTGTGTTTTATCAAGTATCCGGTTCTAGTTGTCATAAGCTCAAGGTACAACTCCAAGTCGCCCCTTATCAAGATCACGGCTATCTGAATAGATTAACTTCCTGCAGGGTGCACCATCTTACCCAAAGACGCTTGATCCCATTTGGCGGACACACTTTCCGGGGTCATGCCCGACGCAGAAGATCAACACGCCGCAGCCCCACCTAGGCACAACAGAGAGGCCAAGACGCCGGTCTAAACCTAAGCGCGCAGGGTCCGGGCCCATCGCCTCGAAAGCACACCTGCACGTTGTGAGGGCGGCCGGAGAGCGCATCTAGCCTAACAGCGTTCCAGTCCAATCCGGCGCCCGCTCGTCGCCGACGTCTGAAGTATTTCGCCGATACCACGACGCCAGGATACCCATAACTACTCCAGCGTAGATGGTTAGTGCGTATAAGCTCGTAGCCAACTCAGATCAAATACCAAGACCTCGTTAAGCGTGTTAAGTATCCGCTGAGCGCCGAGCAGGCCAGGCCCACCTCTCTCCTAGGCGGTCTCAACTCGCCCTATCGCTCCGCCACAAAGATCCACTCATGGTGCTCCATCAGCCGACCCGTCTTTAGTCTCACATGTATCATGAATAAGTATATAGCATATACCCGTGATCAACTCCCGAGTGATCACGGCCCGATAGTATCGCACGGCAGACGGACAAGAAAGTAGGGCCACAGATGAAAATACTAGCATCCTATACTAAGCATATAGGATTGCGTAAGGTAACAATGAAGTTACAAGGACAAAGCTATGCAAAGAAGATAGGAGTATCTCAAAACAATAATATGCTATACTACTCTAATGCAAGCAAGATAGAGAAGAGTAGGCGATATCCGTGATCAAGGGGGCTTGCACGGTTGCTCGCAAGAGAGAGGGGTCGCCAACACCGTAGTCGAACCGCCGGCAGCAGCGTCGGCCTCGTAGTCTACCGGAGAGAAGAGGGGAAGAAACAATGAATACAAAGTAAACAGATGCATATCGATGCATGACATGTCAAGAAGCGATGCTAGGCGTGCCCTAACGTGGTATGAGGGGTCTTGGTTAGGGGAAAACATCCGGAAGTTTTCCTGCTCCGACGCCCCGTCGATGATGAACCGGAGAGGAAAGTTTGCAGGTTCGATAGGTTAGAGGCGTGTGGTGGACGAACGGATTGCGATCCGGATTCGCCTCGCCGTTCGAGCAACTTTCATATAGAAAACATTTTCATCGGAGTTACGGTTTAAAAGATATGATTTTCTAAAGATTTAAATCATTTTCTCGATTTTAATTATATATTTAATTCCAACCTTATCCAAAACAGTGTGTGTCGACGTAGGCATGACATCGAGTGATGTCAAGAGGTCAACTGGTCGGTTGACCAGTCAAACTCGACATGGGGACCCACCATCATAGACGATGGGTTAAACAGAGTTTAAACTAACCTAAAATTAGTTAGAAATCTCTTGGGCCCACTGCCGTTGTCTAATTAGGTTTTAATTAATTAAATTAATTAATTAGCAGTTATATATTTATTTTTATTCGCTTATGACATGGGGCCCGCATGTCGCTGGCTATAATCGCCACGTTGGCGATTGACCGGTCAACTCAGCCAACTAGGGCCCGCAGGCTCACCGCGAAGGGGTAGGGTGGCCCAGTCGCCACGCCGGGCGGCAATGGCTCGACGCCGGCGACGCCGTAACATGGCGCGGGGGCAACCGGCCTCGCGGGATTCGCTACTGGCGCCGTTTAGCGCATGATTTAACCCTAATCGAGCGGCCACTCGATGCCGTCGAGTCTGGTGGTGGTGGTACGGGGGGGCGGAATAGCCACCGCGGCGAAAGCACGGGCGGCGGTTGGCTTCGGCCTCCATCGGGACGGGCTACGGGCGCCCAAAGGCAGCGTGTGGGCAGCTGCTCACGAGCCGGGTTCGGGCGCACCCATTCGCGGTCACGGCCGGGCTGGGAGGGACGGAGTCGACGGTGGCGCCGATCAAGGGCGGACGCCGAGCTCAAGTAATTCGAGCTAGGGAGGCGGGTTGCATGAGGGGAAGAAAGGAGGGGAGGAGCTCACCGTATGGGCGTAAGGTGAAGGAAATATGCCCTAGAGGCAATAATAAAGTTATTATTTATTTCCTTATTTCATGATAAATGTTTATTATTCATGCTAGA
Source organism: Aegilops longissima (assembly GCA_021605205.1). Classification (NCBI taxonomy): domain Eukaryota; kingdom Viridiplantae; phylum Streptophyta; class Magnoliopsida; order Poales; family Poaceae; genus Aegilops; species Aegilops longissima. Next base: position 272,304,863 of record CM038677.1, read on the forward strand.
ATTGTATTAACGGAAACATAATACATGTGTGAATACATATACAAACATAGTGTCACTAGTATGCCTCTACTTGACTAGCTCGTTGAATCAAAGATGGTTAAGTTTCCTAGCCATAGACATGAGTTGTCATTTGATTAACGGGATCACATCATTAGGAGAATGATGTGATTGACATGACCCATTCCGTTAGCCTAGCACATGATCGTTTAGTATGTTGCTATTGCTTTCTTCATGACCTATACATGTTCCTGTAACTATGAGATTATGCAACTCCGTTTACGGAGGAACACTTTGGTGCTACCAAAGCGTCCACAACGAATGGGTGATTATAAAGGAGTACTACAGGTGTCTCCAAAGGTACATGTTGGGTTGGCGTATTTGAGATTAGGTTTTGTCCTCCGATTGTGGGAGAGGTATCTCTGGGCCTTCTCGGTAATACTCATCACCTAAGCCTTGCAAGCATTGTAACTAATGAGTTAGTTACTGAGATGATGTATTACGGAACGAGTAAAGAGACTTGCGGTAACGAGATTGAACTAGGTATTGGATACCGACGATCGAATCTCGGGCAAGTAACATACCGATGACAAAGGAACAAAGTATGTTGTTATGCGGTTTGACCGATAAAGATCTTCAGTAGAATATGTAGGAACCAATATGGGCATCCAGGTTCCGCTATTGGTTATTGACCGAGAATAGTTCTAGGTCATGTCTACATAGTTCTCGAACCCGTAGGGTCCGCACGCTTAAAAGTTTCGATGCGGTTATATTATGAGTTTATGAGTTTTGATGTACCGAAGGAGTTCGGAGTCCCGGATGAGATCGGGGACATGACGAGGAGTCTCGAAATGGTCGAGACGTAAAGATCGATATATTGGACGACTATATTCGGAGTTCGGAAAGGTTCCGAGTGATTCGGTATTTTTGAGTACCGGGAGTTACGGGAATACAGGGAAGAGTATTGGGCCTTAATGGGCCTTAGTGGGAAGGATCCAGGAGGTGGCGCGCCCCCCCAAGCCCAGTCCGAATTGGACAAGGGGTTTGGGGCGCAGCCCACCTCTCCCTTCCTTCTCCACTTCCCCTTTCCCCCTTCTCCTAGTTGGACTAGGAAGAAGGAGTCCTACTCGGTGGGAGTAGGACTCCCCTGGCGCGCCTCCTCCTAGGGCCGGCCTCCTCCTCCCTCCCTCCTTTATATACGAGGCAGGGGGCACCCCATGACACACAAGTTGATCTACGGATCTTTCCTTAGCCGTGTCGGTGCCCCTTCCACCATATTCCACTTGGTCATATCGTCATGAGCTTAGCGAAGCCTGCGCCGGAGAAGTCATATCGTCGCGGAGCTTAGGCGAAGCCCTGCGCCGGTGGAGCATCAACATCGTCACCACGCCGTCGTCGACGAACTCATCCCGACACTTTGCTGGATCGGAGTCCGGGATCGCCATCGAGCTGAACGTGTGCAGAACTCGGAGGTGCCGTGACGTTCGGTGCTTGGATCGGTCGGATCGTGAAGACGTCGACTACATCAACAGCGTTGTTATAACGCTTCGCTTTCGGTCTCACGAGTGCGTACGGACGGACACTCTCTCCTCTCGTTGCTATGCCATCACCATGGTCTTGCGTGTTCGTAGGAAATTTTTGAAATTACTACGTTCCCCAACAAATGGTATCGAGCCTGGTTTTATGCGTTGATGTCATATGCACGAGTAGAACACAAGTGAGTTGTGGGCGATATAAGTCATACCGCTTACCAGCATGTCATACTTTGGTTCAGCGGTATTGTGAGATGAAGCGGCCGGACCGACATTACGCAGACGCTTACGCGAGACTGGTTTCACCGCCGAGCACTAGTTGCTTAAAGGTGACCGTGGTGTCCGCTCTCTCACTTTAGTTGAACCGAGTGTGGCTACGCCGGTCCTTGCGAAGGTTAAAATAGCACCAACTTGACAAACTATCGTTGTGGTTTTGATGCGAGGTAAGAACGGTTCTTGCTCAGCCCGTAGCAGCCACGTAAAACTTGCAACAACAAAGTAGAGGACGCCTAACTTGTTTTTGCGGGGCATGTTGTGATGTGATGTGGTCAAGACGTGATGCTATATTTTATTGTATGAGATGATCATGTTTTGTAACCGAGTTATCGGCAATCGGCAGGAGCCATATGGTTGTCGCTTATTGTATGAAATGCAACGCCATGTAATTGCTTTACTTTATCACTAAGCAATAGCGATAGTCGAGAAGCAATAGTTGGCGAGACGACAACGATGCTACGATGGAGATCAAGGTGTCGCTACCGGTGACGATGGTGATCATGACGGTGCTTGGCGATGGAGATCACAAGCACAAGATGATGATGACCATATCATATCACTTATATTGATTGCATGTGATGTTTATCCTTTATGCATCTTATCTTGCTTTGATTGACGGTAGCATTATAAGATGATCTCTCACTAAAAATTATCAAGACGTGTTCTCCACGAGTATGCACCGCTGCCAAAGTTCTTAGTACCGGACACCACGTGATGATCGGGTGTGATAAGTTCTCGTCCATCTACAACGGGTGCAAAACAGTTGCGCACGCGAATACTCAAAGTTAAACTTGACGAGCCTAGCATATAACAGATATGGCCTCGAACACGGAGACCGAAAGGTCGAGCGTGAATCATATAGTAGATATGATCAACATAGTGATGTTCACCATTGAAACTACTCCATCTCACGTGATGATCGGACATGGTTTAGTTGATTTGGATCACGTAATCACTTAGATGACTAGAGATGTCATCTAAGTGGGAGTTCTTAAGTAATATGATTAATTGAACTTTAATTTATCATGAACTTAGTCTGGTAGTATTTTGCAAATTATGTTGTAGATCAATAGCTCGCGTTGTTGCTTCCCTATGTTTTTATGTGTTCCTAGAGAAAATTGTATTGAAAGATGTTAGTAGCAATGATACGGATTGGATCCGTGATCTGAGGTTTATCCTCATTGCTGCGCAGAAGAATTATGTCCTTAATGCACCGCTAGGTGATGCAGACCTATTGCAGGAGCGAATATACGACGTTATGAACGTTTGGCTAGCTCAATATGATGACTACTTGATAGTTTAGTGCACCATGCTTAACGGCTTAGAATCGGGACTTCAAAGACGTTTTGAACGTCATGGACCATATGAGATGTTCCAGAGTTGAAGTTAATATTTCAAGCAAATACCGAGTTGAGAGATATGAAGTCTCCAACAAGTTCTATAGCTAAAAGATGGAGGAGAATCGCTCAACTAGTGAGCATGTGCTCAGATTGTGCAGGTACTTCAATCGCTTGAATCAAGTGGGAGTTAATCTTCCGAGATAAGATAGTGATTGACAGAATTCTCTAGTCACCATCACAAGTTAGTAGAACTTCGTGATGAACTATAATATGCAAGGGATGACAAAAGTAATTCCCAAGCTCTTCGTGATGCTGAAATCAACGAAGGTAGAAATCAAGAAAAGAGCATCAAGTGTTGATGATTGACAAGACCACTAGTCTCAAGGAAAAGGGCAAAGGAAGAAGGGAACTTCAAAAAGAACGGCAAGCAAGTTGCTACTCGAGTGAAGAAGCCCAAGTCTGGACCTAAGCACGAGACTAAGTGCTTTTGCTACAATGGAACTGGTCATGGAAGCGGAACTACCCCAAGTATTTGGTGGATAAGAAGGATGGCAAAGTGAACAAAGGTATATTTGATATACAGGTTATTGATGTGTGCTTTACTAGTGTTTATAGTAGCCCCGAGTATTTGATACTTGTTCGGTTGCTAAGATTAGTAACTCAAACAGGAGTTACGTGATAAATAAGCAGAAACTAGTTGAAGGGAAGTAACGATGAGTGTTGGAAGTAGTTCCAAGATTGATATGATCATCATCGCACACTCCCTATACTTTCGGGATTAGTGTTAAACCTAAATAAATGTTATTTGGCGTTATGCTGAGCATGAATATGATTTGATCATGTTTATTGCAATACGGTTATTCATTTAAGTAAGAGAATAAATTGTTGTTCTGCTTACATGAATAAAACCTTCTATGGTTACACACCCAATGAAAATGGTTCGTTGGATCTCGATCGTAGTGATACACATATTCATAATATTGATGCCAAAAGATGCAAAGTTAATAATGATAGTGCAACTTATTTGTGGCAATCGCCGCTTAGGTCATATTGGTGTAAAGCGCATGAAGAAACTCCATGCTTGATGGGATTTTGGAATCACTTGATTATGAATCACTTGATGCTTGCGAACCATGCCTTATGGGCAAGATGACTAAAGACTCGTTCTCGGAACAATGGAGCGAGCAAATGACTTATTGGAAATAATACATACCGATGTATGCGGTCCGATGAGTGTTAAAGCTCACGGCAAGTATCGTTATTTTCGACCTTCACAGATGATTTGAGCAGATATGGGTATATCTACTTGATGAAACACAAGTCTGAAACATTTGAAAAGTTCAAAGAATTTCAGAGTGAAGTGAAGAATCATCGTAACAAGAAAATAAAGTTTCTACGATATGATCGCAGAGGAAAAATATTTGAGTTACGAAGTTTGGCCTTCATTAAAACAATGTGAAATAGTTTCACTACTCACGCCACCGAACACCACAAGATAATGGTGTGTCCGAACGTCAGAATCAAGACTTTATTGGATATGGTGCGATCTATGATGTATCTTACCGATTTACCACTATCGTTTTGGGGTTATGCATTAGAGATAGCTGCATTCACGTTTAATAGGGCACCATCTAAATCCGCTGAGATGACACCGTATGAACTATGGTTTAGCAAGAAACCTAAGTCGTCGTTTCTTAAAGTTTGGAGTTGTGATGCTTATGTGAAAAGTTTTCACCGATAAGCTCGAACCCAAATCGGAGAAGTGCGTCTTCATAGAATACCCAAAGGTAACTATTGGGTACACCTTCTATCACAGATCCGAAGGCAAGTTATTCGTTGTTAGATGGATCCTTTCTAGAGAAGAAGTTTCTCTCGAAAGAAGTGAGTGGGAGGAAAGTAGAACTTGATGAGGTAATTGTACCTTCTCCCTTATTGGAAAGTAGTTCATCACAGAAATCAGTTCGGTGATTCCTACACCAATTAGTAAGGAAGTTAATGATGATGATCATGAAACTTCAGATCAAGTTGCTACCAAACCTCGTAGGTCTTCCAGAGTAAGATCCGCACTGAGTGGTACGGTAATCATGTTCGGAAGTCATGTTACTAGACCATGATGAACCTACGAACTATGAGGAAGCGATGATGAGCCCAGATTCATGAAATGGCTTGAGGCCATAAAATCTGAGATAGGATCCATGTATGAGAACAAAGTATGGACTTTGATTGACTTGCTCGATGATCAGCAAGCCATGTAGATAAATGGATCTTCAAGAGGAAGACGGACAACGATAGTAGTGTTACTATCTACAAAGCTCGACTTGTCACAAAAGGTTTTCGACAAGTTCAAGTTGTTGACTACAATGAGATTTTCTCAAGCAGTAGCGATGCTTAAGTCTGTCCGAATCATGTTAGCAATTGCCACATTTTATGAAATCGGCAAATGGATGTCAAAACTACATTCTTTAATGGATTTATTAAAGAAGAGTTGTATATGATGCAACCGAAGGTTTTGTCAATCCTAAAGGTGCTAACAAAATGTGCAAGCTCCAATGATCCATCAATGGGTGGTGCAAGCATCTCGAGTTGGAATATGCGCTTTGATGTGTTGATCAAAGCATATGGTTTTATCAGACTTTTGGAAATGCCTGTATTTACAAGAAAGTGAGTGGGAGCACTACAACCTTTCCGATAAGTATATGTGAATGACATATTGTTGATCGGAAATAATGTAGAATTATTCGAAAAGCATAAAGGAGTGTTTGAAAGGAGTTTTTCAAAGAAAGACCTCGGTGAAGCTGCTTATATATTGAGCATCAAGATCTATAGAGATAGATCAAGACGCTTGATAAGTTTTCAATGAATACACACCTTGACAAGATTTTGAAGTAGTTCAAAATGGAGCAGTCAAAGAAAGAGTTCTTGCCTATGTTACAAGGTGTGAGATTGAGTAAGACTCAAAACCCGACCACGGCAGAAGATAGAAAGAGAATGAAAGTCATTCCTATGCATCAGCCATAGGTTCTATAAAGTATGCTATGCTATGTACCGCACCTATTGTATACCTTGCTCTGAATTTGGGAAGGAGTACAATAGTGATCTAGGAGTAGATCATGGACGTTGGTCAAGAACATCCTTAGTGAGGACTAAGGAAACATTTCTCGATTATGGAGGTGATAAAAGAGCCCGTCGTAAAGAGTTACATCGATGCAAGCTTTTTACACGATCCAGATGACTCTAAGTCTCAATCTGGATACATATTGAAAGTGGGAGCAATTAGCTAGAGTAGCTCCGTGCAAGAGCATTGTAGACATAGAATATTTGCAAAATACATACGGCTCTGAATGTGACAGACCGTTGACTAAACTTCTCTCACGAGCAAAACATGATCATACCTTAGTACTCTTTGGGTGTTAATCACATAGCGATGTGAACTAGATTATTGACTCTAGTAAACCCTTTGGGTGTTGGTCACATGATGATGTGAACTATGGGTGTTAATCACATACAGATGTGAATATTAGTGTTGAATCACATGATGATGTGAACTAGATTATTGACTCTAGTGCAAGTGGGAGACTGAAGGAAATATGCCCTAGAGGCAATAATAAAGTTATTATTTATTTCCTTATTTCATGATAAATGTTTATTATTCATGCTAGAATTGTATTAACCGGAAACATAATACATGTGTGAATACATAGACAAACATAGTGTCACTAGTATGCCTCTACTTGACTAGCTCGTTGAATCAAAGATGGTTAAGTTTCCTAGCCATAGACATGAGTTGTCATTTGATTAACGGGATCACATCATTAGGAGAATGATGTGATTGACATGACCCATTCCGTTAGCCTAGCACATGATCGTTTAGTATGTTGCTATTGCTTTCTTCATGACCTATACATGTTCCTGTAACTATGAGATTATGCAACTCCGTTTACGGAGGAACACTTTGGTGCTACCAAACGTTACAACGTAATCGGGTGATTATAAAGGAGTACTACAGGTGTCTCCAAAGATACATGTTGGGTTGGCGATTTGAGATTAGGTTTTGTCACTCCGATTGTCGGAGAGGTATCTCTGGGCCTTCTCGGTAATACTCATCACCTAAGCCTTGCAAGCATTGTAACTAATGAGTTAGTTACGAGATGATGTATTACTGAACGAGTAAAGAGACTTGCCGGTAACGAGATTGAACTAGGTATTGGATACCGACGATCGAATCTCGGGCAAGTAACATACCGATGACAAAGGGAACAAAGTATGTTGTTATGCGGTTTGACCGATAAAGATCTTCGTAGAATATGTAGGAACCAATATGGGCATCCAGGTTCCGCTATTGGTTATTGACCGAGAATAGTTCTAGGTCATGTCTACATAGTTCTCGAACCCGTAGGGTCCGCACGCTTAAAAGTTTCGATGACAGTTATATTATGAGTTTATGAGTTTTGATGTACCGAAGGAGTTCGGAGTCCCGGATGAGATCGGGGACATGACGAGGAGTCTCGAAATGGTCGAGACGTAAAGATCGATATATTGGACGACTATATTCGAGTTCGGAAAGGTTCCGAGTGATTGGGTATTTTTCGAGTACCGGGAGTTACGGGAATACGGGGAAGAGTATTGGGCCTTAATGGGCCTTAGTGGGAAGGATCCAGGAGGTGGCGTGCGCCCCTCCCAAGCCCAGTCCGAATTGGACAAGGGGTTTGGGGCGCAGCCCACCTCTCACTTCCTTCTCCACTTCCCCCCTTTCCCCCCCTTCTCCTAGTTGGACTAGGAAAGAAGGAGTCCTACTCCCGCCCTCCTCCTAGGGCCGGCCTCCTCCTCCCTCCCTCCTTTATATACGGGGGCAGGGGGCACCCCATGACACACAAGTTGATCTACGGATCTTTCCTTAGCCGTGTGCGGTGCCCCCTTCCACCATATTCCACTTCGGTCATATCGTCGCGGAGCTTAGGCGAAGCCCTGCGCCGGAGAAGTCATATCGTCATGAGCTTAGGCGAAGCCCTGCGTCGGTGGAGCATCAACATCGCCACCACGCCGTCGTCTCGACGGAACTCATCCCCGACACTTTGCTGGATCGAGTCCGGGATCGCCATCGAGCTGAACGTGTGCAGAACTCGGAGGTGCCGTGACGCTCGGTGCTTGGATCGGTCGGATCGTGAAGACGCATCGACTACATCAACCGCGTTGTTATAACGCTTCGCTTTCGGTCACGAGGGTACGTGGACGGACACTCTCCCCTCTCGTTGCTATGCCATCACCATGGTCTTGCGTGTTCGTAGGAAAAATTTTGAAATTACTACGTTCCCCAACACAAGGAGGCCCCGTGAGTGAGCGGGAGCGCAGGGGGAGGCCGGGGTCGACGGGAACCACCGGCAGCCGAGGCGGAAGGGGGCGATGTGGATCCGACGCCAAGGTGCCTTCCGGCTCCAACTGCGGGCACCGGTCGACGAGGAGGAGGACGGCGGACGTCTACGGCATGACGGGGAGGCGTATGGAGGACGTTGGCCGCGAGGACGACGGAGATCGGCGGCGCACCGTGTTTCGGTGAGGGGGGGGGAGAAGGGATCTGGGGCGAGGGGAAACGAGGGGGCTCTAGGGTTTCGGGGCGCCAGGGAGGGGTCGCCGTCGACCTAGTAGGCGCCGGGGGTGCACCGGATGGCCGCCGCGTGGCCATCGGCGCCGTGGACGGGCGCTCGGTGTCCACGGGGGTGGGGTGAACAGAGGAAGAGGAAGGAGGGGGCGAGTTGGGCTGGGCCGGGGGAAGGGAAATGGGCCAGGGGGGCGAGGGGCCAGGTGGGGAGGGGGAATGGGCCAGGGGGGCGAGGGGCCAGGTGGGGAGGGGGCTGGCTGGGCCAGGGTGTTATCCCTCCCCCTCCTTTCTTGTTTTTATTTTCTTTTTTCTTTTCTTTTCTGTTTTTAGTTTATTTAAAATGCCAGAGCATTTTACAAAAATTAGTGCACCCCACCATAATTAGGCTAGCTATTTTAGACAACCCCCGAACATTTTAGATTTTGTTTTCGAAACTTTTTATCGTTTGTTTTAGTTTTGATTTTTGTTTTAGAACGGGTTCGAATCAAGAGAGGTTTGGCATAGTAACCGAGGTGATCACTGTTGCATAACCATCCGGGCATTACAAATCTCCTCCACTACAAGAAATCTCGTCCCGAGATTTAGGAGGTAGAAGGAAAGAGTGCGGGATATTCATCTCAGATACGATCCTCGCGTTCTGTGTGGCTTCGTCTTGAGTGATTCACCATCGGACTTTGAGGAATTTGATCGCCTTCTGACGTGTGCGGCGTTCAGCTTGGTCGAGAATGCGGACCGGATGCTCTTTATAGGAGAGGTCCTGTTGCAATTCGAGCACTTCATGGTCCACTGCTCGGATTGGGTCCTTGAAGCAGCGTCGAAGTTGTGACACGTGGAACACATCGTGAACTTGAGAAAGGTTCGACGGAAGCTCCAGTTGATAAGCCACTTTTCCACGCCTTTCCAGAATAGTGAATGGGCCAATATAGCGAGGAGCTAGCTTGCCCTTGATCCCGAAGCGGTGAGCACCCTTCATTGGTGTAACGCGAAGATAGGCCTTTTCGCCAGGTTGATAGACCATGTCTTTGTGATGACGGTCATAATTACTCTTTTGACGCGACTGAGCAGTCTTGAGATTCTCGCGAATAATGCGGACTTGTTCTTCGCATGTTGGATAATATCCGGACCAAGAGTGGACGTTCCCGATTTCGACCAGTTCGAGAGGGTTCGCACTTTCGTCCATATAACACTTCAAGGGGCCATCTTCGAGACTAGCTTGATAGCTATTATTATAAGAGAACTCAGCATACGGAGAGATTCCTCCCATTTCTTGCGAATGAGGCGACACAAGCTCGAAGCATGTCTTCGAGAATTTGGTTGACACGCTCAACTTGCCCTTGGGACTGCGGATGAAAAGCAGATCGAAAGATAAATGAGTCCCCATAGCTTCTTGAAAACTTGCCCGAATCTTGAAGTGAATAAGCTGCCACGGTCCGAATCGATAACCAGTGGAATACCGTGGAGTGAAACAATTTCGACATATAGAGAGTTGCAAGCTGGCTAGCAGTGATCGTTTCTTTGACCGCCAGAAAATGAGCAACTTTAGAGAGCCGATCAATGACGACAAGAATAGCATCATTACCTTTCTCGCGATTTGGGAAATCCAAAGTGACGAAGTCCATTTCAACATGGTCCCATTTCCATTCCGGAATAGAGATAGGTTGCAGAGTTCCAAAGAGGCCTTTGATGTTCTCGCTTTGATGCGACGGCAAACGCCACACTCGTAAACATAGCGTAGCAATGTCCCGCTTCATATTAGACCACTGTAATCTCTCGATTTAATGTCTTGATACATCTTTGTACTACCGGGATGGATACATAGAGGCGTATCATGAGCTTCTCATAACCTTCGAGTCATATTCAGATTTTCCTTCTTACACGGCACCACTAGGCGGCCTTTGAAGTACAAGGCGCCATCATCAAGCAATAGTGAAGGATGAGGGATTTCCTTTCCGATGTCTTGTTTAAGCTTGTAGACTTGAGTCAAATCCTGCATTGTCTTTATGGTGCCCACGAGATCGGGTTCAACAGCCAGGTATAAAGGGAACCCCGGGGAACAACACGGAGATTCATCTTTTGGAACTCCGAGGAGGGGAGCGAGTGCACCGGAGGAACAATATGGAGGTTCAGCTTTCTGAATTCTTCAACAAGTGGGGCTGAACATGGTGAACTCAAGGTGATTGCTTGAGAAGACTTGCGGCTCAAGGCATCAGCCATTACATTAGCCTTGCTCGGCGTATAGGAAATACCCAAATCAAAGTCTCGCTGCAGTCTCCATCCATCTCTGTTGACGGAGGTTCAGGTCTGGCTGAGTAAACAGATACTTCAGACTTTGGTGGTCGGTGAAGATCTCGCAACGATTACCGAGAAGGTAATGTCGCCACTGCTTTAGTGCATGAATGACGGCAGCAAGTTCGAGGCCATGAACTGGGTAGTTCTCCTCGTGAGGGCGCAACTGTCGAGAGGCATAAGCAACTACTTTGCGCTCTTGCATTAGGACACCGCCTAAACCTTGACGAGAAGCGCCGCGATAAATGACGAAGTCCTTCTTAGTATCGGGAGGAGCTAGCATCGGGCGACGTCAACTTGTCTTTGAGTGCTCGGAAACTTTCCCGACATTTATCTCGCCCATTGGAATTTGACGCCTTATGCAACAAAGTTAGTCGAGGCTGGCAATCTTGGAGAAGTTCTCGATTTAATCGACGGCAATAGTGGCGAGACCGAGAAAACTTCGACTTGCTTAACGCTCTTCGGAGGAGTCCAATCGAGAATAGCCTGAACTCGTTCGGGGTTGACGGCAATACCATCCTTAGAAATGACATGCCCAAGATAGGTTACTTCGGAAGCCGAATTCACATTTGGAGAACTTGGCATAGAGTTGATGCTCTCGTAGCTTTTCCAAAGACAAGACGAAGATGTTCAAGATGTTCTTCTTCATTCTTGGAAAAGATCAGATATCATCCGGGTAAACCACTATTTAACTTGTCGAGGTAATCCATGAATATATAGTTCATCAAAGCGAGAGAAGGTAGCTGGAGCATTGGTTAAGCCGAAGACATGACGGTGTACTCGTATGAACCATAGCGAGTCACAAATGCGGTCTTGGGGATATCCTCCTCACGAACACGGATCTGGTGGTAACCCAACCTCAAGTCGAGTTTCGAGAACACTGACGAACCAGCCAATTGATCATAAAGATCATTGATCCGAGGAAGAGGATACTTATTCGAATGGTAGCTTGATTTATAGGCGGTAGTCTTGGACCAATCGGTTTGTCCCATCCTTCTTCTTGACAAAGAGAAAAGGTGCTCCCCAAGGTGAGCAACTTGGGCGAATGAAGCCGCTTTGAAGAGATTTGTCGATTTCTCCTTTAGCTCAAGGAGTTCATGCGGCGGCATCTTGTAGGGCCGTTTGGCTATAGGAGTGGTGCTGGTTTCAAGTCGATGACGAATTCGACAGCTCTAGCGTGGGGAATCCTAGAAGTTCTTCAGAAAGACGCCTTGGAAATCGCAAAGCATGTGAATGTTTTCAATTCCTCGAGGGTGCGGCGCTCAATGCATTCAATGCATAGAGCCTTGCCTCGCATTTTGCACCGATGAGCTTGGTAAGTGACTATTTCATCGAAGGGTGTAGCAGATGGACGGTCTTAGTGGCGCAAACGATTGACGCCAGATGCGCTTTCAACCAATTCATTCCTGAATGAGGTCAATGCTACAAGACTTCAAAGACGATGGAGAGACAAGGAATTCCATTCCTTCGATTTCAACGGGACGCGTTGCAAATCATGGAAGTCCGACATTGGTCCGCAGGGTGTGTACTAATAGTGAAGCATTCATGTCTTCACTTTTAATGCCATGCATGAATGCAAAATCTTGAGACATGAATGAATGCGATGCCTCAGATCAAATAAAACGCATGTCGGTACTGAATTTACGAGAAGTGTACCCATCACAAGAGCAGGTTGGTCTTGAGCTTCATTCAGATCAACGTGGTTGGCCCGAGCTTGCCCATAAGACTTGCCGGTGTTGTTGCGGTTCGGTGTTTCCACGGCCACCTTTGGAAGGGCGATTGATTCGGTTCGGTTGCATTCTCTAGCACGGTGCCTCGTTGTCCGCACCAAGCACAAACCATTATTGGGGGTGGGAACAGGAGCTTGGGGTGGTGGAGCTGGAAGCTTGGCTGCTTAGTTGTAGGCGCACGAGGTGTAGCATAGTTCGCTTTGGAGCAGTGCATTCGGCCGGTACATGCTGTTGGGAATCCATATCTTGCAACCTGCGAGGACGGGCCCAAGATGAGCCCGTGTCACGGTTGTGCTGTTAGAGCTCGTATACCTGCAGACCAGTTTCGACATTGATAGCTTTGTTCACCAAGGTGGCGAAATCAGCAAAGTCGTGCACTAGAAGTGCGAGCTTGATGTCACTGAAGGCCGCCACGAACTTCTCTGCTCTGCGGCATCGGTTGCAATGTCCTCTTGACATAGCGAGACAAGTCCAGAACTCGCCGATAGGCTTCAACAGTCTTGTTGCCTTGGGTGAGGTTATGAACTCACGCTTCTTCCGTCCATGACCCTTGAGGGATGAAGCGGGCACGGAAGGCAGCCGGAAGTCCGCCAAGTGATGAGTGTCCCAACTGGCAGAGTACGCCGTGGCTGTCCCACCATTGAGCTGCGGGTCCCTTCAGAAGAAGGAAGCAAAGGTGACATAGCTGGCAGGGCTACATCAGCAGACTCCATCTCATAGGTGATGTCACGGAGCCACCATCAAGATCCAAATGGCTGAGTTGAGCTGCGGTATACTGTTGGGGTTCAGCGCGATGAAATCCTGCAGAGTTGTTCCGTTTGGGTCTTTGGTTCATATTGGGGCGAGGAACTGAGCCATCATGTTCTCCATGAACTGGCGATTCATCTCAAGCTGTTGGACCATACCAGCCATGTACTCAAAGGGGTGGGAAGTTGGCACCACGACCACGACCTGCTGGCCTAACCATCCCGCTATTATATAACAGGGTAGTTCAAGATTTGAGGAATTAAGCAAGAGACAGAATCATTCATGATGAAACATGCATAATGGAAGCAAGACGATAGAACTACATAGTAGTTGGCATATCTTACAAAAGGAATCATGCATAAAGTTCGATACATAGAGTCCAATACATAGACTACTACATCATAGGCGGCACGCAGCTCATGACGAATACATCAAACACTAACAAGCAAGTCTACATCAGTCCCACGATGCATCATGGAGGTAGTCAGAGCCTGAAAGTCGGTAGTGCGGCGGTGGATAGTCCTCCACGTCGCTGACACTGGGGCCGCAGATACTCGGTGCTGAATCCGACGCCCAGTGGCGCGAAAAGGGCCAAGTCGCGGAGAGTAGCCTCCCACGCCCGCCAACCGACACCCCGGGCATCACGATCTGGCGGGTAGATCGCAGAACGGTAGCTCTCCGGATCGGACAAAGGGTGCATCAGCGTCGAGCACGGTAGAGGTGCCGACGGGTGATGTACAACTCGTGGCGAAGAGCTCGGTTAGCTCGATCCAGCCCATCGCATGCGTAACAAAGTTCGATGGTGGAAGGGCTCTCTGGTGACGATGGTGTAGGCAGCAGTAGTAACCTCCTCACCAACATCGACGCGATAGCAATGTGCCGAAGGGGAGGTGTCCAACTCGATACTCGCACGAAGACGTGTCGAGCAGCATAAGCAGCATCGTGGACTGCCATATCGATAGTCACTCCAACACCATGTGCGGTGTGCAAAGACAAGAGTGGACTCGTACTCCGAGAGTAGAGGTGGACGATTGCGCTGCATCGCTCCTCGGTTATAGTCCCGTACTCCTCATAGACGGTGTACTCAGGTGCCAGCGATAACCCGGATAGGTCATCATCTCGCTAGCACCGCAGTGATCCCGAGGCACCAATGGCCGTCGTGTGGCGCACGACCTGCCTCGTGGGTTCCATCTAAAACAAAGACGCTTCAAAGGAGTCAAATGACAAGGTGGAAATTGCTCAAATACAATTCCAAAACAACTTAGGCTATATCCAACTTTGGGGTGAATGCGGTCACGGGATCCTAGTGATAGTTAGTAAAATCGCTTAACCCGAGTAGAAGAGAGTTCAGAGTCCCGAGTAAAGGTCGAGGAGTAAAAGATCCTAGTACCACCCGATGGCGACGTGGGCCGTAAGGCACACAGCCAAGTTAGTAAAAGTTTTTGCAATGTCTAGACTCGACTTCGCCAAGGAGTGTGGAAGGGGATTCTACAGCAATGGCTCGATACCAACTTCAGACGCCTCGATTCAATCATACACTAATCATGCACGCAAATGTGTACGATCAAGATCAAGGACTCACGGAAGATATCACAACACAACTCTACAATAAAATAAGTCATACAAGCATCATAATACAAGCCAGGGCCTCGAGGGCTCGAATACAAGTGCTCGATCATAGACGAAGTCAGCGGAAGCAACAATATCTGAGTACGATATAAGTTAAACAAGGTGCCATAAGATGGCTAGCACCAAGCGGGATACAGATCGAAGAGGAGCAGGCCTCCCGCCTCGGGATCCTCCTAGGTCACTCCCGTCGTCGCCGCCGGGCTGCACGTAGTAGTAGGCACCTCGCAGTAGTAGTCGCCGAGGTGGTGGCGTCGACTCCTCGGCTCCATCGTGCTGTTGCAGCAATCGAGTAGAGGTAGGGGAAAAAGGGAACAAGGCAACCGTGAGTACTCATCCAAAGTACTGCAAGCAAGGAGCTACACTACATATGCATGGATATATGTGTAAAGGCCATATCAAGGATTGAACTGCAGAATGCCGAATAAGAGGGGATAGCTAGTCTTAACGAAGACTACGCTCGACACCGGTCTTGCAATGCATGTAAGAGGACAACGGAAGTCCTCCAAGTAACATCATATAGCAATAATCCTACCCGGCAATCCTCGCTCATATCCCCGAGCGAGAGCGACCATCGGTTGTATCCGCACTTGGAAGGGTGTGTTTTATCAAGTATCCGGTTCTAGTTGTCATAAGCTCAAGGTACAACTCCAAGTCGCCCTGTTATCAAGATCACGGCTATCCGAATAGATTAACTTCCAGGGTGCACCATCTTACCCAAAGACGCTTGATCCCATTTGGCGGACACACTTTCGGGGTCATGCCCGCCGCAGAAGATCAACACGCCGCAGCCCCACCTAGGCACAACAGAGAGGCCAAGACGCCGGTCTAAACCTAAGCGCCGCAGGGTCTGGGCCCATCGCCGAGCACACCAAGACGCGTTGTAGGGCGGCCGAAGCAGACCTAGCCTAACAGCGTTCTCCAGATCCAATCCGCGCGCGCCGCTCCGCCGCCGACGTCAAGTATTGCCGCCGATACCACGACGCCGGATACCCATAACTACTCCCGCGTAGATGGTTAGTGCGATAAGCTCAGAGCCAACTCAGATCAAATACCAAGACCTCGTTAAGCGTGTTAAGTATCCGCGAACGCCCGAGCAGGCCAGCCCACCTCTCTCCTAGGCGGTCTCAACTCGCCCTATCGCTCCGCCACAAAGATCCACTCACTGGTGCTCCATCACCGACCGCCTTTAGTCTCACATGTATCATGAATAAGTATATAGTATATACCCGTGATCAACTCCCGAGTGATCACGGCCCGATAGTATCGCACGCGCAGACGGACAAGAAAGTAGGGCCACAGATGAAAATACTAGCATCCTATACTAAGCATATAGGATTGCGTAAGGTAACAATGGTTACAAGGACAAAGCTATGCAGCAAAGATAGGAGTATCAAAGCAAGAATATGCTATACTACTCTAATGCAAGCAGATAGAGAAGAGTAGGCGATATCCGGTGATCAAGGGGGCTTGCTGGTTGCTCGGCAAGAGAGAAGGGTCAACACCAGAGTCGAAGCGCCAAGCAGCAGCGTCGGCCTCGTAGTCTACGGAGAGAAGAGGGGAAGAAACAATGAATACAAAGTAAACAGATGCATATCTATGCATGACATGTCAAGAAGCGATGCTAGGCGTGCCCTAACGTGGTATGAGGGGGTATGGTTAGGGGAAAACATCCGGAAGTTTTCCCGGTCCGGACGTCTGTCAGACAGATGAACCGGAGAGGAAAGTTTGCAGGTTCGATAGGTTAGAGGCGTGTGGTGGACGAACGGACTGCGTATCCGGATTCGTCTCGTCGTTCTGAGCAACTTTCATATAGAAAACATTTTCATCGGAGTTACGGTTTAAAAGATATGATTTTCTAAAGATTTAAATCATTTTTTGATTTTAATTATATATTTAATTCCAACCTTATCCAAAACAGTGTGTGCTGACGTAGGCATGACATCAAAGTGATGTCAAGAGGTCAACTGGTCGGTTGACCAGTCAAACTCGACATGGGGACCCACCATCATAGACAGTGGGTTAAACAGAGTTTAAACTAACCTAAAATTAGTTAGAAATCTATCGGGCCCATTGCCGTTGTCTAATTAGGTTTTAATTAATTAAATTAATTAATTAGCAGTTATATATTTATTTTTATTCGCTTATGACATGGGGCCCGCATGTCGCTGGCTATAATCGCCACGTTGGCGCCGATCGGGTCAACCCACCAACTAGGGGCCCGCAGGCCCACCGGCGAAATTACTCGGGTGGCCCCAGGCCGCCACGTCGGCGGCTGCCAGCCGCTCGACGCCGACGACGCCGAACGCGGCGGGGCAACCGGCCTCGTCGGGATTCGCTAACGGCGCTGTTCGCGCGATTTAACCTAATCGAACGGCCACCGATGCCGCGCGTCGAGCGGGGTGGTGGTACGCCGGGACGGCGGAATAGCCACCGGCGGCGAGCATGGGCGGCGGTTGGCCGGCCTCCATCGGGATGGGGCTCTGGCGCCCAAAGGCAGCGTGGAAAGCGCGTTCACGAGCCGGGTTGGCGCACCATTCATGGTCACGGCCGGGCTGGGAGGGACGGAGTCGACGGTGGCGCCGATCATGGCGACGCCGGAGCTCGGGCGAATTCGAGCTAGGGAGGGCGAAGCGGCGCGAGGGGAAGAAAGGAGGGGGGAGGAGCTCACCGGGCGGGCGCAAGGAGGCCCCGTGAGTGAGCGGGAGCGCAGGGGGAGGCCGGGGTCGACGGGAACCACCGGCAGCCGAGGCGGAAGGGGGCGAGGTGGATCCGACGCCAAGGTGCCTTCCGGCTCCAACTGCGGGCACCGGTCGACGAGGAGGAGGACGGCGGACGTCTACGGCATGACGGGGAGGCGTATGGAGGACGTTGGCCGCGAGGACGACGGAGATCGGCGGCGACCGTGCTCGGTGAGGGGGGGAGAAGGGATCTGGGGCGAGGGGAAACGAGGGGCTCTAGGGTTTCGGGCGCGAGGAGGGTCGCCGTCGACCTAGTAGGCGCCGGGTGCACGGATGGCGCCAGCGTGGCTATCGGCGCCGTGGACAGGCGCTTCGGTGTCCACGGGGTGGGGTGAACAGAGGAAGAGGAAGGAGGGGCGAGTTGGCTGGGCCGGGGAAGGGAAATGGGCCGGGGCGAGGGCCAGTGGGGGGGGGCTGGCTGGGCCAGGTGTTATCCTCCCCTCCTTTCTTGTTTTTATTTTCTTTTTTCTTTTCTTTTCTGTTTTTAGTTTATTTAAAATGCCAGAGCATTTTACAAAAATTAGTGCACCCCACCATAATTAGGCTAGCTATTTTAGACAACCCCCGAACATTTTAGATTTTGTTTTCGAAACTTTTTATCGTTTGTTTTAGTTTTGATTTTTGTTTTAGAACGGGTTCGAATCAAGAGAGGTTTGGCACAGTAACCGAGGTGATCACTGTTGCATAACCATCCGGGCGTTACATCTGGTCTCCTGAGTGTGATGTTGCTTTCAATACTCTCAAAGAGAAACTCGTCACAGCTCCTGTCTTAACTCCTCCTGATGAATCCAAGCCATTCGAAGTTTTCTGTGATGCTTCTCTTAAAGGTCTCGGTGCTGTGTTAATGCAAGAGAAGAGAGTTGTGGCTTATACCTCTCGTCAGTTGAAGCCCAACGAAAAGAACTACCCCACTCACGATCTTGAGTTGGCGGTAGTTGTCCATGCATTGATAACATGGAGACATCTCTTGTTGGGAAGGAAAGTGGACATTTTCACCGATCACAAGAGTCTCAAGTATATCTTTACTCAGCCCAACCTCAACCTCAGGCAGACTCGATGGGTCGAAATGATTCGTGAGAATCTCAAAGCCGCGCAATCGCGCCAGAAGAGCTATTATGATGATAAGCACCGTGATGTGGCTTTTGAAATCGGACACCATGTCTACCTCCGCGTCTCTCCAATGAAAGGCACTCGTCGCTTCGGTATCAAAGGGAAGCTTGCCCCTAGATACGTGGGTCCTTTCAAGATCATTGGCAAAAGAGGCGATCTCGCCTATCAACTTGAGCTTCCATCCAACTTTGCAAACGTGCACGATGTGTTTCACGTGTCACAACTTCGCAAGTGCTTCAAGACTCCTGAACGCACTATCAACTTCGAAGAAATTGACCTTCAAGAAGATCTCTCTTATCATGAGCACCCCGTTGCTATTCTTGAAGAAACCGAGCGCAAGACTCGCAACAAGTCAATCAAATTCCTGAAAGTGAAGTGGTCACACCATTCCGACCGAGAAGCCACCTGGGAGCGCGAGGATCACCTCTGTTCGAATATCCGAGTTCTTTCAGTCCTAGATCTCGGACGAGATCCTCTTGTAGTGGTGGAGTGTTGTAACACCCGGAAGTAACTTTCCATAATTGTAACTCCAACTCTTGCCATTTTCGCATTGTGATATGATATTCCTCCGTGGTTGGGTTTTTCTTCTTTTGCATTTTGTCCATGTCATGCATTTTTATCATGTCATCATGTGCATCGCATTTGCATACGTGTTCGCCTCATGATTCCGAGCATTTTTCCCGTTGTCCGTTTTGCAATCCGCACTCCTATCTCCCCGGCGGACCCTTTTACGCTTTTTCCGTGAGCGGTACTAAACCTTCTCGGAATGGACCGAGGTTTGTCAAGTGGCCTTGGTATACCAACCGTAGACCACCGGTCAAGTTTCGGGTCATTTGGAGCTCGTTTGGTACTCCAACGGTTAACCGCACTCTCGCAAAGGCCTCTTTTAAGTTGCAGCCCAACGCCCCTTCAAAATAGTCCAATAACCCATCTAAGTCACTTCCATGCTCTCCGTCGTTCGATCACGATCATGTGGGCGAAAACTACACCTCATTTGGACTCTCCTAGCTCTCTCTATGCCTATTTAAGCAACCCCATTCCAAATCCCGGATCATCCTCCCCGAAACCCTAGACGAATCCCCTCCGCCGCCGCCGGACGTGTCCGGAGCGGGCCGGACAACGTCCGCCGCGCCCGCAGCTCTCACAGCGCGCCACGTGGGGCCCGGTCCCCACATCGCCCGCCCGCCCGCCTGCCCGCCGGCCGTGCGGGCCCTCCTCGGCCGGTCGCGCCGCCGCTGCGCCATGGCGCCCGAGCCGCGCCCGAGCTCAGCGCCTCGCCGCCCGCTGGCGCGGCCGCGGCGCCGCCCTCCGGGCGCCACCTCCCTCCGGCCGGCGCGCCCGCCGCCTCCTCTCCCTCCGGCCACGGGCGGAGCCCGCCGCCGCCGCCCTCGATCGGGCCGATCCGGATCGAGATCCCATCGAGGGTTGACTTTCTTCTTCCCTCTAATTTTTCCTCTTAAGTTTTTATCTCGTGCATTATTTTGTGGCATTTTCTCCGTAGCATAACTTTGCATCTGTAGCTCCATTTTTGCCGTATAATATATCAAAATGTTAGCCTCAAGAGTAGATCAATTCATCTCTTTGCATCATTTTCATTTGAGCTCATCTTGATGCCCGAAATGCTGTTGGAAGAGGGCTATGTGATGTTAGTTTCGCTTTCTTAATGTAACTTGCACTTTTGTTATTTTTGCTACGATTGATGTGTGCACCCTATGAATTTGAGTCCTACATGTGTTTTGTAATATGCCATGCCATCTTTCCAGGGGTGTATGCCATGTATTTTGTGATCTATGTGGTGACTAGCACAAGCATGCAAAGTAGGTGTCCTGATGTTGCTGTTTTCATTACTGTTTAATGATATTTTGATGCCATGTTAACTTGATGCTACCGAGAGATCTATGTATATTTTGAGATACTTCAGTAAGGATGTTTTGTTCTACATGTATTGCTCTATCCATCCATGCCCTTGTTTGCAATTATGGAGTGCCATAGCTTGAGTCAATTGAGCTCTACTTTTGCTATCAAATGTTTCCTGGTAGATTGTTAACATGTTATTCAATTTTGCCAAGGTTGTTGTGGTTGATCCGTTTATGCTATGATGTTGTTCTTGCCATGTATGTCTTCTATGTCATGTCTTCTTGATGTATGTATGCTTAGTTTATCATATAAGGCTCTGTAGTGAGTGCATTGAGCTTGTTAACATGCCTACTTGTTATCAGTTTTTGACATGCCATGTTGCTGAATCATTAACTAAACTTGCGATATTGACATGGGTGTTACTATATTTTCTGATCCTTTTTGGCTTATGGTCAGTAAGGGACTTTTGTTCTATGCTTTGAGTAGATTCATGCCATGCCTTGTTTTGCTATTATAAGGTCCTGTAGTATGTAGTTTTGCTGCTCTGAACATTGCTACCTGATGCTGTTTTTGCCATGTCCAGCCTGATATTTTGTGCACTTTTGCCATGCTTGTTTGAACCTGTTATGATGTGAACTAGCCGTAGCTCAGTGCTCATCTTTTGTCAAGCATCTTGAGTAGATCACTGCCATATACTTTGTTGGTACGTTTGGGTGCAGTAGCTTAATTTCTTGTTGCTTGCTAAGTGGCATCATCTTTGTTAATGGCAGATTTGTGCCATTCTTGTTTTGCTTGTCATTTGCAAACCGTGCATCCGATTCCGCGATCTTTATATCGATTTCAACCGAAATCATCTCATCTTTCCAGTGGCATACTTGGTTTGCCAAGTTGATGCCTGGTTCATCATTTTCCTTCCGGAGCGCGCAGATACGCATTGCATATCACATCTCGCATATCATGTCATGTTTTGCATCATGTTGCTTGTGCATTGCACCGTGATTTATTGTGGTTCCTTTGTTTGTGTTCTTGCTTTGGGTAGAGCCGGGAGACGAGTACGTGAACGAGGAACCTGTTGAGAACGATTTCGAGGATCAAGCTTTCGACAACTCGAGAACATTGCGCAAGATGACCATACCTCAAATCACTTCTATCTTTGCTATGCTAGTTGCTCGCTCTTTTGCTATGCCTATGCTGCGATGCCTACCACTTGCTATATCATGCCACCCATATTGCCATGTCAGCCCCTAACCATCCTTTCCTAGCAAACCGTTGTTTGGCTATGTTACCGCTTTGCTCGGCCCTCTTATAGCGTTGCTAGTTGCAGGTGAAGCTGAAGTTCGTTCCTTTTTGGAACATGTTTACTTGATGGGGATATCACAATATATATCTGCTATAATTAATGCATCTATATACTTGGTAAAGGGTGGAAGGCTCGGCCTTATGCCTGGTGTTTTGTTCCACTCTTGCCACCCTAGTTTCCGTCATACCGGTGTTATGTTCCTTGATTTTCGCGTTCCTTACACGGTTGGGTGATTTATGGGACCCCTTGACAGTTCGCTTTGAATAAGACTCGCCCAAGAAGGCCCAACTTTGGTTTTACCATTTGCCACCTAAGCCTTTTCCCCGGGTTTTCGCGAGCCCGAGGGTCATCTTTATTTAACCCCCGCCAATGCTCCTCTCGAGCGTTGGTCCAAACTAGAGCCACTTGTGGTGCCACCGAGGCAACTTGGGGCATCTTCGGTTGCCGACGTAGTGTTCATCCGGATGTGCCCCGAGAACGAGATATGTGCAGCTCCTATCGGGATTTGTCGGCACAATCGGGCGGCTTCTTTGGTCTTGTTTTATTGCTGTCGAAATGTCTTGTAGTCCGGGATTCCGAGATTGATCGGGTCTTCCGGTAGAAGGAATATCCTTCGTTGACCGTGAGAGCTTATAATGGGCTTGTTGGGACACCCCGCAGGTATTATCTTTCAAAGCCGTGCCCGCGGTTATGAGGCGATGGGAATTTGTTAATGTCCGGTTGTAGAAAACCGAAGTTGACCTCAAATAAAATACACATCAACGCGTGTGTAACCGTGATGGTCTCTTCTCGTGAGTCCGGAAGTGAACACGGTGTTGGAGTTATGTTTGACGAAGTAGTTCAGATCACTTCTTGATCGCTACTAGCTTCACGACCGTGCTTTGCTCCTCTTCTCGCTCTCTTTTGCGTTGTAGCCACCATATATGCTAGTCGCTTGCAGCAGCTCCACCTTACAACTCTGTCCTTCCTATAAGCTTAAATAGTCTTGATCTCGCGGTGTGAGATTGCTGAGTCCCGTGACTCACAGATTCTACCACAACAGTTGCAGTGCCGATGATGCCAAAGCAGGTGACGAACCGAGCTCAAGTGGGAGTTCGACGAGGAACGTGGTCGATACTATGTGTCTTTTCCCGACGATCAAGAGTGGTGCTCAGTTGGGACGATCGGGATCTGTGTAGCTTTTGGGGTATCTTCTTTTATTTTGGTTCCGTAGTCGGACCTTGAGTGTACTCGAATGATGGATGATTATTTATGTATTGTGTGAAGTGGCATCGTAAGCCAACTATGTATCTCTTTCCTTATGTATTACATGGGTTGTGTGAAGATTACCTCACTTGCGACATTGCTTTCAATGCGGTTATGCCTCTAAGTCGTGCCTCGACACGTGGGAGATATAGCCGCATCGAGGGCGTTACATCCCTGTCGATGCGGTGTGTGGCGGCGGCCAGGGACCGAGAGGGAGAGAGATGGATCGAGGGATGCGTGGGGGCTGGGCTAGGGTTAGGTTTAGGTGGGCCTGCTGGGCCGGCTAGGTTGGCCGGGCCTAAGAGGCCGGCTGGGCTGCAAGGCTTCTTCCTTCTCTTCTCTTTCCATTAACAGAGAACTGGAAGAAAGGAAAAAAGAGAAGAGAAGGTTAGAGGAAGAATTTGGGCATGCGGTTAATTTTCCCGGACTCACAAAAATGAGCTTGAACCAGGAAAAATAGAAGTGGGCATGACCGAAAGTTTAAATTCAAACTCATTTGATTTAAATTCAAATGATTTGAATAGGAAGAGAGGTTTGGGAAGGTCCAAAAATGTTTGGATTTTTGATGGAGCTCCGGAAAATGATGAAATAATTTATGGGCAAGGTTGGGGACCAAGAATTGAGATAACAACGGCATGGGATATTTTGCAAGTGGGTTCATGGGTGATTCCAAAACAATGGAATATTTTATAATAGCTCCATAAATATTAGGAGGATATGTTATAAAGAGAAAACACCATGTGAATTCCCTCGATTTAAATAGATCAACGATCTACGCAATTTATTTAGGTGAATTTTAAAAATTAAATGACATGATGGCATGATGACATGATGCAATGCAAAAAATAAAAGGGCAGCACAAATGAAACACACGGCGAAACCCGGAATATATGGAAGTCTTCTCAAGCATCAGTCTCGGGGCGTTATACCCGTTTACTAATCGGGCGTGCTCGCCTGGGCGAAGACGCTGGCCGGCACGACACGGCCCGTATAGTAATCATGCTGGGCGGCGCGTGCGGGCCGAGCACGATTACAATGGGCGGGCCGCGTGCGTGCGGGCCGCCCGCTTGGCTGTGTATGGGCGTGGGCGCTGGGCGCACGAGTGTGCGGCGCGTGCAGGGCCCATGCGGCGTGGGCTCGCACCGGGCGCGGTGTAGGCGTGTCGCGCGCGAAAGCGGTGGCTCGCGGCCATGGCGAAGCGCCCATGGCGGCTGGTGCTGCGGCGCAGATCCGGCGCGATGGCGGCGAAGCGGTGACCGCGGCCGGTTCGTGTGCGGGCGGTGGTGGAGGTTCGGCAGGGCGACGGAGGTCGTTGTGGTGGGCGGGGCGCGGCGGCTCGGTCGCTAGGCTTCTGCGCGTGGTTTTCCGGCGGGAGGGGCCTAGATCTAGAAGGTCGTCCATGGTTGACGACCCGGGATGGGCTCTACCGGCTGCTGGTGGGGCCCGGATGCCGCTTGTTGGAGCAGGGAGGCTCTGGCCGCGGTTGGGTGCGGGGTGCAGGACTCGTCCAGTGTCCGCAGGCCCGTCGTTGGAGAGGCTAGCTGGTGGCCCAGCACAGCGGTGGCGTGCTCGCTGTACGGGGGGTGCGCGTTCCAGTGGAGGTACGGGTCGACCTCGGCCTGCTGCGTGGGAGTGGTTGCACCGGGTGAAAGCCTGGTCGGTGCTGGCCGGCCGGCGGCGACGGCGCGCCCGCGGGCGTCGCCGTCCTCCTTGGAGGCGTCGTCAGGAATCTTCATAACCTCTACTCCCAAATTAAGTTCTTCGGGTGAAAGCCCAGATCCTGTTGTAGGATCGGGCGGTGACGTTGTCTTCAACGTCGTTCCCCTCTTTAGGGCGCCGTCTTGAAGACCTTGATCCCTTTGGTGCCTCCTACGTCTGGACATGCATGATGGCTTCTGTGGCAACGATGACGGCGGTGAGCAATGTCGGAGGCGTGGTTTTGGTTGTGGTAGTAGGCTCTTCTTCTCCGGCGTGTCCGTCGGGTTGCTTCGACTGTTTGCTGCTGTGAAGTCGAAGCCGCGGTGGCGATGGCCAGGTGGTATACGATGACGCGTGACAGGTGGTTCGTTCGGTGATCCTCCGTGACACCAACCTTGCCTAGTTCCTTCATAGTTCCTCGTCGGAGTCGGAGTTGCGTTGTCTTGTGTGGATTGTATGGAGTGTTGTGCTGCACCTACTAGAAGAACGCCCGTGCGTTGCAACGGGGCCACGTTAACTTAAAGAGTTCAATATTACTACATTGGCGACCTTTTTTACCATCAAATCCTCTCTCACACACACACTCCCTCCCTCTTCCTCACTTTCTCTCCCCCTCCCCCTCTCTCTAACACACACACATATCCATCTTATTGGGTACGGGACCATAATCCATCTATTTCACACACACACGCTAGTGCATAACAATATGGATTATGTGTATTATATTTGCCACAAGAACTGAGGGAATTAATTTCATGTAAATCGGCCAGCCACAGCTCCAAGAATACGCGGAGGAGGTGGCCCGGGTCAGCGTCGGCGCCGTCTGGCGCGGGCCACGGGCCCGCTTCCAAGTGCACGTGCAATGCACGTCTTCACAAATATTACAACCAGATGTGAGAAATCACATACTAACACGATGTTGCAATCAATTTGTAATTAAAGAAGCCAAAAGTCTTTTTTCTTAAACCAGAATTCCTTATGCTAGAGTTTAAACAAACCCCACAATAGCCCTACTTATCACCTAATTAAGCAGATGCATGACTTATGAAGCGGATAAGAAATCATGTTAACTTGGAACTAAAATTCCAACAAAAGAGTAAGGAATAAACCTTTTATCATTGCTCGAAGTCTGAACCTCCCTATTTGTTAGTGAAATGTGAGTATGCTTGGAAGATAATAATTTCTTATGCAACATATGCTTTTACATCCGAAAGAGCTACAAAATATGTTGACCTACCTATGTGCACTTCCTAAATCAAGCTTAATAAAATTATTTCTATCGGCAATATAAAATATTAAACATTAGAAAAAAGGGACAATGTCCACTAACCATGCAAATATTCGACCATGGGATATTTAGGCTGGCGATATGGGAAATTAAAGCTAAAATGACTCGATGAGTTAGGGATACATCAATAAATATTGTAAAAGTGATAAAACAAATCTGCAGCAACTCGCGACCCCACGAACTCGTATTCACAATGAGCAAGTTAGTGAGGCCACCACGGTGGGCTAGCACCAAGGGACAAGGGCAACAACCGCCTTCCCATCCAACCCATCGATTCTCACTGGCGCTACTTTCATCCTAAGCCCATGAGTAACGTTAGTGTGTTGCCACGCACGGAGAAACTATGAACTGAAATTTTCATCCAAATCATGAAAATGTTAATGTTCTCTCCTCTCCCATCCTCGTGTGAACATACCCAATTCATAGTTAGCTCGCTACATTCAGCGTAGCTCGATGTGCACTGCCCTCGCTTGATTAGTTGCCGCAGTACACGCATCACGCCAACAAGCTGGGGAAACAAATGCAAATGTTACACCGAGTCAAAAAAACCATCCCACAATCGTAATAATAGAAAAGATAATAACCAAAATTTAACAGAAGAACTATTGCTTGGCTCCCAGATCCATCTCGATAGCCCTTGATCAGGTGCTGAGCTTCTCCTAGCCGCCTCAACATCACGTCATTACCAAACATGTAGTGGATGCCTAGTGGGACAAGGATTAAGAAATAACATGAGGTGAAAATGCGATGGCTGTCAATTCCATAAGACGATCCAAGTAATTTGACAAAACAGATCGGGAGCATCTTGTATAATCTCAAAAAGCAACTAAAAATATGAGAAATGAAGTGATGAAAATCAGCCCTGCTCTCATTTATGCTCGTTTTTGTAATGGGAGGCAAGGAATGGGGATACCGGAGAAGAAAGGATCACATGGACGGCAAGCCTCCACCACCGCAAGTGGGGTTGCTTCACATCCAATCTCCACGCCGCCGCCCATGGGGACGAACTCCCATGTTCACAACCGGCTCCCAATCGGTCACCGACTCGCCGACCTTGACGACGAAGTAGTCCCTCCTTGGATCCCATTCGCAACGGAGGCAACACCCATCCCAGCGGACGGGTCCGCTGTGAGATCCCTATGGATTGTGGTCGCGCCCCCAAACCTCACCGCGGGACACATGAGAGGCGTCGTTGCCATGGTCGCTTGGATGGGGAAAGGAGGCGACATAGAAGAACGACGCCTTCGCCGGGATTGGTGGCGGCGGGCGAGCGAAAGGGAGGACGGCGGCGGCGAGAGAGTAGGAGGTGGTGGCGGCAGTCCATCGGCCGCCGTGGACGTGAGAGGAGGATGGGGATGGGGCCGCGATCTGAATGTATGGAGCGGTCGAGAGGAGGGAAGCAGCGGCTGGGTTTTTCCATCATGCGGGTTTGGGGAGGTCAAACGAGAGGTTTTTTTCGTAAGGGAGGCAGAGCAACGAGGGCGGATGTAGGGAGACGAGACGCGGTCGGTTGGCAGGAAAAGGAAAGCTACGCAAAATCACATCAATATAAGAAAATATCCCATCAATACTTGATTGATTGCGATTTATTTTTTATATGGTAACTAATCTGATCATCAATACTTGATTGATTACGATTTATTTTTTATATGGTAACTAATCTGATGGGTTTATGTGGGTGGTGAAACGAAAAGGAAAGCTACGCATTTTTTTAGGCAGTAGAGATGATTGATTATAAGAAAGGGAAAATCACATCAATATAAGGAAATATCCCATCAATACTTGATTGATTGCGATTTATTTTTTATACGGTAACTAATCTGATCATCAATACTTGATTGATTGCGATTTATTTTTTTATATGGTAACTAATCTGATGGGTTTATGTGGATGGTGAAGCGAAAAGGAAAGCTACGCATTTTTTAGGCAGTAGAGATGATTGATGATAAAAAAGGGGAAATCAAATCAATATAAGGAAATATCCCATCAATACTGGATTGATTGCGATTTATTTTTTATATGGTAACTAATCTTGCGATTTTTTTTATGGTAACTAATCTGATGGGTTTATGTGGGTGGTGAAGCAAAAAGACAGGTGGGAGGGAGACGAAATAAAACCAGCGAAATAAAACCAATGAAAGTGGTGAGGCGAAATAAAACCATGAAAAATAACCAGCGGACTATTCGTAGATTTTTTGGTTAAATCTGTCTTGGTGCGACGGGATGTTAGGGCCTGGAGTGCGTGGGGGGGCGGGGACTCGGCTTGAGGTTTTTTTGGTTCTATGCGGCTTAGCGTGAGACGGAGTTAGGCGTGTCGGACTCGATCATGGGTTTTCCTTGGTTTTCGTGGTGAGAGGGAGGTGGGAGGAAGTACCAAAGAAGTACCAAAAAAAACCGGGTGAGGTGGGACGAAAATAAAACCCGGAACGTGACCTACCAACTGAGACATTAGGAGTAGAGATTAGGGCTGCTGTTTTTCTTTTTCTTTGACTTTCAGGTCTTTTGGTCTTAGGACCTTCATCATCTTTGTTGATTTCCGTTGCTCTCTGCTATTATCAATGAATGCCAGCGATCCTGGATCTTTCAAAAAAAAGAAATGAAATAGTCGGCGAATTTGGACGTGATTTACACAGCTCAAACCGGTCGCGACCCCGGAATGAAAAGTCGTCTCACCGCGGAGATCGGGCTCGTCTCCTCTGTGTCCGCGCCAATGGGCAGCCACGACCGGCAGAGAGACCCCCCGCGTCGTCTCGCCCAAATCGGAGAATAGTTCCAACTCATCGCACATCCCACAGAAAAAGCTACGACTACGCGTCCCCTTTCCCACTGGTAGTAAGGAACCAGCATCAACTGCAGCGGCCTCCACTAGCAGCAGGACCAGCCGGGACGCGGGCGGGGATGGCGAACGCGTCGTCCATCTCGCGTAGCCTCCGGCGATCCCTCGCCCCTGACGCCCTCCACCGCCTCCTCCTCCAGCGCTCGCGGGCGTTCGTGACGGCTGAGTGCCACCGCCCCGTCGTCCTTCACAAGCGCGGCCCCGACATCCTCCACGACCCATGGTTCAACCGGGTACGCGCCTACTCGCTCGTCGTCGTCTCCTCGTTCCGTTTGCAGAGGGTGGCCTGACGCGCGCGGGTTGTGCTGCTTCTGCAGGGAACGGCGTTCTCGATGACGGAGAGGGACCGGCTCGGCCTCCGCGGCCTGCTCCCGCCCAGTGTCGTTTCCTCGCAGCAGCAGATCGACCGATTCAGTACGACATGATACCCCGCCGCTTCAATCCCTTCCTTGCTTACTCCGTGTCTCGTTTACGGCTCTCCCAAAATTGGATTGGTCGGTGCCGCGCAGGGAGGTATTTTGGATGATGATAACCAGATCGGTCCATTTTTAGGGGTTTGGAGGGTGAGTGACTTTAGCTAGTACTCCAATTCACAGACATTGAGTGGGAACGACACTAATGTTGCTCAGTATGTGCGTTGCTGAATCGTTGCTGAATGCTGAGGAACTGCAGGCTAAACTTTTTGGTTTGATCTCTAGTCTAGTGTAAATGTGTGATTTGTGTTTAGGCTCCAGCTTGGAATAATTCCAAATTTCAAAACCGGCTTCTAGTGCTCTACAAAGCTAGGTCAAACAACTTCTCTGAAATCTAGAATCAAGTATAGCCGATGGCCCGATGTACCGGTTAAAGTTCAAACGGCAATCACAAACTCAGTTGAAAAATTGTCCAAACAACCAAGTGGCTCCAATGCTGAAGCTGCAAGTTTCACTCAGGTCTAGAGATGTACTCCCTCCATCCGAAAAAACTTGTCCCTCAAATGGATGTATCTAGCACCAAGTTAGTACTAGATACATCCATTTGAGGTCAAGCTTGGGACAAGCTTTTTTGGACGGAGGGAGTATGAGGGTTTAGTACTAGCATACTAGGGGCTAAGGGTTTAGCGTCCATCGTGCCGTAGACGTCCGATGATTGTACTGGGGCTGAGTATACCCATTCCCTTTCATGCTCGCGCTAGCGATTACGCCATCCTTGTGCACGTAGCACTCTAGCCCCCCCTCCTCCTCAATGTACGTTCAATACTCTACCTATCAATGAATGATACGCAAGCTTTGCGTATTCGTGGAAAAAAAAGTTAACTGAGGTTCTACAAGTGCTGATTTTAGCAGTGGATTTACCTCTTCTTTTATTTTTATTTATTTTGATTATAGTGGGTGACCTTAAACGGCTGGAGCAGAATGCAAGAGATGGGCCATCTGATACTTACCAACTGGCGAAATGGCGTATTCTTAACAGACTGCATGACAGAAACGAAACGATGTACTACAAGGTGTGCAACTCCACATCTCACACATTCTTTTAGGCGCAAACATATTTCTGTTGATGGTGTTTCTCTCATTATATGGTTGTGCAACCGCTTTGTTAACTCTATTGTATTGCAGTCTCAGATGTAGGCTCCTTTTCAAAGTGGTTACCTTATTTAACCTTATTTTGATTCTTCAATAGGTCTTAATAGATAATATTGAGGAGTATGCACCTATTGTTTACACACCGACTGTTGGCGCTGTTTGCCAAAATTACAGTGGCTTGTTTAGACGGCCTCGGGGAATGTATTTTAGTGCAGAGGATCGTGGTGAAATGATGTCCATGGTGTACAACTGGCCAGCTGATCAGGTATGCATTTGTTCTTGTCCATTTACTGATTTGGTCTTCTGTAGTTCAACTCTTTCAGTGTCTTAAAGTTATAAAGCTCTTTTGCTAAGAGGCTAAGATATATCTTTTGCCTTTTGAAGATCTCCTAGGGCTGGGAGAGCATCTTCTGACGACAAGTTTCTTATATTTCAAATAAACATAAGTGACTAATCTTTCGCAGGTCGACATGATAGTGGTGACTGATGGAAGCAGGATATTGGGCCTTGGTGATCTAGGGGTGCAAGGTATTGGCATTGCTATAGGGAAGCTGGATTTATATGTTGCTGCTGCTGGAATAAATCCCCAGAGGGTATGCTTTTGTTACTCCTTAGGAAACTGTTAGACTTACCTTGTTCTCTATCTTCCATTTTTTACATCTATATTTTCATATTTGATATCTCTAATTTCAAATAACTATAGTTTGATATTTGAGCTACACGGATTTTATTCACAACAAAATAACGTTTTGCTACTTAATCTGATTGTGCCAATCAGCCTCTTCTCATAATAATTCAGGGAGATAAAATTTCTTTTCTTTTAGAATGTTATCAGTTTGGCTTGCTTTTGTACTGAACCAAGATAAATGATGTTTATCAAGCTGAAGCTTCAAATACGACTCTTGATGATCGCGTTTGTGTTGCATGACCTAACAGCTACAGCGCTGGTTGCTTAGATATTATGAAGTTGCAAAGTGTTCTACTGCTATCTATTTCCTACTCGCTCCGTTTCTTTTGTAAGACATATTTTGATTTGTTCAGATAATGCTTGAATAATAAATACTCTATTAATAGGTGGTGCATGTGAATATGTGATACAAATCACAATCATAAGCAATTACGTTTGAATTAGAATCTGGTGACACCTTATGCTATATAAATTGCATACTGGTAGAGTAATTGATGGTGAAAGCCTTGTCTCAAAATACACCCTACCAAAAGCAACAGAGGGTGTATTATATTCTGTTGGTATAGTTTATATTTATATGTTCCATTGTTTAATATTCTTGTAGGTTCTTCCAGTTATGATTGATGTGGGAACTAACAATGAGAAACTCCTCAAGGATCCTCTTTGTAAGTTCTTCTTTGAACATTTTGTTAGTTGCGCATATTTTTCTCTAAAACATTTGACCACCCTTGTTCTCTAAAAGGAAAATAAATAAATATCAGAGTCACCTACTCACTATTATAGCTGTATTTTAGATTGATTCAGATTCCAGGAAAGATGCATATGTGTGATGTTGTAATCTTTACTAGCTCGTGAGAATCAATGACCTTTTCTGTTCTTTGTTACTCTCAAGCATTATTCTAGAATTTCTTTAGAATATGATGCAGGCAATTGCACCTTTTCACTAGATAGTGAACAAGAGATCGAATAGTCTTTTCTGCTATTGTTTTCCTAAATTTTGTGCTGTACAGATCTTGGGCTACAAGAACACCGTCTTGAGGGAGAAGAATATGTTGAAATTATTGATGAATTCATGGAAGCTGTTTTTTCTCGTTGGCCCAATGTGATTGTACAGGTGCTATTTTGGTGTTTGGTGCTTGCTCAACTTTTTTCTGCATGTGGCTTTAGCTGGAACATTTTCAAAATTACTTTTTTTATGTCCTCTAGTTTGAAGATTTCCAAAGCAAGTGGGCCTTCAGGTTGTTGCAGCGTTACAGGAAGACTTATCGTATGTTTAATGATGATGTGCAGGTAACTAGTTTGACTTATGCCAGTTATGTTTTTCCATTATGTGTTGTCTTGTGCTATGATATCTACATGTTCCTTCTGGCACACCAACACTTTTCATGGCTAAGAACGTTTTGTATCCTTCTTGTTCGTAGTCATTGTTAACTTCTGTATTTAATAGATTTTTTCTGTTACAAATGTTGATTACAGTAATCCCTCCATTCATCATTTTTTCGGACAAATGAGGGCAAGAATTATTAATTCTACATGCATGCCTTACATTTTCATAAAAGATTCCGAAAAAATATAGCCCTTACATTTTCTCTCCTATTCCCAAGATTAACGTGTCTACCACGGTCATGTCCTCTACTACTTAATGGCTCCTTAATCCTTGTGCCATACCGAAATACATATGAAATGAAATGGAGGAAGTACCATCTATGCTCATGGAAAATATGTCAGCTGTGCCTTTCAGTAATACCAGTTCAATTATACTTGTAAATATTTATCAATATATCTTATGTTCAATTACTTTCAGACTTACAGTCAAAATCAAGTCTGTTAATCTGAGGTTTTGACATCTCAGCATTTATATTTGAGAATGTGCAGTCTAGCTTCCCTAGTTGGAAGGTCCTTTTCAGGAAGATATCACTCTTATTTCCCTTAGAATACCTGCCCACAAAAGGCAACCTCTAGTTGATTGGATTAGTCCTTTGTTGTAAATATGGGGATCTCCCCCCCTCTCATGTACATATGTTTGTTTCCTTCCTGATATAATTTTAAAAATACTGTGGGGGCATCCCACGGTCTCTCGGATCAAAAAAGATGAAGAAACTTTTTTTCTATTTATTGCATATTTACTTCATTAACAATTGAAATAGTACTCCCTCTGTTTGTTTTTATAAGGTCTATCGTTTTTTGTATCCACTGTCAGAAATTAATGCATGCACATGTTTTTTTTCAGAAGGTTTATTGCTATTTTTCCTTTCTTGGCATCATTTATCACATCTTCCCACCTTTATAAGAATAGAACCACAAACTGTTCGCTCTTCCATATCCAAGATATTTAAATAAGAATAGCATAGTCATTTCTTTTGATATTTTTGTTGGCTTATATACTTAATCCTTTTCACTCACAATGTGCAATATATTTGAAAATTCGTGGAGTAAACTTATCACACTTGAGATGACTATTATTTATGTACAAAGGGAACTGCTGGCGTTGCAATAGCTGGTCTTCTTGGAGCTGTAAGAGCACAAGGAAGGCCAATGATAGACTTCCCAAAGCAAAAGATTGTTGTCGCAGGTGCTGGCAGGTTCGGATCATTTCCAATGTTTCAGAACTTATTACAAAATTAGAGTATAACTCTTTCATGATTAATGACTGAATTGATCCTATGCACTAACTATGATGTTACTGAAACTTGATTACATCAATAAAGATCAAAAAATTATCATAACCTTTGATCAAGTGCATTTCAGAAGTATGACGTTAATTACATTTCACCTTTTGCAGTGCTGGGATTGGTGTTGTGAATGCTGCAAGCAGGACCATGGCAAGGATGCTGGGAAACAACGAGGTTGCTTTTGAGAGTGCTAGGAGCCAATTCTGGATAGTCGATGCTCATGTGAGTCGGATCCCTAAGAATTTTTCTTATGCCTGCTGGAGTTTTCTTGTATTTGTATGATAATAGTTTCAATAAGGATTACACTATGTTGTTCTATCAAAAATTAACTGCATGTTCTATCAAAGTCCACTCCACTATCACATTGCTTGTGAATGATTATCATGCTTATCAGCCAATCATAAGCTGAATAATTTGGCAATGTGTTGACACTTGACACGGTCTAGAATTTTTGTATCTTCACGATTGATCTTCCTTGCATGCACTTTTGTAAACCTTACTACATTATCTCTATTCTATTTTGGCCAGGGTTTAATAACAGAGGAACGTGTAGACATAGACCCAGATGCACGTCCTTTTGCTAGGAGAAAGAGTGAGCTAACTCATCAAGGCCTAAATGAGGGTGCAAGCTTGATTGAAGTGGTATTTATCTAAAGTTTATATTTATTATATTAGATTATAATAGATGGTTCTTTTCACAGCATATGTACTGTTAGGCATACATCTTACTGACTACCAAGATCCATGCATGGTAATATGTGCATGCCAGAGTTTATTCACTATTAGCAAGATTTTTTTCTAGCTTATTCGCTAAGTATAGTTGAATATTTTAGAAGTGCTCTTTTTAATGAGTTTTAAAATGAACCTAGATGCAAAATGTTCAGAAATACTACTATCTCTAGCGATCTCTCCCTACAGCCAGTGCTTGTATTATCTGGTATTCGCTGTTGTAATGTCTTTCACGAATTTTGTTGGCCTAGAACTAATGTCATTCACAAAGTCCACATTCCATGTGGGAGTATAACTCAGATCGCAAAAAAAAAAATCTGTTACAAAAAAACCCTAGGGCTCTAATACGATGTTAGGAAATATGCAACTTGTAATCCCATGAGGCCATAGGCCAGTATATATACATGTACAGGTGTAGGATATGCAGAAAGCCCCTTATATAATGGGGTAAATACAAAAGGCTACATGGCTATATAAATAGTACTCTTAACAACTTTTAACCTCTTCCGGTCTGGTGCCGCCACCAATGGTACTGTGTGTTTCTTTTACATTTTCCCTGAACTTTATTTACGAGATATTGCATTTTTCAAGTTATATCAGTATAAGCTTTCCATCGAAAAGCCAGCCTTAAGTCTGTTTAAAATTCACATTTACCTTACCGAAATAAAATTCAGTTCATGAAAGAATAAGACATGTGGAGTTTAAGACTGATGCATATGAATAGTAGCAGTAGGATATATTACTGAAGCTCCAAATGACCCCATTAGAATTTAAGATTGTCCAGCTCATGCATTATTTAGTGTTGATCCTCTATAGTTTTGAGTTCAAGTTTTGGTGCTGCTGATGCTCAACTATTTATACTGTACCATGTGTATCGAACAGGTTAAAAAGGTGAAGCCTGATGTCATACTTGGACTATCTGCTGTTGGTGGTTTGTTCTCAAAGGAGGTATAATATTTTACAATAACTGCATGCCAAGTTTGTTCAGCATTGATTCCAAGCAAGTTTCACCGAAGCTAAAGCCATAAGCTAATTCACGATCTGTGTCCTATTGTTGTTACCGCCACTAGTTTCAGTGACTAGTTATATGACAGGACATTTAATATGTTGCAGATGGCAGAGCCATTAACTTCCCAGTTATGTCCGGACTGTTGTTAGTTAAATAATGAAATTCGTTATATTTATAGTACCCTTAGATTGTACTCCCTCTGTAAACTAATATAAGCCGTTTTAGGTCACTAAAGATATAAGACGTTTTAGGTCACTACTTTTACAGAGGAAGTAGGTCTTTTTTTTCTTCTGCGTGGTGGTAATTCTGTCTATAGGGCCCCTGCAAATCCTATGTTTATCTGAAGTTATGGACCTTGCATCAGGACCAGTTTGGCACTCGTTGATTAGATTAAATCATTAGTCGCATGATGTCTGCTATTTTGACTTTTTGATAATGGTCAACAATTGAAGTGATGCCGCTGATTGTGGTGGTTCTTTGTACCTTCAGGTTTTAGAAGCACTAAAAGATTCGTCCTCTTCCAGACCAGCAATTTTTGCGATGTCAAATCCAACTAAGAATGGTTCGTGATATGAAAGTTTACTAACGTTTTCTTTACAGCTGCCATCTAATTTTGTGTTGGTTACATATTATAGCTGAATGTACACCTGAAGAAGCCTTCTCAATTATTGGTGAAAAGGTCGTATTTTCCAGTGGAAGCCCATTTGATGATGTGGATCTTGGTATGTCTGTCCAGTCTTGCGTCCTTCCTTTTGTGGTGCCCCTTCCAATGTCAGCTGAGCATCACTATGTCGTAATGTGTCAGTTATATCTTACTATGCTTGGCATCAGCTAATGCAACGGATCAAACATATTGCGTAACCAAAACTGTGATGATTTGATGAATCGCGGAGATAATTAATCTGTAAGATGTTACTCTGAGTAGCTTATACTGATTCTCTTGCAGGTGATGGAAAGATCGGCCACTCTAATCAAGGGAATAACATGTATCTCTTTCCTGGGTTAGTCCTGTTACTATTGTAAACTATATATATGCAACGAGACTTGGTTCTTGTGCAAATTATGATTCATTTCCGTTGCTTGACCACTGTGCAGAATAGGACTTGGAACCCTGTTGTCTGGTGCACGGATTGTCTCTGATGGAATGCTTCAGGCGGCGGCAGAGCGGTGACTTCCTTGACCTGTCATCTTTTGACGCAGGCTGCTTATTTAATCTAGTTTATTTTATTAACCATGAAAATTGTTTAGCTTGGCTTCATACATGAAAGAGGAGGAGGTTCTCCAAGGGATAATTTACCCTCCAACCTCCAGGTTATATACTCGTACAATCAATGTTTCAATTTTCCGTGTTATATGCCTATTGATTATATATGGTTACACTCAGAATACGTGACATCACTAAGGAGGTGGCGGCAGCAGTTGTGAGGGAAGCTGTTGCAGAGGACCTAGCTGAGGGATACCGTGACATGGATGCACGCGAGCTTGCAAGACTGAGCGAGGTAGGAAATCACCTTACTGCTCATCCAGGATTTATGATTATGTTAGTTGATTAACTTTGAACAAAAAATTTGTGTTGCAGGAAGAAACAGTTGATTATGTCAAGAACAACATGTGGAATCCAGTTTATCCAACAGTAGTGTACAAGAAAGACTAGAATTCTACTCATGCTGTAAAATACATGCTCATTCATCATGTGCAATTTACCTTAGGCTATTCTTTCGATCTTTGGAAATATAGCCACCTCCACTACGAGCATTGAGTCTCACAATTGTTTTAATGGGATCGATCACATGATAGATCACAAGACCGGTCCCAGTTTTTAGTTGTCTAATGCTGTCAGAGGTACACCAGGTAGAGCGGGATAGGCTCGCAGCTCCCTGTCTGTCACATTTGAAGTTGATGAGATACTTGCAATAATAACTGGGACTTGCATTCCTGTTTTCTCCCAACGGTCATATCTTATGTCGTGTGTTTCTAACTGGGACTTGGAAGCAGCAAGTTGACCGCTTGCCTAACATCATATGGTCGTTGGCAAAAGGGGGAGATGGCTTCAACGAGTAAACTAATTTGTAGCTCCTCTAGTTCCCCAATCTTGGTCAATGTTTTTCCTCCTTTCCAAGCTCCCATCTTTTTCCTAATCTCTTAACCTTGGTGCACGAGGCCATTGGCAACTAAACCATGCAGGAATTCGCCGGTTTTGAAGGCACGTTTGGAACGACTGAATTGTGCTAACTACCCTGCTCCAAATCTGTTCGATGTGGAAGTATTGTCCATTACCTATCGCGTAAAGTAATCCCTCGGTACCAAAATACAGTTGTACGAACACTTAATTTGGAAAGGAGGGAGCATGTGCTTGTATAAGTAGTTTTTCCAATGTTACCTTTCATCGGGGTGCATTCAGCTTGAGTTCCGCCTTCTATAGATCCTTCTTACTCTAGATTCTAGCTCGAGACCAATATCTTCTTTTAATGGAGGCAATTTTTTTTTCTTCATTCATTACTTAAGAGGGAATAGAGTTTGTTACTCCCTCCTTTCCGGTTTATAGGGCTCAATTCAAAAATTTCATCAACCAAGGTAGATGGTGAGTGGTGGAATACTTTTTGTAATTTGCAAAAGCACTCAATTAATGCTTTTGTTTTTCTTAAAAATTTATGTTTACCAATATATTAATTGTAATGCATGCATGCATAATGTACCTGCATTGGTCAATTTTTTCTTAGTACTCCCTCCTTTCCGGTTTATAGGGCTTATCTCAAAATTTTAGTTTTTTCATTTTATAAGGCTCAATTTGGTTGTTTCCCATCACATGTTCAGATCTCAAGGTGCATTAAATCATTGCATGCAAGTATTAAGAAAAAATTGACCAATGCATGTAATTTATGCATGCATGCATTGCAATTAATGCATTGGTAAACATATTTTTTTGAGGAAAACAAGAGCATTAATTGGGTGCTTTTGCAAACCACAAAAGGTATTCCACCACTCACCATCTATCTTGGTTGGTGAGATTTTTGAATTGAGCCTTATAAACCAGAAATGAGGGAGTACTTGCATGCAATTATTTAATGCACCTTGGAATCTGAACTTGTGATGGTGAACAACCAAATTGAGCCTTATAAAATAAAAAAAACTAAGATTTTGAGATAAGCCCTATAAATCGGAAAGGAGAAAGTAAATGGCCCATGGCCCCACATACATTACATTAGGTATTTAGTCATCGAAATATGTAAGTGGCAACCGTGTGGCAGATTACAAAACTGCCACACGCATCCAGCACCGTCAGTTCCGGCCTCACGCGCCTTCCCGATTTTTGGGCAAAAATAATGATTGAATTGGGATTTGATCTCTGATCTGCAAGTAATCAACAAAGGGAGCTAACCACCTCACCTATGACACTCAATGTTGGACAAGCTAAGGGAAATATTGTTTTTGACATGTTTTGTCTTTAATATTTTAGCACTGAAAAACTTTTGTTTCACTTATCAAACCTGGCACATAAACTTTTCCCGTGGTAAATTCTCCATCACCACCATGATAAATGACGCACCACCAACATGATAACTTTTGTATACCACACGGTACATTATGTGTAAGTAGCATGGTTATAAGCACTGAAGGCATGATAACTTTGGTGAAAGCATCGTGGTAACTTTGATCGTTGGGAAGAAATTTGTTGAACCCCGGCCCCTGGTAATTTCTGTAAATAGCACGATAACATTCACGCCATAGACCTGATAATTTAGATACAAACATCGTGGTAACTTTAACCATTGGGGAAGAAAAATGTGAAAAGATACCTGATAATTTATGTGTAAATAGATGATAATATACACAACGCACATCTATAACTGAGGTAGAAACACCATGGTAACTTTGAACATAGGGAAGATTTTTTTTGAAAAGATACTCCGGTATCTTCTGTGTAAAATAGCACGGTACTATACCTCCCTCCCCTGGTATTTTTATGTGTAAATAGCATGAAAACATATGCACTACGATAACTAAACACCATGATAAGTTTTTGACCCGTGGGGGGGAATTTTGCTGAAACATACCCCTGATAAATTTTGTGTAAATAGCATGATATTTTAAGCACTGCGGGCTTGATAGGTTACCTAAAACCACCATGATAACTTCTTGTCCTAAGAAAAAGTTGTTCAAAATATCCCTGATAATTTTTATGTGAATAACATGATAATATAAGCACCGCATAACCGATAACTTACAATATAAACATGATGGTAACTTTTTATCAAAGGAAAACAAGTTGTTAAAAACATACACTCGCCTCGCGGGGCCTCTTAGATGAACACAACACATGGTGTGCCACGGAAAAGCCACATAATGTTTAGTGTGATGAGGGGCACACGTGCTCGTGGGTTGGCCTAAAAAAACGGCCCACTTTGACCCGCTATAGGTGTGATAAGTTATGCAAAAACATCGTGGTAATTTTTGACCTATGGAAAAAGTTACCGAAACACATCCAGGTTTTTAGGTGTAAGTACCATGATAATATACGAACTGTAGACCCAGTAACTCATGTACAATCCCCCATGGTAACTTTGACCAGGGGCGAGGTTGATGTACACATACCCTGATAACTTTTATGTAAGTACCACGGTATTTCACACATCGAAGACCTTATAACTTGTGTACAAAACACAGTGATAACTTTGAAACGGGTGTAGTTGTTGAAACATAGTATCTGGTAAGTTCTATGTAAATAGCACGGTAACTTACGCAACACAGGCCTGATAACTTGCATGCGAATACCATGGTAACTTTTTCCTGAGGGAAAATCGTGGTAATTTTCTATACCGTTTTGTAGTAACAAAATTGTAAAAAAAAGGGGTCAAAACGATTAGTTTCTTTAGTTTGAGCAACAAATACCTAAGAGTGAGTTGGTTGTGGTGGCGCGCTTTGGTGCCAAGGAGGTGTGGGTTCGAATACCACATGCGTAATATTTTTTCTATCATGTGGTAGACATGAAGAAGTGGTAGTTTTCTTGAGGGTGGGCGCGCGAGATGTGCGGGAGAAGCAGGTTTCTCGGGTGAGCTTGCGGGGTCGTTTGAGGGAAGGCGGGGTTGAAGGAAGGGGGATTGCGTGGTACTTTAAAGTGAAAGAAGTAGAGGTGTGACATTTTTGCTTATATGGCACACATGTGCCAAATATCACAGTCCTTTAAGCTGGCCATAGTGGGGTAACATAAGTAGTATCATGCACTTGAGACTCGCAAACATGCTTATGTGGCAAGCAATTAAAGAAAAAAAGATGATTATAGTAACATAGGTAGATACCGTAACATAATAAATGTGATGCTTTTATGTGTCATGCATGGCAATAAATGAGACCATCTATGATACTAATCTATGATACTATGCACTATATAGGTAGTAACATAGACTAGTAATTATGCATGTTACTAGTCTAAGTTACTCCCCACTATGACCAGCCATAGTCATTACTCTCCCGACATTGATTAATCTCAACTTTTTCGTCCCGGCAATGGTATTGATTAAATCCGAACTTCTTCGCCCTGGCATTGATTAATCTCAACCTTTTCATCCCGGCATTGATTAATCCCAACTTTTTTGCACCGAAAATGGCATTGATTAATCCCAACTTTTTCACCCTGGCAATGACCCAAAGCCATTGATTAATCCCAACTTTTTTGCGCCATTTAATCCCTACTTTTTCACCCTGGCAATGACACAAAGCCCGGCATTGATTAATCCTAACTTTTTTGCGCCGGCAATGGCATTGATTAATCTCAACTTTTTCACCCCAGCAATGACCCAAAGCTTGCTTCATCATTTATATTCTCAAGAAGGATCATCGGTGGGGTGCTACTTGCATTCCTTTCATTCCACATTGTCCACGATGCAAGCATTGCGAGCGAGGCCATGGCATTTCTATTTGGGACGGAGTCATCGGACATGCCAATCCACCGGTCCACAGAACAATATCTTCAAACATGCCGGATAAGTATATACTCCCTCCATCTAGGTGAGTAAGTCATCTTAGGTTGTGCACCATGACAAGGAGAAGGGGAAAACGAGAAAACTTAATGTTCATTTGCTAATTAATAGCATTGCATGCAATAAAGTAACCACTGCATGTCGTGTTTGGTAGTCTCAAGTCATTAAAAGCATACACACCCCACATCTCTTATTGGTTGATATGTCATAAAACAAGGTAGAATTTAATGCACCACGCCTAAGTGTTTTGGGATTATTTGGTTTTCGTAAGATGACTTACACACCTAGACGGAGGGAGTAGTACAAAGAGGTGCAAAAGGCCAAAATACTATTTTACATGAACTATAGCTTATGCAGCATAGGATAAACAAGAAGTTGCAGGTACACATACACCAGAGAGAAAAATGTCTCCAATCCCATGTCTCAGCCATTCAAAACCGAAGGGCAAAGGTTTCCAAATCTTGACTCATGAGAAACCCACAGCGGCTATAAATATACACTAGATCGGGATCGCGACGAGGCGCGAAGGTGCCGGTCCTAACATTTTGGTCAATCAAGTAATGTTAAGTTAGTAATAATTCAGGTTTAACATATGCTATTAAATTATGATCACCGAAAAGTTTGTTGATACAAATAAATAATTTTAAGCTGGACCTTTCCATGATCAAACTTTAGTTTAACAAAATGCAATCTACATGATCATAATTTTAAACTGACTGGATATTATTTCATAAAAACAAATGGTTAAAGCAGTGAATCTCCAAAACAGGCACTTCTCCAACACAT
The DNA here is from genome assembly GCA_021605205.1 of Aegilops longissima. Lineage (NCBI taxonomy): Eukaryota > Viridiplantae > Streptophyta > Magnoliopsida > Poales > Poaceae > Aegilops > Aegilops longissima. The sequence goes on from CM038677.1 coordinate 272,347,495, forward strand.
GTTCTGCATATTCGAATTCTAATAAAGCCAAGTGCAAGCCTGAACTTACGAATATAACATAAGTTTGAAAACAACCAGGAATGTAAGTTGACTAAAACGAATGTCAGTTGAGCTCAAAGCTACAAATTGTAGAATTCACAAAAAAATAGTACAGGAAATTACTGAGCCAAAATATTTTGAGCCAGATAAATTAACTCTAAATTTTGTTTCTGTGACATAGAACCCGAATGTGTCAACGACCTGGACTGCAAGTTATGTGGCGAACTGGCCAGAAACCTCGTCAAGCTCCATGATGCCGGGTGAACCTGGATGAAGTGGAGCAACGTGGATCTCACGTCAAAGAGGACAGGCAACGGCGACGGCTGGCCACTGGTTCCAGCGCTGCCACGAGCCCCTTCTCCATGTGCTCTCGCATCAAAGAGAACAGGCAACAGCAACGGCTGGGCACCGGATCCAGCGCTACGACGAGCCCCTTCTCCATGTGCTCTAGCGTCAAAGAGGACATGCAACGACGACGGCTGACCACCTGATTTGGCGCTGCCACGAGCAGTCAGCCTCTGCTTTACAGTAAAAGAGAAATCAACACAAGAAAACTAATTAAACCAATTGGGAACTACACCTGAAGACCACACTTGTCTACCCATTGTCAAAAAAGTATGTGCCTAACCCTATATCCTAATAGTAATGCTACATCATGCAGGTTCATTAGAGCGTTGATCATCATTGTTACTCCAGTATTCAACATCAACATACCTCTGCAAGCAATCAAACTTTAGCCCAATACAACATAGGCATAGCTCCACGAGCAGATAAAGCACTAAAACTGTAGGTGTAGAAAAATAGTAGAAGTAGAAATAAAGTAGGTGCAGAAATAATTCAAATGTAAATACAAAAATAAAGTAGAAATAGAAGCAGAAGCAGAAATAAACTGTAGATGCAGTAATCAAACTAAGTAACTTATAGGCTGGACCAGAAAAACCGACACAGGAAAACTAAAAAAACTAATATGCAACTCAACCTGAAAACTCAATTCTGAAGTATGTTCTATCTATTTGTGATAAAGGCCAAGAAGTCCACAACTCACACATATCATCCAAGAATAAATGTTTATGTTCAATATTAGACTATCAGTCAAATGATGAAAATACGCATTTTACAGTTAACATCAGAGAAACTAACAAATAACCCCCAAGAGAAAGGATATACAGTGCTTTTATAATTAATTGTTCATCAGTGGACTTTGATTCTTAGATGTCACTCATGTCAGCAAGTGAAGGGCTCAAAAATAGATATGCACGAACACAATATTTTTACAAAGCAACAATATTTTTTCTCATGTATGTACGCCAATGTTTAAATACTAATTTTGTACACCATGGATACATCTGTGTGATACAGGGCACTTTATAAGTCCCGGTTCATCTGTGTGTGCCATATCATCTGGATACATAGTCTTAATTAAACTTTGTGTGACCATACATTTTTCGGTCTGGGTCTCGCTAGAAATAGGATTTCATCTCTCCTTTTTCTCATGCATTCACAACAGCAGAATATATGCAGTCAAGGAGTTGATAGGCAGTTATTGAGTACAACATTTTTTACTAACCTTAATCCGAGCATATATCGGGTTCCCGGTTGCAGGTAGTCAGCTTGTATGATTTATCCGCCCTGAAGGTGCAGCACATCAAAACGTAGAGCATGTATAAAATCAAGAAAACATCAAGAGGAATCGTACAAGCTGTCAACAAATAACACATAAGCACCTTGTCGTCCGGGGAACGGACGGCCACATTAACACCGGCAAGCACTGGCAGGCCGTCATAGCTGCCATTGATGGCGTGGTCTAGCTGGATGACGGCCACCATCCTCCTGAAGGCGTCGGCCAGGCTGGCCTTCCCGTCGTTGATCGCGGCCCCGCCGTCGACAGGTCCCTAGCGACATAAAGCGACGCGGGGATTGGCCATAGGTCGACGCGGCCACCGGCTTGTCGGGCAGCGGAGCAACCGACCACCGTGAGCACCAGCGCCAGTGCCGTCATCTCTGCGGCCTGAGTTGACGCAGCAGTAACTTTCTTTTTGATGCAGTAGTCGTCTCAGATGTCTCAACCTCCTCTTTTGTCTACGGCCGGCGCTCCTCCTTCCGAGCCCCGAGGAACGGCGACAGTGTAAGCCTTTGAATTTAAAAACTGTGTACAGATCAAAACATATGGTCTGTGGGATGGGGAAAGATCAGGTAGTGGAAGATATGCATCTACATCTATAAATACCAATGAGCTACAAAAAGAACAATATTTTCCTTTTTATAAAACCAGAGAAACAGTGGACCAGTGGCTGGAGATGAAGAGGAGTTGGCCAAACTTATATGTTATAGAACTAAGTGTAGACTGCAGACATTTATTCAATAAATATAGAATCAAGGATACACTGGATTTGAGGCCACAAAACAATTGTTTGTCACATACATAGATGGCTAGAGTAATTCGCAGATGTGTATGAGATAGCTACATACATGACCTCTCCTCTCCTCTCTGAAGAAGAAAACTTTTAGTTTTCTGCAGTTTTCTCCCCTCTGAATATAAGTTGCAGCACGCAAATTGGATGGGCGTGGACAATCAGAACATGAGAGAGGGGGGGTGATACCTTCCGCGGAGCAACGGCGACCCGGGAAGAAGCAGGCAGACCCGGAGGAGCGTTGGTCTTCCCTCCTTGTACGCGGTGCACCTGCGCGCATGATTCAGGGAGAGAGTGAGGGAGGGGAGCGACCAAATCTAAACGAACAGAGCAGAGGTGGGGAGGAGAAGAGGGACCTGCCGTGAGAAGAAGCTCCAGGCCTCCCTCCAAGTCGCCGAGATCGGCGCAGCAGTCAGCTATCGCGCCGTAGGCCTCGGTGCAGCCAGAATCTTCGCCAGTTTCCTTTGATAGCGCCAGAACCTTGTAGTACCAGCTCATTGCTTCTCTGTACTGTCCCAGCCTTTGTAGTGATGCGCCTAAAGCAATAAATACCAAGAGAAATTAGGCATCATTCGGTGGTTTGTTTACCAACAATTAAGGTTAGTCTAAGCTGTCTCTAAATGAAGCACATGTCAGAAATCTGAACAAACAAACACACATGGAAAAGGTATAACAGGTGCTCGAAGGAGACAGACAAATGGTAATGTTTTCCAGGGGCATCAGATTTCTGTTATATAAAACTGGAGGATACATCAATTCTAGGTGGATATAAATCTTGCCACTATATTTCAAATCAGTTCTTGCTTAAAAGTAGTTGCTGGTATATGCAAAAGTGAATGCCACGGAATTATGAAAGCAAACATGCATGCAGATAATAATCCTCTCGTCACAGTTAAAGTGCAGAATCCCCATCTATTGGAATAAATAGGATGATGTTTTACTTCCAAGTTAATTACCTGACAATTGCTCATTCTGATTCCGCGCACTACAGAATCTATTCAAGTTGGGAGCAATAATACAATCGCTTGCAGGAGTATCTAAAACGTAAGTATGGGGAAAATGCAACCTAGATGAAACAAAATCATACATTACACTTATTTCTTGGGATATTCCGACATTCTGCTATTCTACAAGTTAAGTCACCAACCTTGTAGCGGCCTAACCATATAATTATACTTACAATGTGGAGGGTCAGTATTAATTAAATGCACTTTTGTTTATCAGTGAAGAAAGACAATGTGATGCATGATTTTCATTATCAGGAACGGGAAGAAATGAACCTAATCCTCGCGCAGCTTTCTTCTCCTCAAAGCGATCCCCTATGCTTTCTGCAAGCTCCAGAGCTGTCTTGAACTCCATTACTGCCTTATCAAGGTCCTGATTCCTCATATAATTCTTCCCATTTTTCAAATTTACCACCAACTGCTGCTTCCTAGGATCAAAAATGACCTCAATTTCTCCTGCTCTCCCTACAGGCGCATAAGTAAGGCCGGGGGCAAACGATTCAATCTGTGCCTGCCTTCTAAGAGCGGTATTAATCTGACGAAGTTGATTGTTCAATCGCTTCAGTTCGTCCTTTCTTTGCCGTACTAATAATCCTAGAATGTAACATCGGAGAGGCAAAACAAAATTAGCACGGCGTGAAACGTCTCTCTTCATCAACTATACATAATAGAGAACATGAGAGAGGGGGGTGATACCTTCCGCGGAGCAACGATGACCCGGGAAGAAGCAGGCAGACCCGGAGGAGCGTTGGTCTTCCATCCTTGTACGCGGTGCACCTGCACGCATGATTCTGGGAGAGAGTGAGGGAGGGGAGCGACCAAATCTAAACGAACAGAGCAGAGGTGGGGAGGAGAAGAGGGACCTGCCGTGAGAAGAAGCTCCATGCCTTCCATGGTGTGGTGTGGGATCTCCATGTCCATGGAGAAGGAGCACACGGTCACTCGGTGCCGGCGCCGTGGCTGTGGATTTGGATCCGGCGCCATTGTGGGAGCAGATGAAGGCCGGCGTCCTCCTAGTCTTCCTCCTCGCCTGCTCGGTCGTGCCATGGCTGATCTGGGCGCAGCTCCTCGGCGACGGCCAGAGCAAGGGCGGATCTGGGCGCGCCGCCTGACCAGCTGGGTCACGGTGGATCTCCCTCCATCTCGTCTTGTCTTCTCTTCTGATGATGGGAGAGGAGGATGGGAGGGGAGGGGAGGGGAGCAGAGGGGTGGGGGCGGCCATGGCCGGCGGCGAGGTGGTTGCGAGATAGATGGGAGCGGAGACGGCGGCGAGGTGGGTGTGAGGGAGCGTTGGTTCTGAATCGTGGCGAGGTGAGGATCCGCCGCCGCCGTTGCCGGATGAGGAGCGAGGGAGGGAGGAGGGAGGCGGCTGCGGGAGCGAGCGAGGGAGGAGGCGGCTAGGTCTCCGTCAAATGAGCGCCCCCTTTTATACCCCCACCACGCGAAATGACCGAAATACCCCGGTGGGGGCATGGTATTTACATTCTGTTGCCATTACTATTCATTCCAGCAGTGTTTCATCCAGATCCGACGGCCCAGATCCTCACACCTCTCGATCCAACGGCCCAAAACTCATCAAGCGTTTTGATCCGACGGCCGAGAGTCGCTGATCTCTGAGGAGGCTTGTAGGAGCCTTCTTCTCTTATTTCTGGATGGTTCCATCTTCCTCTTGCATGCACCATTTCCAAAACTTGTTGCTGCATCCCCATACCACAAATGGCTCTTCCACTTCATTGTCATCTCACATCTATGTTTTTTCAGCTGCCTTTCCTCTCCATGGTGTTTGTAGATGCAAACTTCACCGTGTCAGAAGCGGCATATTACCCCAATTCTGATACAAAAGGGATCGAAAGTAAGTATTGCATATGAGATATGCTGCTAAAATTGTGGAGGTCACATGTTGTCAAAAAAGAAATACTACTACTTGTTTCTGACAAATACTTTCAGATGGAGCATGTGAGTGGCACATTTCAGGCAACACTTAACAACTTCGATGTTTCTGCATCGGCAAGCCTCTACAGGAATGGGGTAGGCTGCAACGTGCCAACGCATGCTATCGGATCCATCTGTGGTGGTGCCCCAGGTTGCGTAAATCATAACACCATTTTTCTGTTCCGGGTACGAATGTCAATATCCAACAGGTGAGGTGCACAGATCCTTACTGCTGTGCAAATGGTGTGACAATCGTAATCACTCACTCTGGGTGGAGTGACGGCTCTAATTTCATCCTCAGCCTATGGCTCAGAGTGCGGATGGTGGTGAAGCGCTGCTTGCCCTTGGTCGTGTTGAACTGAATACAGGAGGTGTGTGGATACAAGAAACCTGCCTAAAATTATTGCATGCACGACACTTGGTTGCTTTCATCAGATGGTAAAAGGAAAAAAAAGAGGCAAAACTGGAAAGTACGCTAGTTCTGATCTTGAAAAATGAGTTAACAACAAAACTGACATGTTGCAGCTTCGTTGTTATCTCTCTACTACAGGGTTTCTTGTAGCTACCAAGATAAGAACATTGTCTTCAAGATTACTGAAGGCAGCAATTTGCCCTACTAACTAGAATTTGAGATCACAGTTCAACAAGGCAGCAAGGACATCATCACAGTCCATCCTTGTGACGTAAACACTAATTAAACTGTGTAAATCATGCATAGAATTATTTACACCAAATTATACAGAAAGCTTTCCATGTGCATAAAATTTACAGTACTAAATACCTGTTGATGGCTGGATGCAGACTGTGAACCAGACATGCCAACTGGCCCCCTGTCCATAAGGATGCTGTTTAGCAGCAGAGCTTCCCGCAGTGGTGACCAGAAATGGCTAGTTCTGACAAAACATAATACTCCCTCCATTCCACAATGTAGAGCGCTCACGCTTTCCGAGATCTAAGTTTGACCATAAATTTAACCAACGAGACCAACTGCAGTGGGAGCAAAAATACGAATTCAGTGGTATGATTTTTGCTCCCGCCGCAGTCAGTCTCGTTGGTTAAATTTATGGTCAAACTTAGACCTCGGGAAGCGCGGGCGCACTACATTATGGAACGGAGGGAGTACCGCAGAACTGGACAGCAGGGGACATAAATGATTCTGGCATGCAAGTGCAGCTGCAGTAGTTTTATACAGAACTTAGATACAGAATATAGAGAAATATGAATTTCTTATGTACTCGTCATGAATAATCTTGTGAAGTATTTGTGGTAATTTGGCATGGTTGTGCTTACCTGTCTAGTCTGTGTGCATTTTTAAATTGCACATGGGAGAATAAATATAGCACGAGTAATTTAGCAGCTCTTCTCCAACTGTCTTCAAAAGACACCAGTCCTTGTTTATTAGATAGAGATCATTGATCAACCAATCATCACATTTCATGGAATAAATGAAGTCAAAAAAAATCATACTCTTATAATAATTGATTATAATTAGCACCAGTCTTACCAAATTGGAAACAGCAAGGTCTTCAGGATATACTTGCTTACATCAACATGGCAACATATAAGTACTGTACATAGCCATACTTCAACATAGATTTGGCTAAAACTACAAGGAACCGACTGAACCTTTCAATTGTCCACTGGATTCAGGATAAGCAGAAATTCCCAACAAGGATGTCAGTCCTGATATTTTGTCAAGAAACAAACCAATTATCAGTAACCACTTAAAGTACTCATCAAAATAATAAATTTGACAGGAAGGTACAAATTAACACACGGTAATTGAATGAACAATATCGTGTAATATCCTGAATACTCAACAGTTTCAGAAGTCAAAAGTTCACAACACACACAAATTTAAACTTAAGTCAGAACCAGTTATAACTTAAAGAAGCAAGCTAATATGAAAATGACTCAAAATTTGTCAGGAAATTAGGTCAATGGTAAAGCAATTAGATGAGCTCACCCCAATCTCGGTAATATCATGTTATACAAACCACAGAAGCTGCAGAATTAACAGAGCTTCCAGTTTCTTGTTATAGATATGTGGCGGCTATGCGCAACAACAAAGAAAAGCTTCTCGGTAAATAGCATTAATCTGCATGTCAAACATCTGACTGGGCACACACAAACTTTAGCATGGCGAGTGGGTGGTTGCAGGCATTAGGCAATAAGCATCAGCATGTTTTCTGCTTTCGTCTCATATACTGTCATGCCCTAGACAGCATTGCATTGTTTTTAAGGCGTCCTGCCTTGGACGCTTAGGCGATAAGGCGCCCTGGCAGCGCCTTACAAATATGCCCGCCTTAGGCGCTTAGGCGTCGCGCTAGAGCGGGTGGTGCTCGCCTTAGGTCGCCTTACCGCCTTAAAAACAATGCAGCATTGATCATGATTTCTCTTTTCTCTTTCTTTTCCTTTTTGTTTGTTTCGAGAAAGATATCGTCCGATTCTCCTTCTATTGATTCTTTTCCGATTGAGATGTACGGATCCATGTGTCTACATACATAGATTCTGTTCATGGATTAATGAAAATGTGCAAGAGCTCTATTTGCCTCTGCCATTCTACAGAGGGGTTTCCTGACAGATTTATCTAGAGATCAAATCCAAACTTACTTTAAACTAACACAATCTTATTTACCTTAAATTAACACAATCTCGTATCTCCTAACATAATGGGCAGGGCATAGCCAGGACGCCAGCCCTTAGCCTCACTGCCCCTAGCCTGTCCGCCGGCTGTGGTGGTCTTCTCCCCATGTTGGTGTATCATGGAAGTCCTCACATGACTAGAAAATAGACTTGAAACACGTTGGTAACAACACAGAGGACAAGAGACTAAATTAAAATTCAACATAGTTTTGATGCCTGCCCTCCAAGCATCCACCAGTCCAATTTAGGAGTCTCGCAACCTACAATCTGCCCCCTCTATTATAACATGCTAAACTATAATGAGTTGGAATGTTAAAACATTATACCATTCGCTGTATGTGCAACTGCTCTTGCTTGTGTTGTATGGTCAGGATGATTTCCTACAAAAGAAATTGCTTGACTACTTGAAGCAACATCATGGTTTCCATTCTCAGGATAGCCTGTCTGTAGAATTTCATCCAGATGCTTCAGAAGAACGCTTGATTGACTCTCAATGTATGACATTGCCTCCTCAGATTTGGCGGCCCTTGAAGCTATAAGGCTAACCATACGGCACATGTTAGAGAAGCGAACATCCAAAGATGACCGCATGATACTGCTAGATCCACAGTTAGGTTCTTCTCCCATTCTAACAGAGCGGGCATCTTTCCTCCATCTCTTCAAAATGTATTGTTCTGGGAGCTCCTTGATATTCTTGAGATCAAGTACCTTTAGTACATGACAACACTGGATTCCAACAGATTCAAACTTCCTGCAGCTGCAAGTGGCCAAGCCATCTAGTGCATCAAATTTCACAATGGCCTCTAATGGCTTCTCATCAAGTGTTATTTTGTACTCTGACACTGTCCCAACCGCACTGCAGGGGAAGGACATGCAGTTCATGTAAGCCTCAAACTCACCCTGGAACATCTTGAAAGCTTCAGGTGTATATGCATTTGAAGATTGTTTTAACATTCGCAAGGACGGGATTGGCAAAGTCACCTGATTTCCATCAACATCAGCCTGCAATTTCTTTGAGCGATGCTCTTCCAGCATGGTCTCATAACGCTTGAAGAACAGCAGAATATCTTCTTGCTCACTGAGCTCCCGTTTTAGCTCATTAATCATACTATCCTTTCTAAGAGTACTGAGAATATCAGCAGAAAACACAGTTCTCCTATAAGGCAGAGCCCATTTTTCTTTCTCTAGAAATAGTCTGCTGAGCCATTCACTCTCACCCATGTCATGTTTCTCAATTAGCTTTTCCCATGCAGACAAGAACTCCATCTTATCCTCACAGTCAAAGAGACACTGGCTCAAAGCATTGCCAAAACTTTTCGAGCTTTCGAACACCTGCTTCAAGTGCCTCTTTGAACTGTGGTATATATGCCACACGCTTGTGCAATGGTTACTCTCAGGCCAGACCTCTGCTGCTGCAATGGCACATTCAGAACGCTCATCAATCAGAATAGTCTTTGGCTGCCTATCACGCATGGCATCAGCAAACGCCTGAAATACCCATTTCAGTGACTGGATGCCATCATCATAGAGCAAGGCTGCACCAAACACGAGTAACTGCTTGTGGTTGTCCACACCAACAAACAATGCAAATGGTCGCCCATACACATTCAGCCCATATGTTGTATCAAAGCAAACGACATCACCAAAGCTTCTGAAGTCGATGATTGACTTTGCATCAGCCCAGAAGAAATTTACAGCTGAATTCCCATCAGGTGCCATTCCTACTGCATAATACAGTGAAGGGTTTCCCACCTGCAACCCTTCCAAGTATTCCAATGCAGCACCAGCATCCCCAAGCTGCACACCCTTTCCCTGCTTCCTTCGATGCAGTTCCCCTGGGCCAAGCTCGTGCCCTCGAGCCCTCATCTTATGGGACCGCAGCTTGTGCACGGTCTCTGAGTTAGCGAGTGGGTGATTATGCTCCGAAATAAATTTAGCAACCCGGTATGTTCGACATGGGGTGATCTTGATCACCATTCTTGCCTGGCAACCTGTTCGTGTTGGTGGTGGGCCTGGCCTAGGTGTGCCTGGTGCCCCTCCACCAGCATTGGCGCTGATACTGGCTAGGCCATCATGCTTGGCACGGTCACTGACGCCCTCACGGGAACAAACAAAGATACGAGACACGATCACCCCATGCTTGCGCTTCTTGTATGAGCGGCGGACGCTGAAACCCACATGCTCGGCGTACCGGTTGTAGAAGGCATAGGCGTCATCTTCCGTCTCGAAGTGCATCTCTGGGCGTGGCCCGTCTCTTGGGTCCGGCAAGCTTGCCGCAGCGGCAATGGTGTGATGCGAAGAACTTGACGGAATCATTGCCAGTGACACCGCGGACACTGCAGAGGCGAGCGGGTGGTTGTGCTGGGCTACAAACTCAGTGACACGGAAGGCATTGGCCGAAGGGAGTAGCTTGATGGTGAGGGACGCCAGGCAGCCGGTGCGTGAGTCGGGGCACCTAGGAGGCGGTGGCGGTGCAGCAACGGTGACGTCGGTGGCGTTGGTCTCATCTTGAGGCTTCTTGGGTTCTTGGCGGAAACCTTGCTTGGAGCAGACGAAGAGACGGCGGGTGACGGTGTGCCGGGAGTTCTTGGACTTGTTGGACTTGCGGACGACGAAGCCAAGGCGGGCGGCGTATGCCTTGTAGAACTCGTAGGCGTCGTCCTCCGTCTCGAAGTACATGCCCATTTGGGGCGAGGAGGGGACGGCGGCGTCATCCCCGGCAGCAGAGGGGGTGGAAGTCGAGGTGGCTTGCCCGAGAAGCGCGGGCTCATCGGAGCCAGCGACGGCGGCGGAGGAGGAGGGGGAGGATGAGCCGGAGGTAGTCGGCGAGGAGTCCCCTGAGAGGGAGGCAGGAGGGTGTGCGGTGGTGGACATTAGGGTTTGCGCTAGGGTTTGGAGGAATGAAGGGGGCGAGCAGCGGGAGGAGGAAGAAGAGGTTGGATGGATTGGCTGTGGAGGCGGCGGCTGTGGGTAGATGTGTGTGGTGGAGGGATTGATTAGCGCCATCGTGTGAGGGTTGGTCTTGGTCATGGATGAACGTGCTTAGAGCATCTTCAGCCGTGTCCTCAACAGACCCACAGGGCGACTTTTTTCAAGCCGATGCCGAAATTCGCCGGCTCGGTCCTTTTTTTGTCCGGCGGTCCCAGGTCGAACCCAGCGCACTGGTGGGCGCTCGGGGGCTCCGGCGGAAGGGAAAGCCACGTCTGGGCCACACTGTCAGGCGAAAAGTCAAGACAAACGTCCAGATTCGCCTCCTCCCTCCCGCGCGCGCCTCCTGCCACCATGCCGATCCCGGTGCCGCCCACCACCCACCACCGCTAGATAGGCCATTCCCCGCCGGAAAAGAGAGAGGGTTTCGCCACGGCAACCTCTCCATCACCTTCCTGGGCGAGTTTTCCGGCGCTCCGGTCGTGCAGGGAGGGATATCGACTGTGCACCCACCACGCCCGCCAGGTGTTCGGCGATTTGTCTGCTCGGCGGTGAACTCAGACGACGAGGAGTCGCTCGCGGCGCTGCTGGAGGAGGAAGCCGATGCCGACGTCCAGGACGAAGAGCATCTCATGGTGCATACGGAGCTCCCGGTGATTCACTTGACGACTATGGGCGCATGGCCGAGTCCATGACCATTGAGTGTTTCTACAAGTTCTGCAGGGCAGTGGTGACAGTGTTTGGACCGCAATACTTGTTATCACCCAATGTTGAAGAACTGCTCGGATTCTAGCACGGAATGCAGCAAAAGGATTTCCTCGGATGCTTGGAAGTATCGACTGCATGCATTGGAAATGAAAAAACTGTCCATTTGCTTGGTAGGGGACGTACAAAGGCGCCAAAGGCGGATGCAGTGTGGTACTTGAGGTAGTGGCCACACAGGACCTCTGGTTTTGGCACTCCTTCTTTGGTATGCCAAGAACTCATAATGACATCAACGTACTGCAGTGCTCTCCGGTCTTTGCCAAGCTTGTTGAAGGTCATTCTCCTCCGGTGAACTTCAAAGTCAATGGGCGGCACTACAACAAGGGATACTATCTATCCGAGATGGTCTACATTTTTTAAGACTATCTCAAACCCTGTGCCAGGAGGCAAGAACTCTCACTTTGCGAAGGTTCATGAGGCTTGCAGGAAGGATGTCGAGCGGGCATTTGGTGTGTTCCAATCTCGATTTGCTGTTGTCCGGTACCCCACTCAGACCTAGTCGAAAGATAAAATGCGGAAGATCATGACTTGCCGTGTCATCTTGCACAACATGATCATTGAGAGCTAGCAGGAGAGCCACTATTTGACACTGAACCATACTACAGGCAGGGTCCTCTTTCCCAAGTTGATCACTAGCTACCGGCAACCTGGACTACCCCGACAGGTGCATCAACAACTACAGCGGGATCTGGTGGAGCACCTATGGAGGCTCAAGGGCAACGCCTGGCTCGACATGTGATGAAATATGAGTTTTTTTGTTGAACTATATAATTTGTATTGAACTATTTGTTGTTGAACTATTTGTTAAACTATTTGATTTCTGTTGATTTTTTGTGATGAACTATGTGATAAAAAATAACTTCTGTTGAATTTCGCCGAAGCACGGTGAATATGGGCCAATTTGCACCGATAGCGGGCCGATTTTGCGCCGAAAGTGGGCTGAAAAGCTGGCAAATTTGCGCCAAAATTGGGCCGATATCGGCGCCTGGGAACCCAATCGCCTCCAAGCCGATTGTAGCGCCGGATCGCACCCAGGCAGCGATTTTTCAAGCCACCTGGGGGGCCAACGGCTGGAGATGCTCTTAGGATTTTCAAGTGTCTGGCCATTCTCCTCCAAACCGTAGCTACCAAAATCTTGATCAACGGTGTCCCAGGCAAGAGAATTGCATGCCCAGGTGTAGGGGCTTGATACGTCTCCAACGTATCTATATTTTATGAAGTATTCATGCTGCTATATTATCATTCTTGGATGTTTTACAATCATTTTATAGCAACTTTATATCATTTTTTGGGACTAACCTATTGACATAGTGCCCAGTGCCAGTTGCTGTTTTTTGCTTGTTTTTTACATCGCAGAAAATCAATACCAAACGGAGTCTAAACTCAGCGAAACTTTTTGGAGATTTTTCTGGACCAGAAGACACCTGGTGGGCCAAAGAAGTACCAGAGGGGAGCGAGGGGAGCACAACCCACCAGGGCGCACCTGGGGGCCCAGACACGCCCAGGTGGGTTGTGCCCACCTCGGTGGCCTCCCGCACTGCCTCTTCGCCCTATAAATTGCCAAATATTCCAAAAACCCCGAAGATAACCCTAGATCAGAAGTTTCGCCACCGCAAGCCTCTGTAGCCACAAAAAACCAATCTAGACCCCATTCTGGCACTCCACCGGAGGGGGAAATCATCACTAGTGGCCATCTTCATCATCCCGACGGCCACCATGATGAGGAGGGAGTAGTCTACCCTCGGGGCTGAGGGTTTGTACCAGTAGCTATGTGTTTAATCTCTCTCTCGTGTTCTTGAGATGGCACGATCTTGATGTATCATGGGCTTTGTTAATATAGTTGTATCATATAGTGTTTCTCCCTCTCTATCTTGTTGTGATGAATTGAGTTTTCCCTTTGAGATTTCATTTTTATCGGATTTAATACTTCTATGGATTTGAGAGCACTTGATATATGTCTTACATATGAATACCCATGGTGACATTGGGGTATTATATTGATTCACTTGGTATATATTTTGGCACCCAACTCGCGGATTCCCGAGGTGACATTGGTGTAATCTACGCATAGGGTTGATGCATGTTCTGGTCTTTATTTCTTCGGTAGAAATCGTGGGGCACTCTTTGAGGTTCTTTGTGTTGGATTGAGTATTATGAATCTGAATTTATTTTGGTGTTATTTCTGTATGAACTCTTGGATAGATTGATCGGAAAGAATAGCTACTAACAATTTCTTCTTATGTTCTCCGCTAGATAAGAACTTTGGGGTGATTCTTCATCGCACTTTGAGGGATGGTTATATGATCCAGTTAAATTAGCACTATTGAGAGATTCCACTAGCGAAAGTACGGACCCTAGGCCTCATTTTCAAGCATTGCAATACCGTTTGTGCTCCGTTTTATCAATTGCTACCTTGTTGTTTTTATTGTTCTTATTACAAAAATCAATATCTACTATCCATATCACACTTGTATCATAATATCTTCGCTGAAGTAGTGCACCTATACAAATTACCATTGTATTTGGTATGTTGGGGACACAAGATACTTTTTATTATTTGGTTGTAGGGTTGTTTGAGAGAGACCATCTTCATCCTACGCCTCCCACAGATTGATAAACCGTAGGCATCCACTTGAGGGAAAATTGCTACTATCGTACAAAACTCTGCGCTTGGAGGCCCAACACATGTCTACAAGAATAAAGTTGTGTAGTAGACATCAAGCTCTTTTCTGGCGCCGTTGTCAGGGAGGTGAGTACTTGAAGGTATATCTTTAGGTCTTGCAATTGAATCTTTTTGTTTATTGTTTTGTCACTAGTTTGGTTCATAAAATAAAACTACAATAAGAAATGGAATTGAGGTGGTCTCATATTGTTCATCTTTATCATGTCTTTCTTGAAAATGATGGAAAGGACAATTGTGCTCAATTTATAGAAGAAGAATTCAATAAAATGTTTGACATAAAATCTTTGAATGATGAGCATAATTACAATGTTGTTGGTATGAACTCTTTGAATATCCATGATGCTAACGATATGCAAAGCCATAAGCTTGGTGATGCTATATTTGATGAAGATGATATTTTTAGTCCCCCAAGTTTTGATGAGAAAATTTATTATGATGATTGCATGCCTCCTATTTATGATGATTATATTGATGAAAGTAGATTTTGAGAGGTCATGACTTTATTTAATTATGAATCCACTATTTTGGAAGAGGTTGCAATTGATTATGACAATAAAGTTCCTATATATGATGATTACGGCGATGGCATGTATGTTATACTGAATAATGATTACCATGAAAATTGTCATCATGGTTTTAATTTTCAATCACATGATAGTTATTTTGTTGAGTTTGCTCCCACTACTATTCATGAGAACAAATTTGCTTATATGGAGAGTAATAAAATTTCCATGATTGTAGATCATGAAAAGAATGCTTTATGTGATAGATATATTGTTGAATTCATACATGATGCTGCTGAAAATTACTATGAGAGAGGAACATATGCTTTTACATATTGCAATAATATCAATCTTCCTCTCTATGTGTTGAAAATCTTGAAGTATTGCTTGTTTTGCCTTCCTATGTTAGATGATTCTTGTTCCCATGAATTAATTGGTCACAAAATCCCTATGCATAGAAAGTGGGTTAGGCTTAAATGTGCTATTCATATGCTTCATGATGCTCTCTTTGTGTTTCAATTCTTTACTTTTATGCGAGCATCATTGAAATCATCATGCCTAGCTAAAAGGCATTAAAGAAAAGCGCTTGTTGGGAGACAACCCAATATTTACCCCTACTATTTTGTGTGTTAACATGATTAATCTATTGTAGTAATCATGTTTTATAGCTTTTGCTTCAATAAAATTCCAAGTAAATCCTTTGGGATAGTGTGGACGATAGTTGACTTGATTCTGTCCAAAAACAAAAACTTCTGGACTCAAACCAGGAATTTTAAAAATTCACTAGAACGTGCTTTTGATCTAAATTTTTTACGGGTGATAGATATACAAATTCCCTACGTTTCCTAATTTTTCAGAATTTTTGGAGTTACATAAGTATGGTTGGAGTACAGATTACTACAAATTGTTCTGTTTTTGACAGATTCTGTTTTCAATGCATAGTTTGCTTGTTTTCTAGTTTCTATGGCTTATATTGTCAATATAAATTGTGGAAATGATGAGGTACAGTAGGCATTGTGTGAGAACAATTATGAATCTTGTCTTTGACAGTACCAAAGTGAATGGTTTGTCTTTATCATACTAACCCATCTCACGAAGTTCCGTTAAGTTTTGTGTGATTGAAGTTTTCAAGTTTTGGGTGAGATATCGATATGAGGAGAATAAGGAGTGAAAAGAACCTAAGATTGGGGATGCCCAAGGCACCCCGAGGTAATATTCAAGGAAGATCCAAGCAATTAAGCTTGGGGATGCCTTCGGGCATCCCCTCTTTTGTCTCCAACATTATCGGTAACCTCACTTGGAGCTATATTTTCATTCGTCACATGATATGTGTTTTGCTTGGAGCGTCATTTTATTTTGCTAGGATTTTCTTGCTATTATTTATAATAATGTTTTGCACCTTTTATTTCAATAAAAGTGGCAATGATAGCCTTTACTATGCCTATTTTGCAAGTCTACATGTTGCTGTTTGAAAATAGAATAGTTTATCACTGTTGCAAAAATTCTCTAGAAAAGTCAGAATGTGATAAAATGTTGAATTTTTTTTGCACAATAAGCTATGATAAAATTTCTACAATATGGTAAATTTTCAGAATTTTTGGAGTTAAATAAGTATTGATATTATTGCATTCTCTACAGACTGTACTGTTTTGACAGATTGCTGTTATGTTTGCATTGTTTACATATGTTTACTTGTTTAATGATTCTATTTGAGGATAGAAGTATTAAATATGCAGATGCATTTAGTATGCAATGTTGAATAATAATTTTAGTGATTTGCTACAGTAGAGAATGATAAGGTTATTGCATTGAGTTATACTAACTTATCTCACGAGTTCTTGTTGAGTTTTGTGTGGATGAAGTTTTTAAGATTTAGGGAAACCGTGATATAAAAGGAATTAAGGAGACACAAAAGCTCAAGCTTGGGTATGCCCAAGGCATCCCAAGATAATATTTAAAGAAGTCTCAAGAATCTAAGCTTGGGGATGTCCCGGTAGGCATCCCACCTTTCTTCATCAACAATTATCGGTTAGTATCGGTTGATCCTAAGTTTTTGCTTCTTCACATGATGTGTGCTATTGTTGGAATGACATTTTATTTTGTTTTGCTTGCTTTTTTAATAAAATACTTAGATCTGGAAGTTTTAAATAAGAGAGAGTCCTCAATTAGCTACCCATTTACTTAACTACTCGCATGATCTTCACTTATATCTTTTTGGAGTAGTTTGTCATTTACTCTCGTGCTTCACTTATATCCTATGAGTAAATTGTTGAATAAATTGAATGTAACGAAGTTGAAATTATATGTTCATATCATGCCTAGTGGTAGCTTCACATTGGGTTTAGAAAGTGAAATCTTTTGAAGCTTGACATTCACAATATTGGTCATACAAGCAATTCATGAATGATTACTATAAGGAAGAGAACTTTCACATGCAAATATATTATCTTGGACATCTTCTATGATTGTGAATACCCATTAATTATTTTCAAACTTGAGCAAATTAGTTGAAGTTGTACAAGGAAGACAACGTAATGAGTTATGTTTGGCTATATTTGCATAGAAGTTATATTGTTATGGATCCTCCAACATGTGGTGTTTGCTTAGGATCTTTTGCTAACCAAAAATTTATACTAAGTAGAGATACTACTTGTGCATCCAAAAACCCTAAAACCCAGTTTCTTGCCACGAGTGTCCACCGTACCTACCTATGGATTGAATAAGATCCTTCAAGTAAGTTGTCATCGGTGCATAAAGCAATAAAAATTGCTCCTAAATATGTTCGATCTTTTATTGTAAGGGAAAATTGAGCGTTGTACGAACTTGTGATGACAAAGTAATAAAAGCGACGAACTGCATAATAAAGGTTGCTATCATAAGGGGAATATAACATGACGTTCCTTTGCATTAAAAGCTTGGGCATCCGAATAAAAAGCGCATGACAGCCTCTGCTTCCCTCTGCGAAGGGCCTATCTTTTACTTTTCAGTATTTACTTTTATGCAAAGAGTCAATAGTATGCATTCCCATTTCAACCTCAATTACTCTCTAGTTGGCAAGCATCATGTGGTGGGGAAAGATCTAGGCACATATGACCAGTCAAATATATTTGATCATGATTTATTATTGTTGACAATTATCTCTATGATAAATGAGTTGGGAGGCAAAATATTAAGCCCCTATCTTTCTCTGTGTTCGATGGATGCCATTTTCTCTAAGAACTAGAAGAAAACCCCGCGCGTTGCTGCAAGAATTTTGGTGGATTTTGGTGCATATATTGTGAGTTTCATGAAGGTAAATGCTAATTTCGGGAAATCCTATCTTTAAATTGAAACAAATAATGGATAGGGTAGGATCATGTATATGAATCCTGAAATGTATACAAATTGCTTAGAAACAAATATAGCTGGACTAAACAACCTGCTGAAACTTTTTTTAGGTTACCCAAGCTTTTGGCAAACATGAATAGCACATACATATGAAAGTTGCATAGCATAAAGTATGATATGTATGAACAATTACATTATATATAGAATATTATTATGTTTTGCACAACACTTTGTCTTTCCAAACTGAAAGTACAATAAATTTTAATCCATAAGCAAGATGTTGTATACCACTTTCATCGTAGATATTTTTTGCCTCGTAAGAACAAACAGATTTACCGGCTAAGCTAAGCTAATAACAAATATCTATAGACTTCAATGGCTACAAGTTTGCAACATAGTAGTATGCGAATATAGATAAAAAAGAAGACTTTATGTAGCTTACAGAGCAATGCTCATTACACAGAAAATTAGTAAAATCATAAGCACAATATGTGCATGAAATGACCAAATTCTAGTTATTTGACGTCCAAACCATTCAAGTTGATGCCCTCCCCATGGAGCCTTATTCCAAGCAAGCTCATCTTTCCTATTAGGGTTGAACAACAAACCAAAATTAGATGCAGGTAGCCTCGACTTATAGACTTAACTGGAACCTCACTTCGACGGTCCAATGGGCTATCTCCTGCAGCAAAGTACATATATATAGGTATTCCCTTAATTTATTAATTTTTATTGTAAATAAATCTGCAGAAAAATATCCTAGTTTGAATTTTTTACCTACCTTGTGAGGACCAGGGATTTTCACCATCGCATCACACCCATAGAAAGGATAGAGGCAGGTGGGCGGAGACCAGGAGATCGCCATAAGCACGACAAACATACAGATCAAAAGTATCGTCAAGCATGCACTGGGGATTGACATTCATCGCGTGCCATGCCAACATTGGTTGTGCCAAGCTCACATTAGGCGGCCGTGCCAAGACCAGGATTAGATGTTTGATGCTCAATGCATATGCATAGATTGTGGTGGCAGCTGCAAGCATGAGTGGCCAGGACGGCGCAACTCTAGTACTCTAGTGCGAGCCCCTTCTGTGTAGATACGGCTTGCCTACGGGCAGGAGAAGGAGGCTGTGAAGTATGTTTCAGTTGTGAAGCATGACAGATACGTTGGAGACGCATCAGGCATCCCCAAGCTTAATTCCTGCTCATCCCCGAGTAGGTAAATGATAAAAACAGAATTTTTGATGCGGAGTGCTACTTGGCATAATTTCAATGTAATTCTTCTTAATTGTGGTATGAATATTCAGATCCGAAAAATTCAAGAAAAAAGTTTAATATTGACATAAAAATAATAATACTTCAAGCATACTAACAAAGCAATCATGTCTTCTCAAAATAACATGGCCAAAGAAAGTTATCCCTACAAAATCATATAGCCTGGCTATGCTCTATCTTCACCACACAAAGTATTTAAATCATGCACAACCCCGATGACAAGCCAAGCAATTGTTTAATACTTTTGACGTTCTCAAACTTTTTCAATCTTCACGCAAAACATGAGGGTGAGCCATGGATATCGCACTATATGTGGAATAGAATGGTGGTTGTGGAGAAGACAAAAAAGGATAAGATAGTTTCACATCAACTAGGCGTACCAACGGGCTATGGAGATGCCCATCAATAGATATCAATGTGAGTGAGTAGGGATTGCCATGCAACGGATGCACTAGAGCTATAAGTATATGAAAGCTCAACAGAAGAAACTAAGTGGGTGTGCATCCAACTCGCTTGCTCACGAAGACCTAGGGCATTTTGAGGAAGCCCATCATTGGAATATACAAGCCAAGTTCTATAATGAAAAATTCCCACTAGTATATGAAAGTGACAAAATGAGAGACTCTCTATCATGAAGATCATGGTGCTACTTTGAAGCACAAGTGTGGTAAAAGGATAGTAACATTGTCCCTTCTCTCTTTTTCTCTCATTTTTTGGGCCTTTTCTCTTTTTTTACGGCCTCTTTTTTTTCCGGAGTCTCATCCCGATTTTTGGGGGAATCATAGTCTCCATCATCCTTTTCCTCACTTGGGACAATGCTCTAAAAATGAAGATCATCACACTTTTATTTTCTTACAACTCAACAGTTACAACTCGATACTTAGAACAAAATATGACTCTATATGAATGCCTTCGGCGGTGTACCGGGATATGCAATGAATCAAGAGTGACATGTATGAAAGAATTATGAACGGTGGCTTTGCCACAAATATGATGTCAACTACATGATCATGCAAAGCAATATGACAATGATGGAGCGTGTCATAATAAACGAAATGGTGGAAAGTTGCATGGCAATATATCTCGGAATGGCTATGAAAATGCCGTGATAGGTAGATATGGTGGCTGTTTTGAGGAAGGTATATGGTGGGTGTATGATACCGGCAAAAAGTGCGCGGTATTAGAGAAGCTAGCAATGGCGGAAGGAAGAAGGGTGTGTATAATCCATGGACTCAACATTAGTCATAAAGAACTCATATACTTATTGCAAAAATCTACAAGTTATCAAAGCAAAGTATTACGAGCATGCTCCTAGGGGGATAGATTGGTTGGAAAAGACCATCGCTCATCCCCGACCGCCACTCATAAGGAAGACAATCAATAAATAAATCATGCTCCGACTTCATCACATAACGGTTCACCATACGTGCATGCTACGGGAATCACGAACTTTAACACAAGTATTTCTCAAATTCACAACTACTCAACTAGTGTCACGCCCAATATGCGACCCTATCCAAAAGGAACTCGACGGTCCCACCAAGGATAGACCCGCATATTGAAACGCTTTTGCAAGGTGGATATCATTACATCAACATTACATAATAGATGGGGATACATACACAAGGCACAAGTGCCACAAGAATACATCAACATCATATACAAGATCAACATCCGACTACGGATGAAACATAAACAAGCTCAAACGACATCCACCTCGCTAGCCCAGGCTGCCGACCGAACCTATCCCCGATCAAGAAGAAGCGGAAGAACTCCAACACAAGCAAACATCGCTCTCACGCCATGATCATCGCACAACCTGTACTGCAACTGTTGGTGTAGTAATCTGTGAGCCACGAGGACTCAAAGAATCCCATTACCATGGGTATCAAGACTAGCAAAGCTTAATGGGAAAAGGAAGGGGTAAAGTGGTGAGGTTGCAGCAGCGACTAAGCATATATGGTGGCTAACATACGCAAATGAGAGCGAGAAGAGAAACAAAGGAACGGTCGTCACTAGTAATGATCAAGAAGTGATCCGAACTCCTACTTACGCCGACATAACCCGAAACCGTGTTCTCCTCTCAATCAACCCGAAAAGAGACACTCGGTTACGCATTACGGTTGGTGTATTTTAGAAGAGTTTGCTTCAAGTTTACTACAACCGGATATCAACAAATTCCCATCTCGCCACATAACCGCGGCACGGCTCTCGAAAGTTTATACCTGCGGGGTGTCCCAACTTAGCCCATGATAAGCTCTCGCGATCAACGAAGGATATTCCTTCTCCCGGAAGACCCGATCAGTCTCGGAATCCGGCTACAAGACATTTCGACAAAGAATAAAACAAGACCAGCAAGACCTCCCGGCGTGCCGACACCCCGATAGTAGCCGCACAGATCTCGCCTCGAGCCACGACCGGATGAGCAATCCGTACAACTAAAACCAGCCCTCAAGTTTCCCGAGGTGGCGCTGCAAAGGGTTTCTAGTTTGGACCAACACTTAGACAAGCATTGGCCCGGGGCTAAAATAAAGATGACCCTTGGGATGCGCGACTCCCAAGGGAAAAAGGTAATAGGTCGAGGCAAATGGTAAAACCAATGTTGGGCCTTTGCCGAAAAGTCTTATTCAAAGCGAACTCGTCAAGGGGTCCCATAAATCACCCGACCGCGTTAGGGACGCAAAATCCGGGAACATAATACCCATATGACGGAAACTAGGGCGGCAAGAGTGGAACAAAACACCGTGCATAAGGCCGAGCCTTCCACCCTTTACCAAGTATATAGATGCATTAATTAAATAAGATATATTGTGATATCCCAACGAGTAAACATGTTCCAACAAGGAACAACATCTCCATGTTCCAACAAGGAACAAACTTCATCTTCACCTGCAACTAACAACGCTATAAGAGGGGCTGAGCAAAGCGATAACATAGCCAAACAAAGGTTTGCTAGGAAGGGTGCAAAAGGTTAGGGGCTGACATGGCAATTGGGAGGCTTGATAAACAGGTAATAGGTAGCGCAGCATAGCGATAGAACGAAGCCACTAGCATAGCAATGATAGTAGTGAGATCCAGGGTAGCGGTCATCTTGCCTGAAATCCCGCTAGGAAGAAGAACGAGTCCATGAAGAAGACGAACGGATGAAGCCGAACCAAGCGTAGACGAACGAATCCTCACGATCGCAACGAAACATGAACTAACAAGAAGCACACAACATAGTAAACACACCACACATGAACAAAACATGATGCACAACAAGCATGAGGCATGACAAGGCTAGATGAGGCTACTCATGGCAAGAGATGATGCAAACAAGAACAACACGTCAAAGCAAGTTTAAATGAGGCCGGGAACAACATATAACAATTCCGGTAAGTCCTCATATGCAAATTTCGAAATTGGTTCAGATCTGAATAAACCTTATGTTCAAGTTGTTAAACAACAAGTTAAGATGCACCACGATGATCTACACGAAATTCTAGTCAAGTTACATATAAAGTTCATTAGATTCGGAGCTACGGCCTAGAAGATATGAGCAAAACAAGTGAAACATGGCATTGATGCAAAATGCATACAAACATCAAGCAAACACCTCAAAAAAGGATGCAACATGATAATATGAAGCTACATGCAAAATCA
Organism: Aegilops longissima; assembly: GCA_021605205.1. Lineage (NCBI taxonomy): Eukaryota > Viridiplantae > Streptophyta > Magnoliopsida > Poales > Poaceae > Aegilops > Aegilops longissima. Next base: position 272,370,650 of record CM038677.1, read on the forward strand.
AGCAAGTTTCATATAGAGCACACTCAAAACGGAGCAACGGTTCAACACATACACATGAAACAAGTCATGACAACAATCTGCCCAAAACAGCAACTAGGCATATTGCAAGCATCAAAACACTATGCTACAGCAACTCAACATGATAACAAAAGGCATGGACATGATGTACAGGTAAAGCATGACAAAACATGAACACTGAGCTATCTCTAGAAATCACTAGAACATGCTCAAACACACATGGCAAGATTGCAAATAATAGCAGTTTCAGACTTTAGCAGAAATAACATCAGGTTGCAATGTTTAGAGCTATCAAACAACATGCTACAGGAACTTATCATGGAAAACAAAGGCATGGCATGATACTACTAAATGCATAGAACAAAAGTCCTTTAGTGACCATGAGCCAGAAAGGATCCGAAGATATGATGGCACCCATGCAAACATGGCAAGTTATATTACGATTCAAAGAATGTGGCATGATGAAGCAGATAACAAGTAGGCATGTTTAAGAGCTCGATGCACTCACTACAGAGCATTACATGATAATATAAGCATACATACATCAAGAAGACATGGCATAGAAGTTATACATGGCAAGGACAACATTATAGCATACACGGATCAACTACAACAACCTTGGCAAAATTGAATAACATGTAAACAATCTGCCAGGAAACATTTTATAGCAAAAGTAGAGCTCGATTAACTCAAGCTATGGCACTCCATAATTGCAAAAAAGGGCATGGATGGATATAGAATAACCATATGTTCAAAACATCCTTACTGAAGTATCTCAAAATAAGCATGGATCTCTCGGTAGCATCAAGTTTACATGGCATAAAAATATCTGCAGTAATAAAATGAAATCAGCAACATCATGAAGCCTAGTTTGCATGCTTGTGCTAGTCACCACAGAGATCACAAAGATACATGGCATACACCCCTGTAAAGATGGCATGGCATATTACAAAACACATGTAGGACTCAAGTTCATAGGATGCACACATCAATCATGGCAAAAATGACAAAAGTGCATGTACTGATAAGAATCTGAAACTAACATCACATAGCACTCTTCTAACAGCATTTCGGGCATCAAGATGAGCTCAAATGAAAATGATGCAATGAGATGAAATGATGTACTCATCGAGACGAACAATTTGACATATTACACGCACGAAACGGAGCTGTATGCAGAGAGTTACGACATGATGAAAATGCAACAAGAATATCAAAAACGCTCGGGACTTAAGAGGAATTTTCGGAGGGGGGAAGTCAACCTTCGCACGGATATCGAGGCGGCGGCGCGAGCTCGCCGGAGAGGAGCAGCGCGGCGGCCGGAGGAGCTCGGGCGAGGGGCTCCGGCGACGGGACGACGGGAGGCGGCGGAGGAGCTCGGGGCGGCGGATCCGGTCCGGCCCGACCGGATCTGCTTGCGCGGCGGCGGGCGGGCGGCCGGAGGGAGGCGGGCCGGGCGGCGCTGGCGGAGCGCCACGGCGGCCAGGGCGCCGACGGCAACGGGCGGCGGAGGCGCGGGGGCGCTGGGCGAGGCGGCCCAAAGTGAGCGGGCCGAGGGCTGAAAGGCCCGAAAGGGCCGGACGGCGGCAGCTGCGGCGCTGGTGCAACGTGGCAGCCCCCGGTTCGCTAAGGGCGGCGGCGTGGACGGGGCGGACACGTCCGTCGGTGCGGGATGAAATGTCCGGCGGCGGCGAGGAAGGTTAGGGTAGGTTTGGACCCAGAATTTTTGGGGGAAGTCACATATTTATAGGTAGAGGGAGCTAGGAGACTCCAATTGAGGTGCGGTTTTCGGCCACGCGATCGTGATCGAACGACCGAGAGCATGGAGGGGAGTTTGCTGGGTTTTGGGCCACTTTGAAAGGGGTGTTGGGCTGCAAAGAAAAGTGGGCTTTTGCGGTTACCCGGTTAACCGTTGGAGTATCAAACGACCTCCAAATGATCCGAAACTTGACAGGCGGTCTACCGGTGCTATACCAAGGCCGCTTGACAAACCTCGGTCCATTCCGAGACCGTTTAACACCCGCACACCTAAAAGAGGTAAAAGGGGCGCCGGGGACGATGAGTGCGGATTGCAAAACGGACAACGGGGAAAATGCTCGGATGCATGAGACGAACACGTATGCAAAATGAAATGCACATGATGACATGATATGAAATGCAGATGATGACATGGCAAAGTGCAACACGCAAGCACATGACATGGCAACGACGGCGAATAACTGGCAAACACCTGGCGCATCGAATCCGGGGCGTTACAACTAGCATGACTCTAATATCACCATCTTTATATCTCAAAACAATTATCAAGCATCAAACTTTTCTTAGCGTTCAACACACTCATAAGAAAGTTTTTACTAATCTTGAATACCAAGCATATTAGGATTATTTAAGAAAATTACCATGCTATTTAATACTCTCAAAATAATATAAGTGAAGCATGAGAGATCAATAGTTTCTATAAAAAAAAACGCCACCGTGCTCTAAAAGATATAAGTGAAGTACTAGAGCAAAACTATATAACTCAAAAGATATAAGCGAAGCACATAGAGTATTCTAACAAATTCCAAATCATGTATGGCTCTCTCAAAAGGTGTGTAAAGCAAGGACGATTGTGGTAAACTAAAAAGCAAAGACTCAAATCATAGAAGAGGCTCCAAGCAAAACACATATCATGTGATGAATAAAAATATAGCTCTAAGTAAATTTACCGATGGAAGTAGACGAAAGAGGGGATGCCTTCCGGGGCATCCCCAAGCTTTGGCTTTATGGTGTCCTTAGATTATCTTGGGGGTGCCATGGGCATCCCAAAGCTTAGTCTCTTGCCGCTCCTTGTTCCATAATACATCAAAATCTTTCACCCAAAACTTAAAAACTTCACAACACAAAACTCAAGAGAAAATCTCGTGAGCTCCGTTAGCGAAAGAAAACAAAAGACCACTTCAAGGTACTGTAATTAACTCATTCTTTATTTATATTGGTGTTAAACCTACTGTATTCCAACTTCTCTATGGTTTATAAACTATTTTACTAGCCATAGATTCATCAAAATAAGCAAACAACACACGAAAAAACAGAATCTGTCAAAAACAGAACAGTCTGTAGTAATCTGTAAATAACGCAAACTTCTGGAACTCCAAAAAATCAACCAAAATAGGACGACCTAGAAAATTTGTTTATTGATCAGCTGAAATTGGAATCACTATTTTATCACGTTCTGGTGATTTTTAACAATTATTTTCGTGAACAGAAAGTTTTTGGAAATTATAGCAAGATCAAATAACTATCATCCAAGAAGATCCTATAGGTTTAACTTGGCACAAACACTATTTAAAACATAAAAACACATCTAACCAGAGTCTAGATCAAATATTTATTCCTAAACAGAAGCAAAAATAAAAAAATAAAAATAAAATTGGGTTGCCTCCCAACAAGCGCTATCGTTTAACGCCCCTAGCTAGGCATAAAAGCAAGGATAGATATAGGTTTTGCCATCTTTGGTTGGCAATTCTTCAATGAGACATCTATCATCCTTAGGAATTCCTTTATTTTTAGTAATTATCAAACTTTTAGGCACAAGATCGAAAAACTCATTCGTAGCAAATGGTTCCTTAATGATGGCAAAAAGATTGGGATGAATACTTATAGATTTGAGATCCGTAGTTTCCTTACTAGAGGATTCACCCTTATTTTTAGGAACATACATAAACTTGGGAATTTTAGTAGGAGGATTTGGAGTATTCTTTACGGAAGAAAAAGCAGTTCCCAAGTTGGTAATGATACCCTCAAGTTTATCGATTCTAGTGGAATCTTGATTTATTCTCTCATTAACTATGGGTTCCTTCTCCTTAATATTTTTCAAAGTGACTCCTACCTTAGATCCATATTGAGTAATTTGGTTGTGGATCTTTTTATCCAGATTTTCAATTAACTCTACGGTAGCAACTTTATTTTCAATAGTTTCAAGTCTTTGCATTACATGCTCCAAAGTTACCATAGTTCCATCAACCAAAAGAGGTGGTGAGCCAAATAAATCTATCATAGCATTATAAGAGTCAAAAGTATGGATACCCAAGAATTTCCCTCCGGTAATGGTATCAAGAATATATCTATACCAAGGATTAGTGCCTACATAGAAATTGCGGAGAAGAACGGAAGTAGATTGCTTCCTGGCAGATCTATTTTGAGCATTGCAAATTCTATACCAAGCGTATTTTAGATTTTCTCCCTCCCTTTGTTTAAAATTTAGAACTTCATTCTCGGGAGACAACAGAGAAGATAGAGGACTAGCCATAACGACAAGCAAGCAAAAAAGAGGCGAACAGAAAAGAAAGGGCGAATAAAACAACAAGGGTGAAGTGGGGGAGAGGAAAACGAGAGGCAAATGGCAAATAATGTAATGCGGGAGATAAGGGATTGTGATGGGTACTTGGTATGTTGACTTTTATGAGACCTCCCAACAACGGCGCCGTAAATCCTTCTTGCTACCTCTTGAGCACTGCGTTGGTTTTCCTTGAAGAGGAAAGGGTGATGCAGCAAAGTAGCGTAAGTATTTCCCTCGGTGTTTGAGAACCAAGGTATCAATCCAGAGGAGGATACGCGAGTCCCTCGCACCTACACAAAACTAATAACCTCGCAACCAACGCGATAAGGGTTGTCAATCCCTTCATGGTCACTTACGAGTGAGATCGATAGACATGATAGGATAATTTTTTGGTATTTTGGTGATAAAGATGCAAAGTAAAATAAAAGCAAAGGAAATAACTAAGTGTTGGAAGATTAATATGATGAATATAGACCGGGGCCATAGGTTTCACTAGTGGCTTCTCTCAAGAGCATAAGTATTTTACGGTGGGTGAACAATTATTGTTGAGCAATTGATGAATTGAGCATAGTTATGAGAATATCTAGGTATGATCATGTATATAGGCATCACGTCCGAGACAAGTAGACCGACTCTGCATGCATCTACTACTATTACTCCACTCATCGACCGCTATCCAAAGATGCATCTAGAGTATTAAGTTCATGGAAACAGAGTAACGCCTTAAGCAAGATGACATGATGTAGAGGATAAATTCATGCAATATGATAAAACCCCATCTTGTTATCCTCGATGGCAACAATACAATACGTGCCTTGCTGCCCCTCATCACTTTGGGAAAGGACACCGCAAGATTGAACCCAAAGCTAAGCACTTCTCCCATTGCACGAAAGATCAATCTAGTAGGCCAAACCAAACTGATAATTCGAAGAGACTTGCAAAGATAACCAATCATACATAGAAGAATTCGGAAGATTCAAATATTGTTCATAGATAAACTTGATCATAAACCCACAATTCATCGGTCTCAACAAACACACCGCAAAAGAAGATTACATCGAATAGATCTCCACGAGAGAGGGGGAGAACATTGTATTGAGATCCAAAAAGAGAGAAGAAGCCATCTAGCTACTAACTATGGACCCGAAGGTCTGAGGTAAACTGCTCACACTTCATCGGAGAGGTTATGGTGTTGATGTAGAAGCCCTCCGTGATGGATGCCCCTCCGTGAGCTCCTAACATGCCCCAAGATGGGATCTCGTGGGCATGAAGGTTGCGGCGGTGGAATTAGGTTTTGGCTCCGTGATTCGATCGCTTGGGGTGCGTGAGGTATATATAGGAGGAAGGAGTACGTCGGTGGAGGAACAGGGGCCCACGAGGGTGGAGGGCGCGCCCCTACCTCGTGGCCTCTTCTTTGTTTCTTGACGAGGGTCCAAGTCTCTGGATCATATTCTTCCTAAAATCACGTTCAGAAGGTTTCATTCCGTTTGGACTCCGTTTGATATTCCTTTTCTCGCGAAATTCTGAAATAGGCAAAAACAACAATTCTGGGCTGGGCCTCCGGTTAATAGGTTAGTCCCAAAAATAATATAAAAGTGAATAATAAAGCCCAATAATGTCCAAAATAGTAGATAATATAGCATGAAGCAATAAAAAATTATAGATACGTTGGAAACAGGGGGCCCACGAGGGTGGAGGGCGCACCCTGGGGGGTGGGCGCGCCCCCCTACCTCGTGGCCTCCTCTTTTGTTCCTTGACGTAGGGTCCAAGTCTCCTGGATCATATTCTTCCTAAAAATCACGTTCCCGATGGTTTCATTCCGTTTGGACTCCGTTTGATATTCCTTTTATGCGAAACTCTGAAATAGGCAAAAAAAACAACAATTTTGGGCCGGGCCTCCGGTTAATAGGTTAGTCCCAAAAATAATATAAAAGTGAATAATAAAGCCCAATAATGTCCAAAACAGTAGATAATATAGCATGGAGCTATCAAAGATTATAGATACGTTGGAGACGTATCAACGACATATCATAAAGCATCTCCAACAAATCAATGGTAAAAGTCTCACTTCAGTTATATGGTCTCACAAACAAATGATGAATGGGTACCTTTGCCAGATCAGATATGATCACTAACTTTGCCAGATCAGATATGATCACTAACTGTGGCCATTAGTGTTACTTGCATGTGGAATACTCCCTCTGATGCATGGATGCTAACTAATCTTGCTTCAGTTCTAAAACCAACAATGGATCAAAATATTGTAAGTAACAAATAATAAACCATAACGCTAACAGGGTGTCCACTGTAAAGGCGAAAAGGGTGTCATGCCATTACACATCAATACCATTGCTGAAAAATTATGAGACAAACAAATATGTATATTAGCAAAAATACTTGTCTCAGACAAATGAAAAGAAAACCAAAATCGCATTGTCCAATCTAAAAGGAGTGTAATCCATCACCACGTATGTGGTAAGAATTCTGATTGTGAAGGCTTAAGTAACCCCTTCTTATCCATTCCATTTTATTTCATTAACACAATATTGGTAGGTCAACGAAAAATATAGATCAATACTGCTCCTGGAAATATAGATCAAAACTGTTTATAAAATGTTAAACTATTTTGTTTAGTTACCCAAATTAATGTGGCAGTAATAAATATAGTAATACTAATTTAGAAACCATTTGTGTATTTTATGAAACTGTAACCATTAAAGCAATAAAAGAAAACAGGAAAGGAAAAATAAATAAAAAAGTAAAGAAAACAAAATAGCAAAACAAAAGAGAACAAAAGGGCTCTCCTGGTCCAACTGGGCCAAATGGCCCAGCTGGCCGCCGAACCAACCGGCCTAGGCCGACCCCCACTCCCTTATAACCCCCGAAACCCTAGTCGCTGCCCCTCTCCTCGCTACTCTCCCCTCATCCCCCTTTTTCTCAATCTGGATCGGGGCGCTCGGGCCCCGACCTCGCGTCGTCGTTGTTCGGCGAACCAAGCACCCAACGCTCGCCGCCCCAACCCCGGCGCCCCGTTCGCCGCTTGTCGGAGCCACTGCACCGGCGCCGCCCCGTCGCATGTCGTCCCGTCCTCCTCCTCGACAACCGCTACCATTCCCCTATGCCCCGCGGTGAGGCCCTCGGCCTCCTCCTCCCCTCTCTGCTGCCTCGCCCCCCCCCCGACCATCGCGCCGCTACCGCTTCCCCGCCACGCCACGCCGACAGCAGCGCCGCCGCCTCGCTCCCGCTGCTCCACATCACGCGCCGGCCTCCACCCGCTCCCGCCGCCTCGCGCAAGGCCAAGACGCATGCGCACCGCCCACCGTGCTTGTCCGCGCTTCCGTGGTGCCGTCCGCGCCGAAAGCACGCGCTTCGCGTGGCCTCGCGCTTCGCCGTCCGTCGCCTTTCACGGTCTTGCTACGCCCGCACATGGCGCGCCAGTACCCGCCGCCCGACGCCCGCCACCGGTGGCCTCGGTCACTCCCGCTGCAGCCCCCCTGCTCGCCCGGGCTCCACCCTGCATCAACCGGCACCTCTGATTGCGCCCGACCGCCGACGGCCCGTCTGCTGCGTCTTCTTTGCTACCTGCCCGCCTATGCCGCCGCTCGCTTTGGCTTGATGTGTTCTCCAGCCTTCGCCAAGACGCGCGCGCGCGCGCGATCGGGCTCGCGCCACGCCACCACTCATCGGCTTCTCACGGCGATGTACAACAAGACCTGGCTGTGCAGGCGTCTTGTGGCCATGGCCCTCGCCGCCCCATGGCACTGACCTTTGGGGGCCACGTCCCTGTTAGAACAAAAAAAGAATTTAAAAATAACTAAATATAATTAATAATTAATTTATAAGTTCTACATGAAAGTTGCTTAGAACAAAAGACGAATCCGAATACGCAGTCTGTTCATCCGCCGCACGTCCCTAGCATAGCGAACATGCAACAATCCACCTCCGTTTCATCTGTCCGGAAATGCCTATCAACAGGAATACTTTCCCGGATGTTTTTCCCCTTCTCTAGTGGCACCTAGTACCACGTTAGGGCACACCTAGCACCGCTCATTGTCATGTCATGCATCGTCATGCATATGTTTGCATTATATTTATTGTTTCTCCCCCGTCTTCTCTCGTTAGACACCGAGACCGACGCCGCTGCTACCCAGTACGACTACGGTGTTGACGACCCCTCCTTCTCTGCGGAGCTTCCAGGCAAGCCCCGGCCCCCTGGTCAACCCGATATCGCCTATTCCGTCTCTCTACTGCTTGCATTAGAGTAGTGTAGCATGTTGCTGCTTTCGGTTAATCCTATTCTGCTGCATAGCCTGTCTTTGCTACTACTGTTGTTACCTTTACCTGCAATGCTAAAATGCTTAGTATAGGATGCTAGTTTATCATCAGTGGCCCTACATTCTTGTCCGTCTGCCATGTTATACTACTGGGTCGTGATCACTCGGGAGGTGATCACGGTTATATACTTACATACATATTATATATGATACATGTGGTGATTAAAGTCAGGTTAGCTCATAGAGTACCCGCGAGTGATTCACGGACTGGGGGCTGAAAGGACATTTGTCCCGATGGCCCTCTGGGTGGATCTTTATGGCAGAGGGACAGGACAGGTTGAGACCACCTAGGTGAGAGGTGGGCCTGGCCCCTGGTCGGTGTCTGCGGTTACATCAATTAACACGCTTAACGAGATCTTGGTATTTGATCTCAGTCTGGCCACTGGCCTATATGCACTAACCAACTGCGCGGGAACAATTATGGGCACTCGACGTCGTGGTATCAGTCAAAGCTCTTTTGACATCAGCGACAGGGCGGCGCACGCCGGATTGGACCGTAAGCCTGCGATTGTATTAAGGGGGCTAGGTCTGCTTCCGGCCGCCCTCACAACATGCGGGAGTGCAATGGGCGATGGGCCCAGCGCGCTTAGGATGTAGGCCGGCGTGCTGACCTCTCTGTTGAGTCTAGGTGGGGCTGCGACATGTTGATCTTCCGAGGCCGGGCATGACCCAGGAAAGTGTGTCCGACCAGAGGGATCGAGCATGTTGGGTAATGTGGTGCACCCCTATAGGGAAGTTTATCTATTCGAATAGTTGTGTCCCTCGGTAAAAGGACGACCCGGAGTTGTACCTCGACCTTATGACAACTAGAACCGGATACTTAATAAAACACACCTTTTCAAGTGCTAGATACAACCCGGCGATCGCTCTCTCACAGGGAGATGAGGAGAGGATCGCCGGGTAGGATTATGCTAAATGATGATACTTGGTGAACTTACCAGCTACTCTCTTCTACATGCTTCAAGATGGAGGCGGCCAGAAGCATAGTCTTTGCTAGGACTACCTATCCCCCTCTTATTCTGGCATTCTGCAGTTCAATCTACAGATACCACCCATTTCATTGATACCAATGCATATGTAGTGTAGATCCTTGCTTGCGAGTACTTTGGATGAGTACTCACGGTTGCTTTGCTACTTCTTTTTCCCCCTTTCTCATTTATTGCGATCATTATGATGGAATCCAGGAGCCAGAGGATCCCGAGGATGATTCTACGTGGAGTTCGACTTCGAGGAGTAGTTAGGAGGTTCCCAGGTAGGAGGCCTTGCCTTTTCGATCGTTGCTACTTTTGTGCTAGCCTTCTTAAGGCAAACTTGTTTTAGTTATGTCTGTACTCAGATATTGTTGCTTCTGCTGACTCTTGTGTATTCGAGCTGATGTATTCGAGCCCTCGAGGCCCCTGGCTAGTAATATAAAGCTTGTATTATTTTATTTGTGACTAGAGTTGTGTTGTGATATCTTTCCGTGAGTCCTTGATCTTGATCATACACATTTGCGTGTATTATTAGTGTACGGTTAGATCAAGGGCGTCACAAGTTGGTATCAGAGGCGACTGCCTGTAGGAATCCCCCTTCCCAACTCCTTGGTCGAAGTTGAGTCTAGTTATTTCAAAACATTTACTAACATGGCTGTGTGGCTCACGGGCCCACGTCACCATTGGGTGGTATTAGGATCTTTTATTCCTCGTCTTTACTCTGGGAATCTGATCTCTCTTCTATTCGGGTTAAATCAATTTTGCTAACTCTAACATTAGGGTCTCGTGATCACTTCCACCCAGAGAGCCCCTAATTACAGATGATCGCCTGCTGCACCAGAAGATTCCGAAGATACTCTACGATGTTCTCTCGAGACTTTGCGCCATCGCTGCAATTCCCTTCCATCGAGTAACCTCTATGGATAACCACGTACACGTGCCATTCATACAATCATTCCCCATTGATCTTGGTATTACAAGATACCCCAAAATTCTCTCTATTGTTCCAAGAATACCCTGTGCCTACTGCCTTGCAGTTCTTTGCCACATGAATACCCCTACAGATATTCCTTGCTCTTACCGAGTATCCGTTCATACCAGTTGTTTATGTGTTTCACAAAATTCTTCGGAATGCTATTCGATCTTCCAAAATCCTCGGTAGCCTATTGCTCCTGATCTTCCTTACCTGCTTGCAATATGGCTAATTCCATATGACTAGCGATATTCATTAGCATCCTTTGACATCTTCATAATGAGCATTTGATTCGATATGTTTGCGAATGCCCGCAATCATCGTTGATCCTTATAAATTACCTTTCTGGCTGAGCTGCCACTCTTTTAACTGGAATTGGTTCTCGACCAATCAAATTGCCATCGATTGTACCCCTAAGGCTATTCAACTTATCCATCCCTAATCAGAGCATTGCTTCTGATCCCTTAACTTGGAATTCATAATTCCTATGCAATTGAGCTTTGAATTAGTCGGTTGTTTCTATAATCTGATCTCCTTACATTCTTTCCTCCTCTGGTTGAGTACAGATGCTCACATCAGCTCCGTTATGGACTGTCAGTTCCTTTGTTGGATTTTATCTGACAGCGACCTTCGTATTCAATAAAATTGTGAGCCTTCCCTCAGATACATAATGCCTTTGGTAAATTGTATCCTCTGCTTTCTCAACCATGCTCTACTTCCGAGCTTGTATATATTACTCCTGAAGTTGTGGTATATGTTTCTAATATGCCCCAATGGGTTGAACCTATGCCTTCCTTAATCTGTATGAACCCGAAGGTTTTCACGGGTCATACTCTTCTAGTACTTCACCAGGTAGGTTTTCACACCCAATTCACTTTTTTAATAGAGTAGTGAATGAATGCATTGGAGAAGTGGGAGTCGATCTTGAACTTTGTGTTCAAGCCCATGGACACGATGTAGATCTTATCATGGAAGCTTCTCTTAAATTAATCATTCCCTTGGTATAAGTTCATATTATATCTGGGATTTGGACTTTTGCAATCGTGGTTTCGACCATATTGTATTTCTTTGATCCCATTTCTTGGACGAGTAAAATACTCGCCTTCTCAGATCAGTACGCCTGCCCAACCTCTATTTTGATATACCTTCGAGTATTACCCCCTGGTATCTCGAGGATATCACCCCATTGCACTACATGTTATGAATTTCTGATGAAGTAGTAGCTTCCCCCGTCATAGTCACTCCATGGGTTCTGGGTTGTCGTCAACCTAGAACACCGGTCAGTAAATCGAATCAACACTGTGATTCAATACTCCTAGTACTTTGTTGTTGAGACGTTTAATACTCCATCACGTCACTACTAGCCTGATCGGTTACTTCATGATCGTGCTAATTTTAACTGTGCTACCTGGTCATATGTTTCTAATATTCCCCGATGGGTTGAACATATGCCTTCCTTAATCTGTATGAACCCGAAGGTTTTCACGGGTCATACTCTTCTGGTACTTCACCAGGTAGGTTTTCACACCCAATTCATTTTTTAATAGAGCAGTGAATGAATGATTATGCATTGGAGAAGTGGGAGTCGACCTTGAACTTTGTGTTCATGCCCATGGACACGATGTATATCTTATCATGGAAGCTTCTCTTAAATTAATTATTCCCTTGGTATAAGTTCATATTATATCTGGGATTTGGTCTATGCAATCGTGGTTTTGACCATATTGTCTTTCTTTGATCCCATTTCTCGGACGAGTAAAATACTTGCCTTCTTAGATCAGTACGCCTGCCCAACCTCTATTTTGATCTACCATCACTACTGCAGGATGCTGCTAACGCGACACTACGATTAGAGAACCTTTGAGAAACTGTGTGCGATGCCATAATCGCAAACGGTGCTGTATGAAAACCGTCAGAAATGTGTAAAACGTTTGCGATGACGGATGCATCAAACACGATTCAGGTTTTAGTTGCGTGTGCGATGAAGGGCATACGGTTCAGTTCAATGAACTGTTTGCGATGAGGAGGAACAAAAGAAATGTGGCACCCCGACTCAGAGCGACCGGTTTACCCTGCATTGCCAGCCCAGAGATCATGTCTTCTGGCAACACACAACATATTGGTACAGAAAACAACCGCTTTATTGATGCTAGCAGAACAGGGTTTACATTACAACAGCTGTCGAGGCCAAGCGGCACACTCGGTGCGGCTGAACAATATGTACATTATTTAGTGAACATAAAGGGGCCTCGATCCGAACAACTACGTGGCAGCGGAATAAAGTCGTAGTGGAAGCTCCATATCACAGGGACACCGATGTGGACACGATCTAGACTCGAATAGCGCTCCTTTCCAACGAGACTTTCCTGAAATCTGGCATGACACGCCAGGTCAGTACATTGAATGTACTTGCAAGATCACAACAGGCATAATCATAATGACAAACAATATCATGATAGTTAACCAATTATTAATAATGCAACACTATATGTCAACATGCTGTGATCATGCTCGAACGTCCGTCAGGACAACTTACCAACCGTGATCATCCTCGGATCACAAACACATCACCAATGTGGTATCATAAACACACCACCAACGTGGTCTTTAACAAAATGACTCGTGATCCTTACGACGTCACAACCACGACCAATATCTGGTCCCAATTTCCTCGATGGCCTTTCTTCCATCCTCAACAATGCAAGGTTTACAGCTTAGTGTGATCGTTGACTCATGGTGGGACCTACTACGAGGTGTCCGTGACCGTGGACTCGGCAATCGATAGATTACACACTCTGCAGAGGTAGCACACTGTACCCACACCACGGAACCCATGGCCTCGCACTCCCATTCGGGTGGACCAACGACATTCCGACAAAACCCTCCATTGCCAGAACTCTCTCCCGGCCACTCCGACCCAAATCCCCAACGGGCTGGTCCTGGGTGGCCCCGTGTCTACCAAAGACACCCCGACCACCGTCGTGGTCAAAACACTCCCACTCGGGGACTCGGTACCATAATCTCATCAACAAGCACACAAGATTATGTCTGCTTGCCGGGCCAGGGCAAGCACGACATAACCTTCCCTAGATGGAGGCACCGACCAGAGGCCATATCAATGGACCGAATCAAGGCCTTCCCATAAAGGCAAATGTGGTTGCACTGGAAAGAAACTCGATTCATCGGCACCATGACCCGATCAACGGTATATTCAAGTTGAGTTATATTCAGGTTCAACTTTAAACTAAAAATGACCGGTGTCATAGCATGCCATGAAATGCAAAACAACAAATTCATCATATAATGATAAAAATGACCGATGTCATCCATATACACACCAAGCATAAACGTCAACAACTCACATTACTCTACTTGCTCAAAATGACTCACCACTTAACCAAAATATTTTCCAACAAGTTTTATTAATTTCTTACGCAAGAAAGTAACTCTGATAACTTTTTCATATGCATCACAAAAAAAATTCACTATCAACAACTATTAATTTCTTTATCACTAAGTTGGGTTCAAACATTCTGTAAAACAAGTAATATGATTTAACAAGTATTTAAAGAATATTTTCTAACAAAATTTTACAATTTATGTAGGCAAAACATAGCTAAAATAATTACTAACATGCATAACAAAATTATTTCTAACATCAGCTCAAATAAATCTTATCTTGCTTTATCCACGAAACTAGTTTCAACCATTCGTAAATCAAGCATAACAACTTGACCAACATTTAATGTAATACAAATAACTCAATAATTATTTAAATGCATGGATTAATTATTTCATTCAAGTAAGAAAAATCACAAATATTGAAATGGCATCATGAAAATGTTGCTGTGGCTTGCCTTAGTGCAGATGGGGTTCACAAGCCTCCTGGTGATCCTCAAGACAAGCCTCACCTTCTGAAAATAATTTTAAGCACAAAAAGAAAATATCAAGAACTCTTCTGAAAATCACCAGAAATTCTAAACAGCTCAGAAAAATCTCATCTTTGGTGAGCTGCTAGATTTCTTTACAAAGAACACAATGCAAAAAGAATCAATTCATTTGGACTTATGGTTAAAAAGTTATAACTGTTTGAAGTGTTCTGTAAATTCAAATGAATTTGCATAAAAAGAAATAGACTGGGGGGTGACGTCGAAGGCATAAAGCCCAGGGGCGTCACCACTTGTACCGCTTCGCGCGTGTACAGAGTGGCTGACTAGCGGGCCCCGCTAGTTAGGTGGGGGAAGAGGGAGAGAGAAACAGAGACGGTCGCGGCTTCGCCGGAGCTCTCGCCGGCGACGAGGGCTCCTTGGCCAAAACGAGAGGGAGGGATTGAGAGAGGGGAAGAAGGCGCACCTGCCCGTACCCGTAGCGTGGCTAGGGGTGGTCGGACGGCGTCGGAATCTAGCTCACAAGCGGAGGCAGAACGAGGGCGTCGCCGGAGTTGAGGAAGACGGTGAGCAGAGGCCACTCCAGAGGCTCCAAGCGGGCGAGACGGCCTCACCGGAGAGAGGCGGAGGCCCTGGAGGGGTCGCCCAGGCCTGGGAGGGGCTGGAGCTACTGCAACGACCAGAGGGGATCGTGGGCGAGCTCGAGCTCGGGGACGGCGGCCCGAGGCTTGCCCGGCCGGGCTACGGCTTCCTACTCGATCGTGTAGTGTGTGTGAGTGCTGGATGATGCTCGAGGAGGCTGGGGGGGGGGGGCTCTATTTATAGGCGAGTGGCGAGGGTGCTTCGGGTTCCGCCCGTGGACACCTGTCCACGGCGCCCGGCGACGAGCGGCGTCAGTGAGAGGGGGAGAAGGCGACGGAGGTCATGCGGCCACTGTGGGCGAGCGGAGACGAGCACAGGATCAAGAGGGTGGCGACGAGCACGCAGGCGCTCCGATCTTTGTTGGCTAACGGACCTTGCCGTGCTTTCAGGCGGCGAGCTCCGGCGTCGGCGAGTGCCAGGGAGGAGTTAAGGGTGTCGAGACGATGATGGTGGCGAGTTTTGGCAAGGTTGGGTAGGCGGGGAGGCGAGCACGCGAGCAACAGAGGCTCGGGCGCGTCACAGAGCGCGTTGGCCGCATGCCAGCACGCCTGGACGAATGCGGTCACCGCGTGAACTATGACATCAGGTCGATCTAAGCATAAACTCGATGTCTGGCATGTTGTTCGTGGTAGTTTTGAGTGTTACCACGATTTGGTTTGGATCCAGGTGCAGTAGAGAAGTTTTCACCGACCAAGTAAGTTTCTGGCCAGTAACTTTGTGATGTTATTTTGGTCAAATGGTTGGGAGTTTGAAGCTGTGCTTTGGAGGCTAGCTTAGAGTTACTAAGGTAAATAAGCACAAGAAAGTTCAGGTCAAATGGAGCAAGTAAAATGGTAGTTCTCAGAGAAACCACCATTTCTGTCCAGAACAGAAAATATTTTCTGTAGCAAACATATTCCAAAAAGTGATGAAATATTTTTTCTCAGGGAGGTGCCCTAGGGTTCCTAGAATATTTGTGAATTATCTCAGAATTTTCTGAGCCATAGAAATTAGGGTTGCTTTGAAGCAAACAAATTTGGCTTAGGGTTTTTTGAGAGAAAATGAATATTTTTCATTTAAGAAAAATATTCCAAAGATTATTTTGGGGTGGATCAGAAGTGAAATGATGATTTGGGAGAGAAGTGAAGCACTTGGGTGAAAGCCAAGGATGCCCAAGTGTTTAAGTCCAAGTGAAACGATTCAAGAACTCCAAGTTTCAAAAAAATTTCAAACGAAAAATCAAGCAATTAAGAGACGGCAAAAACCCGGCTGTCACAAACCTCCCCTACTTAGAATGAATCTCGTCCTCGAGATTCGGTTGCTTGGGAAAACCACTCTGGATACCGATTCTTAAGGAATTCTTCCTGCTCCCAAGTTGCCTCTGACTCTGTGTGATGCTCCCACTGAACCTTGTAAAATTTTCTGACTTTGCTGCGAGTGACCCTTTCCATCTAATCCAAAATTTTGAATGGTCTTTCTTCATAAGTTAAATCTCTTGCCAATTCTATCTCAACTATGGCAGTCCTTTTCTCAGGCGGGGATATGCATCATCTCAATTGCGAAACATGGAACACATTGTGTATGTCTGCCAATTCCGGGGGTAGTTCCAGTTGATATGCAACCGTACCCACTCGAGACATAATCGGGAATGGATAAATGAATCTAGGTGCCAGCTTTACACGAGTCTGAAATCTCTTAACTCCTTTCATAGGAGTGACTCAGAGGTATACGTGTTCTCCGGGTTCAAAACTGACCTGCCGATGCTTTGAAACATAATAACTCTTCTGACGGGACTTGGCCAATTGTAGTCTGTCTCTGATTTCCCTAACTTGTCTCTCAGCTTCCATCATGAGATCTGTTCCGAAGATACGGCTATCTCCAGCTTGAGTCCAATTTAGAGGAGTGGGGCACTTATGGCCATACAGAGCTTCATATGGTGACATCTTTAAACTGGTCTGGAAACTGTTGTTATAAGAGAACTCGGCATATGGCAAGCAATCTTCCCATTTAGCTCCGTTGGCTAGCACAGTGCTCGCAACATATCTTCAAGTATTTGATTTACCCCTTTCCGTCATCCATCGGTCTCGAGGGTGATAAGCGATACTATATTTCAGTGCTGTCCCCAAGGCTTGATGGAGACGGGACCGTAAAGCGGAGGTAAACAAAGAACCTCGATCGGAAGTGATACTTGGGTACTCCATGCGCATCGATGATTACGGATACATACGGTTGTGCAAGTTCATCCGCTCAGATCTGGTGCCGTCGAGATGAAGTGAGCAACCTTGGTGAGGGTGTTCATCAGAACCAGATTGCATCTTTGCCTTCTTGAGTCCTAGGCAATCCCGTGATGAAATCCTTGCAAACGCCATCCCATTTCCACCGTAATCGGCGGTGGTTGGAGAAGTCCGCTGGCTTCGATGATCTGCTTTCACCTTGTTGCGTATGTCGCGACAAGCTATAAAATAGGCAATGTCTTTCTTCATTCCATCCCACCAGAATATTTGTTTAAGGTCCTCATACATTTTCATACCTCCCGGATGAATGGAATACGAGGATTCGTGTGCTTTTGACAAGATTTTCTTCTTCAAGTCCAGTTGATTTGGTACACAAATTCGTCCACGGAATCGGAGGGTACCGAATTTGTCCTTGAAGAAATCTGGGGGCTGCCTTGCCATCTGGCCCTTGGCACGTTTTTGTAGCTCGGCGTCATATGGCTGGGCCTTGCGGATTTCCATCTCAAGTGTGGGGGTAACTTCCAAAATATTAGCGAGGCCATCATCCACGATGACCAAGTTGAGCTGAGCGATCTCCTCTTGAAGTTCGGTAGGCAATGATTTTAACATGACATTTAAGCTGATGGGCTTTCGACTGAGCGCATCGGCAACGACGTTGGCCTTGCCTGGATGGTAATTTATTCCAAGGTCATAATCCTTGACCAACTCTAGCCATCGTCGCTGACGTAGATTTAAATCTGGTTGAGTGAAAATGTACTTGAGACTTTTGTGGTCGGTAAAAATTTGGCACCTTTTTCCAATGAGGTAGTGTCTCCAAATTTTTAATGCATGAACCACTGCAGCCAATTCCAAATCATGAGTAGGATAATTTCCCTCATGGGGTCGTAGCTGTCGCGATGCATATGCTACTACCTTGCCGTCTTGCATCAACATGCAACCAATACCTTGTCTGGAGGCATCGCAGTACACATCAATGCTGCGATAAATGTCTGGAAGAGTCAATACAGGTGCAGTTGTCAGACGTGTCTTTAGATCATTAAAGCTCTTCTCACAGTCCTCTGTCCACTTAAACTTTGTATCCTTTTTGAGCAGCTCCGTCATGGGTTCAGCAATTTTGGAAAACCCTTCAATGAAACAACGATAGTATCCAGCTAATCCGAGGAAACTCCGGATCCGTGTTACAGACGTGGGCGGTACCCAATCGAGCACATCCTTTACTTTGCTTGGGTCCATGGCTATACCTTCGGCGGATAGTACATGTCCGAGAAACCCAACTTGCTTGAGCCAAAATTCGCACTTCTTGAACTTGGCGATAATCGATGGTTATGGAGCCGTTGTAGCTCGCCGGAGGTGATCCTTATGCTCTTCTTCACCCTTGGAGTAAATGAGGATGTCGTCGATGAAGACTACCACGAATTAGGAAGTCCATGAACACTTTGTTCATCATATGCATGAAGAAGGCAGGGGCATTGGTGAGACCAAAGGACATCACGGTATATTCGTAAAGACCGTACCGTGTAGTGAATGCGGTCTTAGGAATATCCTCCTTTTTAATCTTGAGCTAATTATATCCGGTCCGTAAATCGATTTTTGAGAATACTTTAGCCCCACTGAGCGGATCAAACAGATCATCAATCCTTGGCAGCGGATATTTATTTTTGATGGTGACCTCATTCAGTTGGCGGTAGTCTATGCACATACGGAGGCTACCATCCTTTTTGCTCACAAAAATAGCAGGTGATCCCCACGGTGAAGAGCTGGGACGAATATAACCTTTCTGGAGTAATTCGTCAAGCTGTTTCTTTAGCTCCAGTAATTCTGATGAGGGCATCCGGTAATACTTCTTGTATAGCGGTGCAGTCCCGGGCACAAGATCTATTGCAAACTCCAGTTCCCGATCTGGTGGCATGCCTAGCAGTTCTTCTGGAAACACATCAGGGTACTCACTGACCACAGGAATAAATTCCAATTCAACCACAGCAGTGCAAACTAGTTCTGGCTTGGGTATATGCTTGCGAGCATAGAATTTGGTGAGCTGCCCATTCAGACTGGTCAAATTGACTTCTCGGGTTGCGCAGTTTATGCAAACTTGATATTTGGTCAACCAATTCATACCCAATATAATATCCAACTGCTCAGACTCAATGATTATCAGAGATGTTGGAAAGTAGATTCCATTGATATTGATCTCCAGGTCACGGCAGACTAGATTGCTCTTGATTATAGATCCCGGGGTTTGTACCAGCATATTTTTGCCCAAAATTGTGCAAGGAAAATTGTTTTGGGCAGTAAAACTCCGAGAAATAAAAGAATGGGAAGCCCTAGAGTCAAATAAAATTATGGCAGGTATGTCATTAACAGAAAACATACCAATGACGACTTCTGGCTTCTCTTGGGCTTCATCGGCGGAGATATGATGCACGTGCCTAGTGAAGTTTTGCTGGGTTGGCCCTGACTCCATAAAGTTGACTTGTGGTCTGCTTAGGGCATTCATCTTGTGGTTCTTGGGGCACTGTTTGGCATAATGTCCGTGCTGCCCGCAAATCAAACAAGAATTATTGCGCTGGCGCTCCTCATGTGTTGGATTGGTCACAATATTCTTGACTTGAGTGGTGGTCCTGTTAACATTCTGCGCCAATTTGGCCTGTATTCCACTGAGTCGCTGCTGTGCACGAGCCTTTTGCATAGGTTGCCCATCCTTCTTTGGCTCAAACTTGCGCTTGTTGTCGTTGTTAGCAGGCCTATTATCTGATATAAGCTTGTGCTCCCGTTCAGCAATGAACGCCTTGTGAGTTTGGAAATCTGTGAAATCAAACATACTGAGAGCACACCGAAGTTGCGGATTTAAACCTCCAAGAACTCTCTCAATCTTCCTTTCTTCAGTGGCCACGTCATACAGAGAGTAACGGGCCAAATGATTGAATCTTTGCAGATATTCAGCCACAAACTACGAGCGCGAGAAATTCACGCTGCTTGGCCTTCATAACTCCAGTAGGGATATGATATTTTCGAAACTTATCCTTAAATTTTTCCCAGGTGATTTCCTCCTCAATCGGCCACAAGGCCTTTGTATTTTCCCACCATATGGCAGCTGCGCATTCGAGGTAATGAGTTGCAAATGGAACTTTATCATTTCCTTTAGTACGGGCAATCTCAAGCCTTTTCTCCATGGTGCGCAACCAATCGTCTGCATCCAATGGATCAACAATCTGACAGAAACTGGGTGGATTGGTGCTCTGAAAATCTGACGGCTTTGAGTGATGACCATTTTGATTTCCATTCTGTCCAACCATAGCTTGCACACTTCTCAATATTTCAATCAGATCACTGTTCCTTTTCTCTTCAAACATACGTAGAACTTGCTCAATGGAGGGAGGATTAGGCGGTGGAG
Source organism: Aegilops longissima (assembly GCA_021605205.1). NCBI lineage: Eukaryota > Viridiplantae > Streptophyta > Magnoliopsida > Poales > Poaceae > Aegilops > Aegilops longissima. The sequence continues at coordinate 272,391,400 of CM038677.1, forward strand.
GTGGTGGCGGAACGTACGACTCGGGAGAATATCCTGCCTGTCGTGCGGAACGACGAACAGGAGTTCCCTCACGAACGTTGCTACTGCTGCCTCCCCGCATCATCCTATTGAGGATTTTCCCCAAGACAACGCAATCGAGATGAGAGACATCCAAGAATAAAATTGGGGAAAATCCAACAACAAATCTCGAAAAAGACAAAAGGGCAAAGAAAATATGACGATTAAAGTCCCAACATAATTATACATAGACTCATACATGAAAAGTAAACAACATGACGGGTTCCACTACTCTCATACATGAAGCATCATGACTCGTACAACTACATCCGTACATCATCCGGGCGACTCTGAATACTCAAAGACACTCTCGCTCTCATTGGTGCTGCGGTGTCCTCCCCTGAAGCGGTCTCGGATCCCGAACTGACATGGTTAACGGAAACCTCCGGGTTAAAGGTAACACGATGACGCTGCCTCGAGGGCTCTCCCTCAGGGGTAGGGGTAGGATGAAGCATCGGGGCTGCAGGAGTAGCAAGAAGTGAGACCCACTCGACAGGACCACTGAGAGGGTTCACGGCCGAGACGCCCGTGCTACTCGGGGGAGTAACCGGCGAAATAGGGGAGCTAGAGCTAACTGGGACATAAGGGGTAAATCCCAGTGAGGACGGAGTAGTGGCAGATCTAGAAGTGACCAAAGTAGTGGCTAAAGCAGTACGGGCACGAGTCAGCTCTCGAGCCAGCTCGTGGATCATCAGATAGCTAGCAGTGATATAGCGAGCAAGATGGCTAGCAACACTATCAGACTCCGGATCAATGAGAGGGAAACGGACACGACCGTTGTCGTGCAGAGATGGGTAGTAATAGAAACCTGGGTGGTGCTGCATTTGGACCTCGGTATAACGAAGCTCGATAAGGACCTCAAATGCGGCAAACTGGACAGCCTGAGAAGCGGTGGAGGCGTAACCGTTCCGAGAAGTACGAGTGTAAGAGCCGGAATCAGAACTAGTGCGTAGAGTAACCACTGCGTGATACTCATACACTGAGTCTGCTAGATGCTCCCGGTACACACGGTAGACTGGTTCGTCTCTGTGAGGGTACAACCGACGCCACACGTTGCGGAGAAGGTGTGGTGACGTGTACGCCATCAACTACAACTGGCACGGATATGGCACCGGAGCCATCTACACTCACAACCATTAGCAGGTTAGCATAACAAAAATAATCAAATGACTACAATGCAACAACTAGCTATAACTACTACCGGCACTCAAATTTACTCGCGCCTAGCGTCGAGTTAACACGTCGTAGTCTAGCGTGGCCTACAGTCAGCGCGGCTCTGATACCAATCGTTGTGGCACCCCGACTCAAAGCGACCGGTTTACCCTGCATTGCCAGCCCAGAGATCATGTCTTCTGGCAACACACAACATATTGGTACAGAAAACAACCACTTTATTGATGCTAGCGGAACAGGGTTTACATTACAACAGCTGTCAAGGCCAAGCGGCACACTCGGTGTGGCTAAACAATATGTACATTATTTAGTGAACATAAAGGGGCCTCGATCAGAAGAACTGCGTGGCAGCGGAATAACATCGTAGTGGAAGCTCCATATCACAGGGACACCGGTGTGGACACAATCTAGACTCGAACAGCGCTCCTTTCCAACGAGACTTTCCTGAAATCTGGCATGACACACCAGGTCAGTACATTGAATGTACTTGCAAGCTCACAAGAGGCATAATCATAATGACAAACAATATCATGATAGTTAACCAATTATTAATAATGCAACACTATATGTCAACATGCTGTGATCATGCTCGAACATCCCTCAGGACAACTTACCAACAGTGATCATCCTCGGATCACAAACACACCACCAACATGGTCTTTAACAAAATGACTCGTGATCCTTACGGCGATCACAACCACGACCAATATCTGGTCCCAATTTCCTCGATGGCCTTTCTGCCATCCTCAACAATGCAAGGTTTACAGCTTAGTCTGCAATTTTTATTAATCGTTGACTCATGGTGGGACCTACTACGAGGTGTCCGTGACCGTGGACTCGGCTATCGATAGATTACACACTCTGCAGAGGTAGCACACTGTACCCACACCAGGAACCCATGGCCTCGCACTCCCATTCGGGTGGACCAATGGCACTCCGACAAAACCCCTCCATTGTCACAACACTCTCCCAACCACTCGGACCCAAATCCCCAACGGGCTAGTCCTGGGTGGCCCCGTGTCTACCAAAGACATCCCGACCACCGTCATGGTCAAAACACTCCCACTCGGGGACACTCCCACTCGGGGACTCGGTACCATAATCTCATCAACGAGCACACAAGATTATGTCTGCTTGCCAGGCCAGGGCAAGCACGACATAACCTTCCCTAGATGGAGGCACCGACCAGAGGCCGTGTCAATGGACCAAATCAAGGCCTTCCCATAAAGGCAAATGTGGTTGCACTGGAAAGAAACTCGATTCAGCGGCACCATGACCCAGTCAACGGTATATTCAAGTTGAGTTATATTCAGGTTCAACTTTAAACTAAAAATGACCGGTGTCATAGCATGCCATGAAACGCAAAACAACACATGCATCATATAATGATAAAAATGACCGATTTCATCCATATACACACCAAGCATAAACGTCAACAACTCACATTACTCTACTTGCTCAAAATGACTCACCACTTAACCAAAATATTTTGCAACAAGTTTTATTAATTTCTTACGCAAGAAAGTAACTCCGATAACTTTTTCATATGCATAACAAAAAGATTTCACTATCAACAACTCTTAATTTCTTTATCACTAAGTTGGGTTCAAACATTCTGTAAAACAAGTAATATGATTTAACAAGTATTTAATAGAATACTTTCTAACAAATTTTTATCAATTTATGAAGGCAAAAACATAGCTAAAATAATTACTAAAATGCATAACAAAATTATTTCTAACATCACCTCAAATAAATCTTATCCTGCTTTATCCACTAAACTAGTTTCAACCATTCTGTAAATCAAGCATAACAACTTGACCAACATTTAACAGAATACAAATAACTCAATAATTATTTAAATGCATGGATTAATTATTTCATTCAAGTAAGAAAAATCACAAATATTGAAATGGCATCATGAAAATGTTGTCGTGGCTTGCCTTAGTGCAGATGAGGTTCATAAGCCTCCTGGTGATCCTCAAGACAAGCCTCACTTTCTGAAAATAATTTTAAGCACAAAAAGAAAATATCAAGAACTCTTCTGAAAATCACCAGAAATTCTAAACAGCTCAGAAAAATCTCATCTTTGGTGAGCTGCTAGATTTCTTTTCAAAGAACACAATGCAAAAAGAATCAATTCATTTGGACTTATGGTTAAAAAGTTATAACTGTTTGAAGTGTTCTGTAAATTCAAATGAATTTGCATAAAAAGAAATAGACTGGGGGGGGGTGGTGGTGACGTCGAAGACGTAAAGCCCAGGGGCTCCACCACTCGTACCGCTTGCTGGCACAGAGAGTGTCGACTAAGCGGGCCCGCTAGTCGTGGGGAAGAGGGAGAAAACAGACACGGTCAGCAGCCACGGGAGCTCGCCCGGCTGACGAGGGCTCCTTGGCCAAAACGAGAGGGAGGGATTGAGAGAGGGAAGACAGGCGCAGCTGCCTGCACCGTGAGCGTGGCTAGGGGTGGTTGGACGGCGTCGGAATCTAGCTCGCAAGCGGAGGCAGAACGAGGGGGTCGCCGGAGTTGAGGAAGACAGCGAGCAGAGGCCACTTCAGAGGCTCCAAGCGGGCGAGACGGCCTCACCGGAGAGAGGCGGAGGCCCTGGAGGGGTCGCCCAGGCCTGGGAGGGGCTGGAGCTACTGCAGTGACCAGAGGGGATCGTTGGCGAGCTCGAGCTCCGGGACGGCGGCCCGAGGCCTGCCCGGCCGGGCTATGGCTTCCTACTCGATCGTGAAGTGTGTGTGAGTGCTGGATGATGCTCGAGGAGGCTGGGGGGGCCTCTATTTATAGGCGAGCGGCGAGGGTGCTTCGGGCTCCGCCGGTGGACACCTGTCCACGACGCCCGGCGACGAGCGGCGTCAGTGAGAGGTTGAGAAGGCGACGGAGGTCACGCGGCCACTGTGGGCGAGCGGAGACAAGCACAGGATCAAGAGGGTGGCGACGAGCACAGTGCGCTCCACACTATTGGGCTGGTCGGACCTTGCCCGTGCTCGCTGCGGCGAGCTCCGGCGTCGGCGAGTGCCAGGGAGGTGTTAAGGGTGTCGATACGATGATGGTGGCGAGTTTTGGCAAGGTTGGGCAGGCGGGGAAGCGAGCACGCGAGCAACAGAGGCTCGGGCGCGTTGCAGAGCGCGTCGGCCGCATGCCAGCACGCCTGGACGAACGCGGTCACCGCGTGAACTATGACATCAGGTCGATCTCAGCATAAACTCGATGTCTGGCATGTTGTTCGTGGTAGTTTTGAGTGTTACCATGATTTGGTTTGGATCCAGGTGCAGTAGAGAAGTTTTCACCCACCAAGTAAGTTTGTGGCCAGTAACTTTGTGATGTTACTGTGGTCAAATGGCTGGGAGTTTGAAGCCGTGCTTTGGAGGCTAGCTTAGAGTTACTAAGGTAAATAAGCACAAGAAAGTTCAGGTCAAATGGAGCAAGTAAAATGGTAGTTGCTGTAGAAACCACCATTTTTGTCCAGAACAGAAAAGATTTTCTGTAGCAAAAATATTCTAAAAAGTGATGAAATATTTTTGCTCAGGGAGGTGCCCTGGCGTTCCTAGAATATTTGTGAATTATCTCAGAATTTTCTGAGCCATAGAAATTGGGGTTGCTTTGAAGCAAACAGATTTTGCTTAGGGTTTTTTGAGAGAAAATGAATATTTTTCATTTAAGAAAAATATTCCAAAGATTGTTTTGGGGTGGATCAGAAGTGAAATGATGATTTGGGAGAGAAGTGAAGCACTTGGGTGAAAGCCAAGGATGCCCAAGTGTTTAAGTCCAAATGAAAAGATTCAACAACTCCAAGTTTCAAAAAAATTCAAATGAAAAATCAAGCAATTAAGAGAGGGCAAAAACCAGGCTGTCACAAGAAACGGGCAACCAGATGGAGGCGTGTGCGATACACAATATACGGTTCACTTGGATGAACTGTTTGTGATTAGGCAACACAAAAGAAATGGTCAGCCAGATCAAAGGTGTCTGCGATGTACATCATACGGTTCACTCGGATGAACTGTTTGTGATTAGGCAAGAGAACAGAAACGGTTCAATATAACAAGATGTGTGTGATACGCGGCAAACAGGTCTGTAATCAGAAATATGTGCGAAGACCGCTAATAACGCACACGATTGCTTCTAATAAGACGTATGTGATATGCTTTGTCTACACAACACCTATTGGCCATTGTGGGACGGGCGGTCATCCGGATACGCCATAAGGATGCGAAGAGGCATTCCTATCAGCAAGGACTAGCTGTTCCACCAGTAACTTATGTAAGAAAACTATCAAGTTAAGTGTGCTCAGGCTGGAGCAACCATCATACGGGTGACTAGATGGGAAGTTGTGTCGATGTTAAATTAGGTGATGGGATGGGTCATTTCGGTCAAATGCCCCATTCCCTCAGCTAATTTAACCTTGAGGTCCTTGTTTATTTTATTTTATTTTTTAACACATGTTAAAGAAGGTCTACCGCATTACTTTTTGACAATGTGCGATACGTGGCATACTGTTGATCCATCTGACCTATTTGTGATGCAATAGGCCGTGTGTGTTGTGGGCAAACGCTTGCTAGTATTCAACCGTTTGGGATTGATGAATTCACCACCGACGGGATCCCTAGTGTGGTCCATGTTCATCTGATCATCATCTACTTCTTGTGCTAGCTCGATGCTAAGTTTCCATTAATTGATGGCGTTTTATGAACACGCCACCGTTTCCCGCCATTTCCTCACCTGTTTCCCGCCACCCTGCTATATTGCACATAGGGGGCATGCGACGCACGGAGGCGACAAGCGAAGCCTGTAGCACATCCACCTTTTCCAAGCATGCCAACCCACCAAAGCGCTGCCTCTGCCATCAACCTTGTCGACGAGGAAAACGAGCAGGCGCCACGGCCCGTCGAGGCTGAGGCGCTCCCCGACAATGCGATGGACGATGCTGTGATGCGCGTCATTGCCAGGGTTGAGCAGACCTTTGGCGCATGGCACAACATGATCGATGGCGCGCCGCAGAGCAAGCTAGGCGCGTCCGCGCTGATAGGCTGCGGCTCGCCGCACGACGAGACCGTTGGAGCACCGCAGAGCGAGAGGCGCGGCGCGCCGCACAGCAAGAGCGGATCCATCGGCGCTTGCTCGCCGTCGACACCGTGTCGCAGCTGGGTACTCGTCCGCCGCATACCCCATTCCCCGCCAGAGTGGGCAGAGGCCCTCGAGTGCCAGACTTGCGGATGCCGCCACGCCTGCATTTGCACCGACTCCCACCGCGCCGCTCGCATGGGTGCTACCGTCGCCTTGTCCATGGCCCATTGGATGCCAACGCTGGTCCATAGGCTCGACCGCCTCTTTGGCCCTGTGTCCACCGGGCGCAGAGAGGAACATGGCCGCCACATCCTCGAGCGGTGATCTCCGGCGAAATAGCCAACTTGGAGCTCGAGATCGCGCTCCAGATGTACCATGAGCGTGTCGACCACTTGGACGAACGCCGCACGAAGTTCAGCAGAGCCAAGAGCTACCCTAGGCAAGGCTGCTGGTCATGGTCTCATGGGCGCGCTTTTATTTTGAAAATTTGTTTCGACGTGGATAGCTTTGTATTCACAACAATCATAGTATTGCTCTGTTTATTGCTCTGTTTCAATGTGTGTACTCCATTTTCCATTCTTATATGTTCTGTTTCAATGTGTGTATATACGCTTTCCATTCTGTATATGTGGATGATAACAACTAGATTCATATTAGTATAAAAATAGATAGAAAATGTAATTCATATATATATATATATATATATATATATATATATATATATATATATATATATATATATATATATATAGGGGGCTGGACTATTCTGCTACCTCGCCCCTATAAGGCGCGACGCGTCCACGAATCGACTCCAGCCCCAATCCGACCGCTTCCTAGCGTCACGGGCGGCGGCGCAGCGGCGGCGGAGCGAGGGAGCCAGGGCGCCGTGATTGGCCGGGCGACGGATCCGCCGCCGCCTCCTCCTTCCTTTGTCGCCGGATCCATCGTCGGGTCGTCATCCCGCCTCCGCCTCCCTCCGTCGCCGGATCCATCGTCGGGTCGTGATCCCGCCTCTGTCTCGCTCCGCGCGAGATCCATCGACAGGCCGTGATCCCCGCCTCCCGCCTCTCTCCATCGCCAGATCCATCGCCGGAGCCGTCATCCCCGCCTCCTACCTCCCTCCGCCCGGATCCATCGCCGAGCCGTCATCCCGCCTCTCGCCTCCCTCCGTCGCGGGTCTCCTTCTCGGGGCAGTTATCCCGCAAGGTGCTTCCTCAACGAACCTCTTCGCCAGACGCCCACCACAAGCGGTGCTGCGTCAATGGTGCCGCCGCAAGAACATGCCAGAAGACGCCCACGAGAGGTAGAAGAAGACAAGACATTGGAGGTAATGTCCGCTCACCACGTTGTGTTACTCCATCGGTTAAATCGGTCCCGCTATGAAGAAGAACCCGATGGTACATTGCAAATGCTAGCATCAGTTCATTGACACCCCGCCACTTGATGCACGATTAGGATGTCGAGGTTCTTGTCGGTGCATCTAATATGCATTGCGTCGATTCAAGTTAAAAAATTAAACATATGCGCGGTCCCGTATAGTGACAAGGTTCAGCTACCGTTGAGAGTTGTATGTTGTTATTCCTAAGAGTACAAGTCATGTAATTGCGTCAGTTCGAACGAGTAACAAAACTGTTACCAAAAAAATATATAATTTCTACACAATAAGTTCAGTGATACATAAGCTAGCAGTACTTGTAATGTATATGCATTGATGCACGATTAGGATGTCGAGGTTCTTGTCGATTGCATCTAATATGCTATCTTGATTCAAGTTAAAAAATTAAACATCAGCGTTAGTCCAGGTAGATAGTGACGAGAGAGTGCCACAGTTACGCAGTAAGTTCAATGATACATAAACCAGGAGTACTTCTAGTGTAGTTGCATAAGTTACAGAAGAACAGAGGAGAAGTCATGCATGAGTTCAATGTCCAGTTTACAAAAACAGTGCTAAAAAAAGAGCATCAGTACATCCGTGTTTTGAACATGAACGCTCATCGCCTCGATCGAAAATGAAACTAGATTAATCACAAATTTTTTGAATGTTTTTGCGTAGCATGCAAGGCGCGACGCAAAGCAAGCATTTGATGAGCAAAACAGATATGGGGCACCACCTGGTTGGGTAACACCAGAAATACCGCCTGGATATTTCAACAGTACAGGCAGATTTGAAGATAACCGCAATCATCAGAAGCACGCACAGGTCCTTCTATACAACAAACATCAATGTCTGGGAATGCAAGCTTTGCCGCTGCTGGGTTGCAACTAGGCCAACAATATCACCAACAACAAACGTTTTCCTTCCCCAACGCATGCAAAAAGCCAAGGACAGGAAGCTGTGGATGGGTTGCAAGAAGGCTTCCACCAGTCGCTCCGTCAACATCAATCATCCGTGCTGCAAAAGCAGTTGCGACGGGAAGACCAGGGCAAAAAAAGAAATTTTGGCCACTCTAGCAGGTTCAAAAGTACAAGATATGAGCCATATAGAAAGGAGCAACATCACAATGAATCTGAGGAGAGACGTCCGTACAACAAGAGACGGAGATCTTCGTCATCGTTGCTCCCTCCAAGAGATGCATTGCTGCATGTGCCAAGGGTGACACCACCGGCGCCCATAAACCAGGGAGAACAACAAACACTAGAGGCAGCGCAGAGCTATACACATGTAAGTATCCATATAGAAAAAATACAAGCACAGTCCATACCATGGTGCTTGTGACCACCCCATCTAACATTTTGTTTGGTCCTCAAGTGTGTGCACCGACATTGAAGCTTATGTTTTGCCAAGGCTAGAGATGAGGTTTGAAACTTTCAAGAAAGTAAGAACTTCTACTACGATATGCGGCACGCTGGTTTTTTGCCGTGAAGGCCCCAAGTTTAAGACCGAGCCTAGCTTTATTGCACGTGCCATGGAGTTTATGAATCAAAGGTGTCTCAAGCAAATAGACAACAGAACAAGACGACAGCCGTAACTAATCATGGGCTAAAATGAGGTCAAGAAGGAAAAGGATGGAACATTTGTCGAAAAGAGATAGTATGGGAACACAACCACAAAGCTACAACTCACAGTAAATGCTTGTCTTCTTGCACTCCCACAAAAACTTTGACAAAACAATCTTGGAGTACGTCAAGTACTTGCAGTTCAAAGGCATTGAACACGCGCAAATCATGAGCATTCTGGGCGGTGATGACCCTGGTAGCTACTTCCTCGAAATGAATGCCAAAGACCTGATTAACCTGTAAGTACAATCTTGGTCTCCTCCCCTAAACCGCCTACGTCTTTTTTCCTCTGTCAGTACAAACATATCACGCAACGCATGACCTGACGCCAGTTCAACATGCATTTTTCAATGAACTTTTAATATGCAGGAAAGCAAAGAATTCAAGGATTGATGATGTGGACGATGTCCTAAAGACTATCAACTTCTTTAGGGAGATGAAAGCTATAAACAGGAATTCTTACGTGACATGCAACTCGATGAGTCCGACAGAGTTAAGAACATATTCTCGGGCGTAACGCAAGCCGAGGCGCGATCAGGACTTGTGGACTGTGTAACGTTTGACACAACATATAAGACCAACAAGTACCATATGCCACTTGGGGTGTTTGTCGGAACTAACAACCACTTGCAGACTACATTCTTTGGTTTTGCCCTGATAAGAGATGAGGATGCAGATTCATTCATGTGGCTGTTCAAGACATTTTTAAGGTGCATGAGAAGGAGGGCTTGTTGGTGTCAAAACCGGCGGATCTCGGGTAGGGGGTCCCGAACTGTGCGTCTAGGCGGATGGTAACAGGAGACAAGGGACACGATGTTTTACCCAGGTTCGGGCCCTCTTGATGGAGGTAAAACCCTACGTCCTGCTAGATTAATATTGATGATGTGTGTTACAAGAGTAGATCTACCACGAGATCAAAGAGGCTAAACCCTAGAAGCTAGCCTATGGTATGGTTGTTGTTCGCCCCACGGACTAAAACCCTCCGGTTTATATAGACACCGATAGGGTTAGGGTTACACAAAGTCGGTTACAATGGTAGGAGATCTACGATCCGATCGCCAAGCTTGCCTTCCACGCCAAGGAAAGTCCCATCCGGACACGGGACGAAGTCTTCAATCTTCTATCTTCATAGTCTTGGATTCCGCCGATGATGATAGTTCGCTATCCGGACACCCCTAGTCCGGAACTCCTCAAGAGCCCCTGAACCAGGCTTCAATGACGATGAGTCCCGCGCAGATATTGTCTTTTAGCGTTGCAAGGCGGGTTCTTCCTCCGAATAATTTATAGAAGATTGTGAACACCAGGATAGTGTCCGCTCTACAAAAATAAATTCCACATACCACCGTAGAGAGAATAATGTTACACAAGATCAATCACGACATATTTTGTGGCGGACGTCGCACCAGCATTCAAGCCTTTATTCAAATTGTTTTTACTGCTCCACCTCGTAGCGCTTAGCGAAGCGGTTTCTTGGCACGCCTTGTCGAGGCAGAGATCGTGTTCCCCTTATTCCGGATTCCCATCAATACGGACGTGGGTAACCCAACCGCGCCATTGATTGTGGTGCTTGGGGGATAAGCGAGTTTTACCAGGCCGGTGGGGACACATGTTTTTGTCCGCCCATATAAGGGGATAAGGATCCAGCCCCTTTTACCTGCGCCTTCTTCCTCCTTGGCTTATCCATCTCCGCGAACTTGAGCTCAAGTGCCCAAGTCCGCACTTCTCACCTCAACCTTCTCCAACTATGTCCGGAGCGGGAGGCAAGTGGATGGCCTCCTCCGTCACGGAGGGGCAGATCCAGAAGCTGCGCGACGCCGGATATCTGTCCAAAGAACATCGTGCATCGGCTCCCCGACGAGGGAGAGCTCGCCCCAACCCCAGTGCCCCATGAGAGGGTAGTATTTCTTCCCCATTTCCTCCATGGACTGGGCTTCCCGCTTCATCCCTTTGTCCGGGGCTCATGTTCTACTACGGCCTAGATTTCCATGATCTGGCCCCGAATTTCATCCTCAACATCTCGGCGTTTATCGTCGTGTGCGAGGCATTCCTTTGCATCCAGCCCCACTTCGGCTTGTGGCTCAAGAACTTCAGTGTCAAGCCAAAGGTTGTGAAGGGCAGCCAAGCGGAGTGTGGAGGCGCCATGGTGGGCAGGATGTCCCACGTTACGTGGCTGGAGGGTACTTTCGTGGAAACCATCAAGGGGTGGCAATCTGGGTGGTTCTACATCACCGAGCCGCGTGACCTGATTGGGAAGCGGCCCCAATTTAGATCTGGTATTCCCACACGGCTCTCCTCCCCGAAAAGAGTGGCCGAATTTGGGGGATTCGAGGAGCCGACGGACTCCAAGCCCAGATCCAAGCCGGTGGACAAGAAGCTCAAGCTTGTCAACGTAGTCCAGGTCATGCTCATCCGCGGATTCTCCCGTGCCGCCGACGGGCTTTAATATGTGGGAGTTTGATCCGCGCAGCATCGACCTGGCGGGCTCTTGACACTATGTACGTAAGATGTCCGGAAGGTGCTGTTCAAGGGCGCCGAAGCTCCTCGTGATCCGCCATCAAGATCGCGGATTCTCGCCGCATGTCCAGGCGACGAGGTAAGTGATTTCACCACTTGTTTTCCATAGTTTGGCTCTATGCGGATCTAAACTCCCTTGCCTTTGATAGGAATGGCTGGCGAAGGCGAACAGATTACCTGTCCGCCCCATTGCCGAGAGGACTCCAAATGGACGCCCGCCTAACGGGCTCTTGGCTCCGCACCCCACGTGGTCTTTGGAGAAGAAGGCCAAGAAGACGGCCACGGGACTCGGAAGAGTTCCTGCCAGGTGCTATCGGATGATGAATCCGAGGCCGACTCCTCCCACCAAGGTGAGGGGGAGAAGAAGAAAGCCTCTCCCCCAGCGGGGGGAGGAAAGAAAAGGAAGGCCTCCCCAACAAGGGAGGCCGAAGGGTCCAAGAAGGGAAAAACTCTTCCTCCGGACTGCTCCACGGCGCCAAAGGATTTACGATTTAAGATCGCATCCAAGGGCCAAGCCCCTGGCGAGATCGTAAGTATCCGGACTCCCGAATAACCTCAAGGTTTTTGTTTTCGCCACATAACGTCTTTCTAATGCCGCATACAACCCTGCAGTCCGCCCAAGGATGATCTTCCCGTTTCGTCGAGCGGGTCCTTGGGTGCGTCGGATATGGATTCCTTCCGATCGCCTCCACCCCCGTGCCACGGACGACGCCGAGGTGGGATCCTTAAAAGGACCCACCAGGAGGGAAGGCCCCGGAGGTGTCGCAGACACCTCCCGGACTATGCACGGACTCAGCCCCGGAGGCCGCAGTGGCTCGGAGTCCGGCGGGCGACCCTTCGTAAGAAGGGCAAGACCGACGCCGGCTGCCTCCGCCCAACGGAGGTGCCGGATATTTCTCGGAGGCGCCAATGGCGCCCATCGAAGAGGAACACCGCACCGTTATGATTGCGGTGATTCGAAGGTTCACCGCCAAGAACGGGCTGACGAAGCTCGCAATAGCCTTCTAACAGGCTTTGAGGTAAGAATTTCAATATATGTAAAATGGTACCGCATAGACGGTAGCCCCGATGCTTGGTTCGTGTTCGGAAAGAAAAGCGGACCGAGGATCTTTAGAAAGATAAACGCAGGAGTCATAAAATATGTCAATATGGGATTGCAGGCTGTCTTTGCCGACCTCCGCCGCATCGATCGCGGAGGTCAATACTTTGAAGAAAAACCTCGGCGGTCCGAGAACGAGCTCGGCCATGCCAAGAAGCAGCTCGAGGAAAAGAAGGTGAGTAATACCTTATAAAAATCGTACTACAGAAAAGGATTTGGTTGCAAGAAAAATGACAAGGATAACGTGGGTATTGTAGGGGCCACTAACGAGGTGGCGACCCTGAAGGAGGCGGTGGCCGCGGCCGAACGTAACGCGCCGCCAAACGCATCGAGCGAGAGAAGCAGGAGGCGGGTGGCGGAGGTACAGCAAGAGCTCCAGGATCTCGTGAAAAACATGAGAACTTGGAGCGTGACTCAAGACTCGAGAGTCTCTGAGCTTGCAACGGCTCTTGAGAGTGCCAAAGCCGCTAAGGCGAAGCTTACAAGGCCCTCCTGTGAGATTGAGGCGGAGAAGAAAATAGTAGCGGGTAAGGCATTTTTCATGCAGAGTAAGCATGTGAGTGTTAATTACTGTTGCTTACCCGAATTCGGAGCTCTCGAGGCGTTCACAGATCTTCCTGGCGTGTCCGATGCTGCCGATTCTACCGGGCCGAGGAGGGAGCTCGACGGAGAAGGTCTTCGGTCTCGGTATGCCGAGGCGGACATCCAGTGCCCCTTAGCGATCAGTGAAGCAGCTGGTTGAGCTCCACAAGGCGGCCGAACAGGCCATGAAGGGCCTCATAGTTCGGCTGTGGCCTAAGGAGTCCATGCACAGGAGCTACTTCACTGGTGCGGCGGCCGGTGGATGCGTGCCCGTGGGTTGAAGTTATCAAGCATTCCGCTTGTATCGAGGGTGCCTGCCGGGCGTTGTTCGCAAAAAGGTGCACTGGGGCAAGATGGATGCCCAGAGGCTTGTGACGGACCCGCCACCGGAGGGCAAGGAGCATCGCACGCCCGAGATGTATTATAAGAGTGTGTTTGAAGGGCGCCCAAGACTATTGCGGGTGAGTGCTCCAAAGATGTAATATTTGAGTAGACTCAGATTTTGTTATCCTGCATGCTGAAAACTTAGTTCATATCGCTAAGAAACGCTTGTTAATTTAAAATATTACCTTCATGCGGCTGTTTATCAAATCGAGAGATGGCAAGTCGTCGCTTCAGCCCCCATGCCACGAAAGTCTTTGGGGTGTTTGGGATAAACTTGAGCGCTCTTGTTCCCATTTTGGGTCCATCTAGGGGCGCTCAACACAATGAACAAGGCAACCGGACTTATAATGCTTGAACACTCTCACTTAGCCATAGAATTCTATAATTTTAAATTTCGGCGAAGCCCCTAGTCTTGGAAGGTCAATTTGGGGCGCTATCCACGCCTTGGCGGACAAGATCCGGCTCCTCGCTCTAAGCGGCATAAGTCTTTAAGGACTCGCAGAAACCTCTCGAGCAGTGACCGGTCTCTCGCCTCATCATGACGGTCAGTTTAGCTTTCAGACCGAGGCGTTAACCCAGCTGAATGAGGCGGAATCGCGATGGTTCTCCGGTGCTACCTTAGCCGATATAACGAACGTAAGGTACCAAAACACGGAGCCGAGCAAACCCAACTATTGACCCAAGACATGATTCTGAGCCGATGCATATAGTGCTATAAGTTCGGGGTGCCGCACTTGTGAAAGTGTTCGGACTCATCACATCATAACGCGGGAAACATAAGCCCCTGGTGTATATTAGCCGTACCAAATTGTACGGATGCAACATGTCGTAAATGAACATATGTATGAAAAAGAAATGCAATTATAAACAAAAAGGTGCTGCATTGTTTTATTCAACAAGTGCTGCTACAAATGCAGAACGTCACGAATAGTGCGATAAGCAAGGTATGAGACTATTAAACATGTCCCCCTCCAGGGGTAGGCTGCAGATTGGTGTATGAAAATGCTCGTAATGGAGACCACCAGATATTCGTTGTAGCCTTTATCCTTCCTCGCTGTTGCATCGTGAGTTCGGCAGTGTCTGCCGCCGGACGGGGCTTCGACAAACGGAGTCCTGTGGGTAAAAAGTAAAGGTAAAAGAAAAGAAAAGGAACGACACACTTGAGAGCCCCTGGTGTGGTTGAGCCGCATCTGGTTTATCGTGGTCGTGCCCCTCTCCCCATGCCCATGGTATCTTCGAGCATAATGGTGTACGTGAAGGACCTGCTTTGACGCTTCGCAGGGCTGGGTTGGGGCCGATCGCCACGCTGCGTTCTCCGAACGTGCTGTGGTCTTGTTGTAAGTTACTCGGCGCTTAGCTGCAGGTCCGCCACTTAACGCCGGACTCGAGAATTGCCTTAAGAGGCTGCATTGCACTTCGCGCGAGAGCGATGTATGTTCCTCCGTGCGGAGAGAACGCTCAGTTGTTTCCGCTGACCCTAATGACTCCTCGAGGGTCCGGCATCTTGAGCTTGAGGTATGCGAGTGCGGCACGCGTTGAACTTTGCAACGCTGCACGTCCGAGCAAGGCATGATAGCCGCTGCGAACGGGACTATGTCGAAGATTAACTCCTCGCTCGTGGTTATCCGGGATTCAAGACCACTTCGGTGTAATTGAGCCTGTACAATTGGCTTTACACCTGGTATGACGCCTTTAAAGGTCGTTTTGGTAGGTTTAATCCTTGAGGGTCTATGCCCATCTTGCGCACTATATCCGGTAAAGCAGGTTCAGGCTGCCGCCGTCCATCGGGACTCGTTAGGTGAAATCCATCGACGATTGGGTCTAAGACGGTCGTATGAGAATCCCGTGGCGGATGTTGGTGGGGTGGTCCTTTGGTCAAAAGTGATCGGGCGGGAGGACCATGGATTGAACTTGGGCAACTGCTCCATCACGAGACATCCTCGAGTGCACTTCCGCTCCCTTTTGGGTATGTGCGTTGATATCATGTTCACCGTCCGCACTGTGGGGAAACCTTCGTCCTCTATTGTTCGGGCGGTTGGGTCTCGTCCTCGTCATTGCTATGCAACCCTTGTCATTGTTTTCGCAATTAACTTGCTCGCCGCTTGAATACCCAACAGTCCTCGTTAGTGTGGTTAGCTGGCTTTTGAAGTGCCATGTATCCGCACAAGCGGTCGAGTACTCGGTCCAAATTGGACGGACCGGAGTAGTTCTTTTGAATGGCTTTTTCCGCTGACCGGTTTAGAGCCTCTGAATCCGCATTGACCGCCGTATCTCAATATTGTCGCCGTTAACGCGGCGTTTGTTTTATTACGACGTGGCCTGCCATTTCGGTCCTTGAAGTCCGGACTGCGAGAATTTTTGCCGAGGTTGTTGCTGCGTGCTAGCCAGCTATCCTCACTGCAGCAAGCGGGTCATGAGTGATGTGAGGGCTGCCATGGATTTTGGCTTCTCTGTCCTAGGTGCCGGGCAAGCCACTCGTCGCGGATGTTATGCTTGAAGGCGCGAGGGCCTCCGTGATCCGGACGGTCGACGATTTGGTTTTTCTTGGTTAAGAACCGTGTCCGTAATTGTCCGCCGATTCGTCTAGCTCTTGAATTATGTGGCTTAGGTCATCGGCGCCCGTGGTCGCACATAAGTGCCACGGAAGTTATCGAGAATGCGGCTTCGTGTCCTCCCAGCTCCCAATTGACTCTGCCGGCAAGCTGTTGAGCCAATGCCGGGCTGGTCCTTTAAGCTTGAGGGGAGGTATTTGATGGCTCGAAGATCGTCACCGCGGGCCATGTGGATGTGAAGGAGATAGTCTTCAATCCAAACCGCGGGGTCTGTTGTGCCATCATAGGATTCAATATTGATGGGTTTAAACCCTTGGGATTTGATGATCCATTACTTCATCTGTGAAGCATAGTGGGTGTCTTGGCGCCTACATCTTTGGCGATATCACGACGAGCTCAAAAGAGCTTGGTGCATTTTGTTCGCCCAACCGGACTTATCGTGTCGGTGCAACGGTTGTCGCCACGTGCCGTGGGGCGCCCACGCCGATCCATAGATCGATCTTGATTGTCTTGCCTTGTCCTCCAATATATCTCGCAGGTCCGGGCGTTCCCCTTTGGCCGTGTGCTTTTTGAGCGATGCCGGGTGCGGTTCTAGTGAAGGGCCTAGAGGCTCTCTGTCAGCGCCACGGGTGGTCGGTCACCGTATTGTCTCCCTGGTGATGCGGGTTCGTAAGCCTCCTCCTCTAATCGGGGAGCAGCTTGCGTTTAGGGTAGTTTTTGGGGGCGCGTCGAGCTCATGCTCTTGACGCGAGGACTTCGTCCATCCGTCGGCTAGCAGATCTGATCAGCTCTAAGCTGTTGCTTGCTTTTCTTTAGGCTGTTCGCCGTGGCCATAAGCCCGCGTCTAAAACGCTCTTGTTCGACGGGATTCTCGTGCACGACGAATCCATTGTCGTCGAGGCTTGCTTCGTCTTGAGAGGGAGGCATATAATCCTCTACCTCTTCTTACGCCGCTCTCTTGAGGGCTGGCGTCTTCATCCTCTGCGATGGATCTTCTTTGGAGTGGATTGTCTTCGGCGTTTTCGGTGTATTGTTATCTCCGGTGCGGAATCTTCATTCTTTCGTGGCAGGATTTAGAGCGGCGCAACGCCGCCGCGCTTGGGCTGCTTCTTGGAGGGTCATCGCCGTTGTTCCATCGCCGTTACCATCTTTTGGGATGTCCACCATATATATGTCATATGACGAGGTGGCCTTCCGAGTGCCCTAGGCGCTGGGTCTTGTTAAATCTTCGCATCGTCGTCCATACCGTTGATGTCTTGAGTCGTAGTCTAGCATGTCGGTTAAATCATCGGCGGTGGCTACAAAGTGGGTGGTGGGTGGGCGTTGAATTTCTTCGTCGTCCGCATCCCAACCTTCTCGACCGTAATCCGGCCAGGGCTCTCCGGATAAAGAGAGAGACTTTAGTGAACTCAGGATGTCACCAAAGGGCGAAGTCTTTGAAAGATGTCCATGATCGTGAACTCCATAACGGGTGCCCAATCGGATTCGATTGGCGGCGCTGGGGTTGAGTCCGGATAGGAGTCCGGCACCGAGTCGAGTCTTCGCAAAGGACGGGGATGGAGTTCGCTCGATCACGTAGAGATTAAAGCCCCGAGGCGGTGTCCAACCACTCGTCCTCGATCGGGAATCCGGCCCGGATTAAGGGCGGAGCGGATCTTCGTGCGACCTCGAGGCCTTTATCGAATGCAGAGCTAGATCATGCCCATCGAGACAAGGCGGCACGCTATTGGGCTCGAATCCGTCGAAGATCAAGTCTCCGCGGATATCGGCCGTATAGTTTAGGCTTCCAAATCGACACGACGGCCGGGGCGTAGCTTCGATCTGCTCCGGATGGCTGCTGAATTGGCCCGCAGTGCAAAGCCGCCGAACACGAAGATCTGTCCGGGGAGAAAAGTCTCACCCTGGACCGCGTCGTTGTTGATGATCAAAGGAGCCATCGAGCCTATCGGTGACGACACAGAGGAACTCTCAATGAAAGCACCAATGTCGGTGTCAAAACCGGCGGATCTCGGGTAGGGGGTCCCGAACTGTGCGTCTAGGCGGATGGTAACAGGAGACAAGGGACACGATGTTTTACCCAGGTTCGGGCCCTCTTGATGGAGGTAAAACCCTATGTCCTGCTAGATTAATATTGATGATGTGTGTTACAAGAGTAGATCTACCACGAGATCAAAGAGGCTAAACCCTAGAAGCTAGCCTATGGTATGGTTGTTGTTCGTCCTATGGACTAAAACCCTCCGGTTTATATAGAGACCGGATAGGGTTAGGGTTACACAGAGTCGGTTACAATGGTAGGAGATCTACATATCCGTATCTTCAAGCTTGCCTTCCACGCCAAGGAAAGTCCCATCCTGACACGGGACAAAGTCTTCAATCTTCTATCTTCATAGTCTTGGAGTCCGACCGATGATGATAGTTCGGCTATCCGGACACCCCCTAGTCCGGAACTCCCTCAGGGCTCCTACATGCATCCTCACAGGTACACCCGCTAAAACCACCCCCAACCACCACCCCCCTTCCAAAAAAGAAAAGGAAAGTAACACAATAAAAATGTTGTGTCAGTTCTATTGGTATATATGCACAACCATCTGCTGACCACTCCGAGTCTATTTTCTCATTACCAGACTAGTGCCCGGCAATGGCTTTGGCGATCGTAGATGTTTTCAAGAACACAGTACATAAGCTATGCCGCTGGCACATTATGAAGAAGTACAGGGAACACCTCGCGTGCCTGTATATCCTGCACGAGGACTTTAAAGATGAATTCACATCAATTCTCAACTGGCCCCTCATGCCAACTAAGTTTGAGGACGCCTGGAAAAGATTGATGGATAAGTACAACCTCCACGATGATGCCACAATGGTGGCATGTGGAACGAGCGTGAGAAATGGATATCAGCCTACTTCAAAGAAATTTTCTGCGCCAAAATGACATCCACACAACGAAGTGAGAGCATGAACTATGTGCTCAAGAAGAACTACGTAAATGAGAGACATAACCTACACCGGTTTGTCAGCCAGGTAAACTCATGCGTCAAAACCAGGAGGCAGACAGAGAACCAGGAGACAATGGGTAACCGGGTATAGCTCTATCACTTGTCGTAAGACAAAAATTACATGCTTACTAAAGTAAAAACTTTATTAGAAGTTTTTCCTGCAAGAAAACTAACAATTTGGTCATCATTCTTGCATCTGCGGAAGGAACAGACACGTTGACCTTCTATGGGTTTGACACCAGATGGCAAAGCAGACACGCGAGTTGTGTATAGCGAGATCGTAGATAGGCTAAAAGCGAGCACTCTCTTCACGGCGACAGAGACGGAAGAGCCCACAAAGTACCTAGTGCGCTACAACCACCCGCAAAACTATCGTGTGGGCTCAAGACGCGTTCGGTGGTTGCAGACCCGTGGGAGAAACATATGAGTGCGAAAAGAGGCTATGGGACCACATAGGTAAGGACTACAAAAAGATGTTACATCTTGTACTACTTTCTTTGCAAAGTTTTTGTTCGAATGAAATAACAAAAAACATGCACCTCTTCCAAAAAAAATACATGTCTTTTCTGCGTCCATGTCCTGTGCATGATGCAGACAATTAAGGCTGAAAGCGTTCCAGAGAAATACATACTCAGGAGATACACCAAACGCCCGAACATCCAGCCAACATTTGACAGAAATGACTTGAGGACAGTAGCATCAAGCAAGGCATCCCAATACTGCATTGAAAGCTCACTACTGACGCTGAACATGAGGGTGCACAGAAAAAGCTTGAGAAGCCAAGAGCAAATGGCAAGGACGCGAGTCATCATGGACAAACTTGAACAAGAACTCGGCGCCATGCATTCGCTGAAAATGGAGGTGTCGCGGACAATGAAGCCATTGAGCAGGATATTGCTACAATGTTATCCGAGATGAACCATATGGGAGCTATTGACCCATTTGAGAGCGAGGAATATGAGCAGCAACAACCGGAGCTTGCCGTGTGCACACTCAAAGCACCGACAAACTCACATGCGAGATCATGAGCTCGATGGTGCTTTGTAGGCGACGACATGCCAATAGCACATCCTACCAGCAGCAGCAGGAAAGGGTGATTAAACCCCAATATTCTCAAACACAAAGGGAGGAAGAGCAAGGCGCAAGCAGCAGCCAAAAAGCCACCACGCCCCATCAAGCGCGTGGAATTTGGCCAGACGGCAAACCCCTCGGGATAAGGGCATGCAGATTCGCAACATCGTGAGCAACCATAACTACCGCACATGCCCCTCCGCACAGATGCCATGTCAACAAGAACAAGAAGATTGGAGCCACCCAGCTTTCTACCAATGGAGACAACACACGTAATAGCTACACTTGCCGCAAGTGTGGCGGGCCGACAGGCATAATGCCCGGACGTGCAAAGTGGGCAAGGAGGTCGATGGAGCTGAACATAAACAGGGCAAGGTACAGAGTTCCAAGCAATCAAATGAAGGCGATGAAGAAGAATAGTTTGATGAGAATGACGGCCAATCGAGCGAAGACAATGAAGATAGCGATTGTCGAGGCGAGGAAACTAAAGCGGCGATGAAGCTGCCAAGGCTCAACCTGGAAAGAGCGCCGGCAAGGCACAACATTCGGGGACAGTTAGGAGAAGCTCAAGACTGAACAATACATAGTGGTTATCCTGCTGCGTCAACTAAAAAATAACCTTGTAGTCTCAGTTGCATCAGCACACAATGAGGAAGCATTTCACAAAACACCGTCGTTACCAAAACTTATTTAGCTTTATCGTCGATTTCTCGATCAGAACTAAAGTTATTTTTTAGTTTCTGATTTGTGCCCGCTGGAGTAGTGACATTATTTTGTAAACCATTTTATAATCATTTTGAATGCAGTCACAAAATACGTTTGAAAAAAATTATCTGGATATATCCGACTCAAAACGCTACTGTGAACCAGTAACTCAGGGAAAAAACATGTCAAGGAAAATTTTGAACTCTTGTAGCACATCAAGATCTTGATAACTCTCATTCGTCATTAGAAAGGCGAGTACACATCGAGTCTGATATAATTTCTGATTTGTTCCTTTGAAGCAATGACATTATTATTTAAACCATTTGATAATCCTTTTGAATGCAGTCAAAAATAAAATTGAAAAAACTTATCTTGATATATCTGACGCAAAACGCTACTGTGAACCAGTAACTCAGCAAAAAAAATGTCAAGGAAAAATTTAAACTCTTGTATTACATCAGTACTGATAACTCTCTGTCGGCAGTACAAAAGGCATAGTAATAACAAACACACCAGTGAACGACTGAAAAAAATCGTTTTGAAAAAACAAAGCTATACTGCTCCCTGCCGGTCCCAATTCGGAAAGACTATCGATTACATAAAAATAATTACCTCAAGCAAAATGCGAATATAATGCATCTGTCTTGGTGAAAATCTAATTTATCGTAAAAATACTCACATGTTATCTTGATATAAACAATCCTTAAAAAATACGAAAATTGTTTAAAAAAAACATTAGCACCACACATAGTCTCGCTGGTAATTGGTACGTTCAATTACACTTCAATCACCAGTCCGAGTACGACAGTAGAGGAGTTCAGACCTCCACCAACACCGACGCTGACAGGTGCAAGTGGGATAAGCAGCTGATAAGTACAACTTGACTATACGAATCGGTGCCACAATAAAATGCCATCATCACCACCGCAGAGACGTGCAAGTGGGATTTTGCAGGTCGTAAGTACAGCTTGACAAGACTAAATAGTGCACCAGTAAAAAACATTTAAATTGGACGGTTAGTTCTTCGACGCCACCACCCACGCCACCCACTGGCGGTTGCCACGACCTGCTCGCAAAAGCGGCGACCCCACGCCTGACACCCACTACACATGCCCCGACGAACCGCCTCCCACACACCACCGTCGGCGCACTGAAAAAATACCCCATTGTCTTCCATCTCTCCCTCGTTCCCACAAACCACCATTGCCGCTTCCATTTCCACTGCACAAAACCTCCAGCGTCTCTCTCCAAAGCCCAAAGTCACGGAGGAAGGCCATGGCGGAGGAACCGTCCGCCAAGCGTCATCATGCCGAGACGTCGGACAAGAGGAGCAACCTCGTCGACATTAAAGTCCTCGGTGAGAAGCGCAACTACACCAGAACGCTCAATGGGGTTGAGCTCCACGGCAAGGAGATGCTGGAGATCGTCTGCACCAGCGAACCAGACAAGGCCGACGAGGTGATCTCCAGGCTCTGGAGGAAGCTTGGCGGCAGGTTCTGTAGGATCGTCGGCGTTGGTGTGCACTACACCAACGAAGATGAACCTCCCTGATGGCGGCATCCTGCGGTTGTCGTCGACGAACTCGCTTGGTGTACCACATCGCCATGACCACAAAATGGTGAGCAATCCTACTCATTTGCCCTGCATATGGTTTATCTGTTTTATTAATCTTGTATCCTAAAAATTTAATCACACTTGTTTCCCAACTAGATGTACTAGTGTGGTTTGTGAAAAGTGGATGCACTCTGCATTTTCTCAAGTAGATATACTATAAATGTATTTTTGAACCTGATGCCTTTGGATTACTATTTGGAAAATCTTGCGGAAGATTAAATTCTGAAGTTGATCGATTGGTGTAGTTTATGAAGTTGATACAATAGAGTAGTCTATGTACTCGATGTATTAAAAAGATATTTCTGAACTTGATGTAGTGAAGTATTTTCTGAATTTGATGTAATGTTATTTTAAGTAAGAAAATAAACTAAGAACTTAGTGAAGCATCGGTTACGTGTTATCCTATTTCAACAAAAGTAGACTAAACTAGTACCAATGCAGAACATACAACATTTATGAAACTATATATAATCCAAGAAGAAGAATAACATGATGTACTTAATTTAATTTCAGAACTTTCTTTACTAGTTTTTGAAGTACATTCATCCATTGTTTATCCTACATAAACAACTACTTCATGGATTCATCACTTGTAAAACAAAACAAAAATGGATAATTCAAACATCAAAGTAATGGTAATATTCAAAATGTCTCGCCCTTGCAGCCCAAGCGCTGACCGAGATCTTTGACATGACAAGTTGTTCACATTTGCGGTTTCACATTGAAAGCGACAAAGAAAAGCTGAAGTTGTCGGTATGGAGATCAACCCCAACAAGTTCATCGACATTCAGCGCAAGTGGAGAGTTCCATACACCGGAAAAGAGTACGACTCCTTGACTGATGTTGCATCCAGCATCATCCACCCATTCTACAAAGGCATGAAGAACAAGATCAACACGCAGGAAGACTACAAACTGTGGGGGACAAGCAAGCTGCCAGACAACCTCATCGAGTACGCAGGAGTAGATGCGTACGCCGCGTACAAGTCATGGTTCATGATCGACTACATCACAAATGGTTGGGAATTTGCAAAAGAGCGGGAGGCTAACAACTACTACGACCACCCCTATTGCCCCTTTTAGGGATGAAGATACATCAGAGCCTGCCTTCGTTTTACTTCCGCTTGTGCTTGCCTTTTATCTTGTTGTTTCAAATTAGTAGTTTGCTCTTGTTGGGTTGAACCAGTATGATTATGTCGTGCTTGTCATGTTTGAACAAGTTTAGTTATGTCATCAAGTACAATGTTTTGCTTATCTCATTATATAAGTTTGGTTTGGTAACCGTATGTTGTTAATCCATCATTTCAAAATTGAAAAGTAGCTTGTGAATGGAGCGTTGTCGTTGCTCTAAAGTACTAGTTATGATGCAACTAATCACACAACGTTGTTCCATGTCGGACAACTCGATACACTTGATCGGACATTACATACTTACTACAATAAAAAGTACAAAGAAGCATCGGTCCGTAAGCGCTACTATGAATGCACTATCGGTACAACTCGTCTACACGCAAGTATCATAGTTCGAAAATGACACGAAGACA
The DNA here is from genome assembly GCA_021605205.1 of Aegilops longissima. Classification (NCBI taxonomy): domain Eukaryota; kingdom Viridiplantae; phylum Streptophyta; class Magnoliopsida; order Poales; family Poaceae; genus Aegilops; species Aegilops longissima. Next base: position 272,415,761 of record CM038677.1, read on the forward strand.
CTTGAGAATAATCACAAAAACAAACACAAAAAGAAGGCAAAAACTCAAATGAAAAAAGATTACACTCACACAAACCGACAAGAACTAGAACAAAAGTATCAGTCCAAGTTCTTTGGAGGAGTCAAGTACTAGATTCAAACAAACAAAAAATTGACCGCCCAAGGTCGGCGCGAGCCACGACAATGCTAGATACTTGAACTCGAGCCCGTGGGCGAATCCCTAGTAATCCGCACAACGCAGGACCCGCCGACCAGGGCCCACAGGTCAAGAGAGAGCACGAGCACCGTGTATAAGCGCTCAGGTAAGTGTTCAGAGGAGTTCGACTTGTGAGCGTCGGCTGCGCTTATAAACAGGTCCGGAGCCCCCTCGACTAGCGAGGTGGGACTAAACCAGGCGCGAGCGCCTGACGACGACTGCAGTGCTTGGCAGACGAGCTATCTGGGCGGAAAATGGCCCAATAGCCTACATCACAACAAAACACCCACCAAATAAGCCGGTATACAAACAAGAGGCGGGACAAAGAAATATAAACCACAAGAAAAATGTTTGTCAATTAACCTCTACAAGAAAAAAGGAAAAAAATATGATACAAAAACAATGAACCTCTTAAAAGAACAAAACTTAATAGCCTTTACATTAAATGTACATAATTTAAAAACAGAATTAAATATTACTTTCAAGTTCAACTACTAAAACTAAAAAGTTCAAAACATAAAATGTTTGTCAATTATGCTAAAATTCTTATTTATATAAAAGCGACAAGTTCAACTACTAAAACTAAAAAGTTCAAAACATAAAATGTTTGTCAATTATGCAAAATTCTTATTTATATAAAAATGACAAGTTCAACTACTAAAGCTCAAAAGTTCAAACATATAATGTTTGTCAACTATGCTAAAATTCTTATTTATAGAAAAGCGACAAGTTCAACTACTAAAATCTAAAAGTTCAAACATATAATGTTTGTCAATTATGCTAAAATTCCTATTTATATAAAATCTGACAAGTTCAAGTACTAAAATTCAAAAAGTTCAAATAGAATTTATTTGTCAATTCTGCTAAATCTATTATTTATATAATCTGTCCACACCACAACGAACGATCTGGTCGTAAAATAATCTCAAACCCCCACCCCAACCTAAGTTATAAAAAAATCAGTTCAAACATACATACAACATCAGTACTAAAACAGCAGAGGTTCGATCAAGCCACTCGCACCACTCGACATCAAATTTCAAACCCATGCGCTGTTTGAAATTACAATTCAGTTCACAGTACTAAAACATAAGTACACTAAAAATGAGAATACAAAAACTATAAAGGCCTAACTTAGGTTGGTACAGATGAAAATAAAATAAGTACAATTTATGAGCAACAACTCCCAGGGCACTGAAAAAATGTTTTGACATACACTAGTGTATAAATGCTTCAATAGAAAAACAATACTTAAATATCCACACGAAAAACATCACAGATCCATAAGTACAGCTTGACTATACGAATTGGTGCCACAGTAAAATGCCATCATCACCACCGCAGAGACGTGCAAGTGGGATTTAGCAGATTGTAAGTACAGCTTGACAAGACTAAACAGTGCACCACTAAAAAACATTTGTCTTGGGCGGTTAGTTCTTCCACGCCACCACCGCGCCACCTTTGGGCGGTTGCCGACGCACTGCAAGCGGCTACCCCCGACCACTACACACACGCCCCGACGAACCGCCTCCCACACACCACCGTCGGCGACTTTGCAAAAATACCCCATTGTCTTCCATCTCTCCTCGTTCCCACAAACCACCATTGCGCTTCCATTTCCACTTTGCACACAAACCTCCAGCGTCTCTCTCCAAAGCCCAAAGTCACCGGAGGAAGGCCATGGCGGAGGAACCGTCCGCCAAGCGTCATCATGCGAGGCGTCGGACAAGAGGAGCAACCTCGTGACATTAAAGTCCCCCGAGAAGCGCGACTACACCGTAACGCTCAAAGGGTTGAGCTCCACGACAAGGAGGCAGCTGGAGATCGTCTGCACCAGCAAACCAGACAAGGCCGACGAGGTGATGAGCAGGCTGAGGAGGAAGGGCGGCGGCTTGTATCCGAGCTTCATCGGAGTTGATGTGGAGTACACCGACGATGAAAAACCTCCACAGATGGCGGCAGTCCTGCAGTTGTGCGTCGAGGAACTCTGCTTGGTGTACCACATCGTGCTGCCACAAAATGGTGAGCAATCCTACTCATTTGCCTGCATATGGTTTATCTGTTTTATTAATCTTTGTATCACGAAAATTTAATCACACTTGTTTCCCAACTAGATTAAATTCTGAAGTTGATCGACGGTGTAGTTTATGAAGTTGATACAATAGAGTAGTCTATGTACTTGATGTATTAAAAAGATGTTTCGAACTTGATGTAGTGAAGTATTTTCTGAATTTGATCTAATGTTATTTTCGTAAGAAAATAAACTAAGAACTTAGTGAAGCCTTGGTTACATGTTATCCTATTTCAACAAAAGTAGACTAAACTAGTACCAATGAAGAACATACAACATTCTTTGAAACTATGTATAATCCAAGAAGAAGAATAACATGATGTACTTAATTTAATTTTAGAACTTTCTTTACTAGTTTTTGAAGTACATTCATCCATTGTAACTCATACTACTGTTCATTCATCTGTTGTACCAGTACTAGTCACTAAAACTTAATTAAAATTGTTTCCCAACTAGATGAACTAATTTAGTCTATGAAGTGGATGCACGATTACATGTTTATCAAGTTACATGCATTTGTGAAGCTGTGAAGTGGATTGTTTCACAGTTAGCATCTGAAAAAAAGTTTATAGCATTCGAACTTTATGCACCAAATTAATTTCTGAACTTCATGAACTAGCATAGATTCGATCTTGATGCACTAGTATAGTTTATAGAATTGATGTATTAAAAGATCTTTGGTGAAGTGGTATAGGTCCATATCTTGATGCACATGTTTCTCAAACTAATTTTTGAACTTGATATAGAATTAATGCACAAAGATGTATCAAGCATTGGTATAGGTCTTTTATTCAACAAAAAAGAAAACTAAACTTGAATCAAGCAGCGCATATATCATTGACTCTGGTAAAATGATTCTCTAATTTGGTGAAGCATTTGGTAAAGCAAAGAAGATAGCAAAAGGAAAAATAACACGGTGTAGTTGAATTTAATTTCAGGACTTTGTGTACTAGTTTCTGAATTACATTCATGCATGACTCATAATATATAAGCATCTACCTCATGGATTATCACTTGTAGAACAAAAAAAAGCAGAAGAATTAAATCCTCAAAAAAGAAGACTAATCTATAAATGTGTGTCTCCCCCCTTGCAGGCCCAAGCGCCTCAAAGACTTCTGCGGGAGGAGAAATTGTACACATTTGTTGGTTTCAACATTGGAGGTGACAAGCGGATCTTTGGAGAAGTCTGGTTTGAAATCAACCCCAACAACTTCATCGACATGCAGCGCAAGTGGAAAGATCAAAGACCGACAAATACTACAACTCCTTGGCCGATGTTGCGGTGGCGTCATCCACCCATTCTCTGAAGGCATGAAGAAGAAGATGAGCAGGGAAGACCACAAACTATGGGGAACAGCCCGCTGCCGGACAACCTCATCACGTCGCGAGGAATAGATCGACGCAGCATTACTAAGTCATGGAAGACAATCGACAACATCGTGACAGGTTGGGATAGTTCAAAAAAGCGGGAGGTGACCCATACTACTTGCAACCGGCGGATGAAGATGCATGAAAGTCTGCATTTGTTATGTTGAACGGATACCTTATGCTCTGTGTGTCCTTAGTATTGTTGTTTCAGATTTGTAATTTGCTTTCGTTATGTTGAACCACCTACCTTATGCTATGTGTGTCAGGGTTTGAACAAGTTTGCCTATGTCTATCAAGTACATCGTTTGCTTATGTCGTCCAACAAATTTGCTAGCTTCCTATTTTGTTCATCCATCATTTGAAGTTGAAGTAGGTTGAAGTTGAAACTTGATGGCTGCCACGTAGCAGACACTAGTTATGGAGAAAAAAATAACACATGAATATTTTACAAAAAAAGTGGCGAGACTAAACAAAGGCCAAAAGCAAATAGTAGCCTTAGGCGCTCAAGTACAGCTTAGACATGAGCGGAAGTACTATCACGCTAAAAAATCAGTTTTTGTTTGGAGACGAACACTAAAAGACTAAGTTTCAGCCGAGGACAACATTCGATTACTAAAAAGCATCGTGGTAAAAAGTGGTTAGAAATTCACTAAATCTTGCATCGAAAAGCAAAGAAACACCGGTACATATTTCCTAGTCACTAGCATCCTAGGACTGAAAAGTTACAATGCAGTTGAACACACAGGCACGTTCATTCTACAAATATATAAAAGGAACAGGAAGCTTGATTCGCATTCCTTAAAACAGTGACATACTAAGAATTAACGGTGGCAATACAACTGAAATCTCGGTACAACCTAGTCTATCTGACAAGTGCTAGGATTATACCAAACATTGCAGGAGAAGAACCACACCTAGAAAAAAGAAGGCCAATAACTTAATCAAAAGATATAAGTTAGACAAAGAGAAAATCACAAGAAACACAACGGAAGGCATACTAGCATCAAACAACACAAACAATAAATAATTAATCAAAAGTACTAGCACAATTGGAATCTCAGTACAACTAAGTTTATTCGGTAAGTGCTATGATGATACCAATTAATGCATTGAGAAAGAAATAGTTTTGAACTTAATAGGACTATCTCTTAAACGTGGCTAGTTTAAACCAGTAATTTAACTTTTACTATGAAGTTCAACTACTAAAGTTCAAGAAGTTCAAAAAGAAATTTGGCACTAAAAATTTGAAAGCCTTACGCTGAATGAGACTACAAATCAGTACTAACAGAACTATATCATAAGTACAAGAAAATGAGAGTACAGAAACTATAAAGGTCCAAGTTAGGATGGAATCACATAAAAATAAAATAAATCTCACGTTCTGAGCAACAACCCGAAAATACACTTGAAAAAAAAATTGTTTTCAGTTCAACTACTATATAAGTCTTCAGTACAAAAAAAAACTTAACCAAAATGAATTCCCGATGAAACATAGTGCCACACTTAAAACACAACACAAAATATACTAGTTACTACATAGTACTCGACAAGACATCAAACACTTCAAAATAGAGCCTACAATGTTTTCAAGAGATATATCACACGACTATCCAATTCACTATGCAAATGATGACCATTTATCCTATGCATCAGGAGCCAAAGCACGAACCTCCTTGGGAAGCTCCGTCACCATAAGATGGTTATTCGGTTGAACACAACTCTATCAGATCCTCGGTGTTCCAATCAACAATGCGTGGCTGCAAAACAATAAAACAAATTATCAAAAATCATGACACATCAAAAAAAGGATCCACAATAAGCCAAAACAGAAATTGAAAAGCTCAACAAGAAACCCGTCATTATTTGAATGTTCTCAACGATCTTTTCACCATCATAGCATCCGCATACTTCAATTATAATGGCCACATTCATTTTCCCTTGAAGTGGAACCTTGACAAGCGTTGGTTTCTTTGCAAACAGCTCCCAATTGGGCTGCTTGCTTGCATTATCTTGAGCATCACCATACACAGCCTTCATTACTTTGACCAATCTAGAAATCTGTAAAAAACAAAACAACCCACACAATTTTAGGTCTCGAACCAGCGAAACAAAGATGCGAAATATTAATCCAAAGACAGATAATAAATGTCACTCACAATCTTCTCGCAGTCTTTGTGATAGGTGTTCTTCGAAGGACGGTGGTTCTTGGATAAGGTAAAGAGTCAAGGATGTCAACGCTACTTGGTGCCGATTCATGACATATAAGGAATAGTGGCTCACTTTCCTATCCTTTGATAAAACCATAGGCTTGAATAGAGGCATCATGATCTAAAACAAATGACCAAAAAGAGATGTTAAATATTCAAAGTAAAACCAGCATCAAAACAAACAAATAAAACCAAAAATCAGCTAGTAGATCTCACAAGGTCGGCCTTGAGCAAGTCTTCATTAGCTTTAACATAGCTCTTGAAATCTCTCGCTGCACTCTCCACATTAAACACTTTATTTTCATCCTCGTAAAGCGAGCAGTCAAGCACAACCTGCAAAAAAGCCAAAATAGAAAATAGACAATGGAAAAGAATCAACAAGCAAAGTATTATTAAAACTCATAAAAACAATAGGTAGTCTTGTTCAACATAAAAAACCGATCGATTGATTACCGTGATGAAATATGGACTCAACAATATCCTTTTCCCAGATCACGAAATCAGCATTTCTATCGGGATCTTGCTTCCAATCATCAATGAGGAAGTCCATTACATCACCCTCCATCATTTGCCCGGTGAAAAAACTTCCGGATCGATTCCCGTGAAGTTAATTACGTTTCCATCAGGTGAGGTATCATTGAGAATGTATTCTGCAGCACACACAAGAACAAAAGAAGGAGAAGCAAGATAAGGCATTCATAGCGATTCGAGTTGTATAAAAGGAACAGTTCGGCCATATTTATCTAGCGATTACAAACAACACAAGAAAAGGAAGAGGAAAAATAATGAGAGATACTCACTCGGCATACTTCTCCGCCATTCATCACTAAGCAACAGATTATACAACTGCGAGCCTTGTCCGGTGAGGAATTTATAAGGGTGAAGCTGCTGCTGAGGAGCAAAACTTTATAGGAGCTCTGGGCGCACGCTTCGTGCTTACAACATTGCCAGAATCCAAAGCGGGATCTTTCCTAGCACCACCAGCTCTACGAGCCACTATTCCGACAAGGGAGATAAACCTTTGGCGGCGGCTTCTCGTGACTCTTCCAACGCTAGCAATCTTGTCAAACACATCATCATCGCTGTCTATCAATTCCACAATGGGATTCTTGGGTGTAGTAGGGCTATCTGCACAAGCAGCCGTAAAACCTCTCAGAGCTCCCAACCGCCCCTTCATAACACGGATCTTGTCTTTTGGAGAAGCGCCCATGGCTAAGATCAATAGCTACTGGCTTCGAGCTCCAAGCGGCTACCAAAGAACACAGTAGTCATGCTCACCAAGATCCGACCACTCACACGAAAAAAAGAAGACCGCACAAAGCGTAAGTTCAAATACATATTTCATGACAGTACTAATAGAGAAGTACATGCTGCAAAAAAATTACAAAAGTCCATGCACACGTAACGGGGTTCGATGCCAAACAAACCCGGAAGTCAACATCAAACAAATCGCTAGTTCGCGGTATACAACAAAGTCTTCCTAATGTCCAAAATGTCTTCATGGCTGTAATCGACCATTTCAATTACACCATCCTCCGGCAATAATAGGTCTTGCAGTTTTGTAGCATAAAGAATCCACAATCATGCACGTAAACAAAGGAAAAATCAAAAATGGTACAACACAAAATCCAAAAATACAGGAACAACATCCTCCGACAACAAAACAACCAGCAAAAATCATTAAAAGCGGATACTCACGTGTTTTCCTGCTTTGAGGCACCCGCACAAACTCGCAAGAGAAACCATCAATATCTTGCCGGTGAAACGGTTTGGCCCTGTCTACTGGACTCCTCAAAGCTTCTTTATATTATTTGTCATATTCCTTAAGAATCTAATTGCATCACCCAGGTTTCATCACGGAGTGAATCAAGACACTCGAAACGACGGAACATCAAATTCAGAACAACCAAGTACCAATGCCCAGATTCTTCACTAGGCTTCATGGTAGCCACAAATGACGGCGGATCAAATGTAGGGAAAAGAAGCTGAAAAAAAACCACAGAAGAAAAATGAATTTACCAAATCATAATGAAACAAAAAATTCAGCCTCCAAACAATAAAATAAAACAGGGAAATTGAAATTCATAAGTACAAACAAAAAAATCACATAATCATAAAGAAATTATATCCACCGCCCAAAATTGATGAACAATCATATCAGTTCAATTCCCTTGCAACAATAAGTGCAGCTTTAATAAAAGAAGCACATATCAAGTTCATTCCCCACATCCTAAAGCGCAAAGAAAACATGGCAGTTCTAGTTAATGAGTACAAAAGTCCAAGTTCACCTACTTGGTCAAAACCATCAAGACTGATCTTGTGAACCAATTTAGCACATTGGAATCAATATTTCCATCACGGATCTTGATGCATTGTAAAAAAGAACAACAATAGTTAGAAAATTGGCAAAACAAGTTATCATCCTATTTACAAAAAAAACAAAATCTTGACCGTCACCCATCGGGAACTATCAACTTGTCGGTGTCTCGGTACTTCGGCGTAGAGAATATAAAACAACATCGACCTTTATGCGAGTTGAGCATGCCGATGGGGACAAACGCTTTAGCAATAGAACCAACAACGGCATCACATTCTTTATTTTGAAACATCGACTTGTGACTAGAAAAACACAAAAGATTACATGAATTAAAACTACTGCAACAACAACAATAATCAAACTAGAGAAAGAATGTAACATCCCAAATTTTCAATTTGGCATGTTATACATAGGTCATCCATGCATATCATATTTTATTGCATTCTTTTTTGCCATCCTCGAAAATCCTAAGCAACTCAAGGACCCTCGAGAAAGTTGGGGATTTTTCGATTTTCATATTTGAATTTTATCAAATAATGAAAGAGCGAGGATATTGGATTTTATTATTTTTCTCTCTAAAAAATATTTCATTTTAAATAAATAAATGAGGGAGATAATATGACTTCTCAAAATAATTGAAATATCGGAGGAAAAATGTTAAAATCATTATTTGGTTTTATTTGATTTTATTTGGAATTTTAGTTGCCCTAGAAAAATTTGCACGCTTTAAAAGTTGCATTTTAGGGGCCTAGAAAAGTTCATATAGTTCTAAATATTTTATTTAGGCGGAGAAAACTTGTTTTGGAATTTTTAGATTTTATTTATTTTTCTAGAATTTTTCTTTCATGGAATGATTTAAAAAAAAATGGACATACCGACTGGGCCAAAGGCCCACCGAGCCAGGCCGGCCCGCTTGCGCCGCCGCCTTCCCGTCTTGTGTGCTTGCTCAGACGGACGCCGAGGGCGAGTCCGAGCCGGACTCCACCCGGCGCCCTTCCCAAGCCGGAGCAGCCCGCCCTCCTATAAATGCCGTCGCCCCGCCGCCATACCACCACCCGCCACCACCCAAGCCGCCGCCCGAGCCCGAGCCCCGATCCGCCATCGCCGCCGCCTCCGGATTGTCGCCGCCCTCTCGCTGAAGTCGCCGAGCCGCCGCCTCTCGCCGACCCCGCCCCACCGGAACCCGCGGAACCGCCCGCCACGGACGCGCCTCGGCCGGGTACCGTGTGATCTTCCTATGGACCGCCACCAGGCTCAAAGGAACTGAGATTATTCATGCTAGAAACTTCCGTGTGCAGCCACAAGCTATTATGGGCTCTAGCATAGTTGAGTAAGTTACGTGAAGCTCTCGAAGGGTAGATCAGCGGGTAGTGGGTTTTATAGGTTTGGTATGATCTATCCAGAGTAGAGAGTTAATGTTTACGAAAGACTGTGTCTCGGTCATCCGTCTCTCAAACACCATGCGGTCACGAGAAACCAGCGGAGGCGATCGAGTCTTGTGGGGAAAAGTCGCAAACCTCTGCGAGTGTACAAACTAATCATGGTTAGCCGTGTCCCGGTTATGGACAATTACGAGTATCTAGTACTTGAGTATTCACATGTATCTCATCACTCTAAATTAATATTGTTGGGTTGTTAATCACTTTAATTGGGATTGAGTTGGGGTTATACCTTCTCAATGATGTTTCAACCACCATGATAGTTAAAGTAAAATTTATTCCTTTGATGTAGGGAAAAATTGGCTTTTCGCAAAAGCTGTAAACATAGAGCTTTCCACCAGCCATATATGCATGTAGTATAGCTTATTCTTTCATTACTCTCTATGTGTTACATTGCCGGCATATTCCATGTCTTGACCCGTTCTCGGGCTGCAACGTATTATGTTGCAGACTTTTTGACGAGGAGTAAGAATTGTAGGTCGTTCTTTGTGCAGCTCGGTTATGCCGTTGGAGTTGATGGACTCACTTTATCTTCCAAGCCTTCATTTGTTATCGCATTAGATGGCCTTAAGCCATATTATTGTAATAAGTTCTCTTTTGAGACATTCAATGTAATAAGTGTGTGATTGCTACTCTGTTATAAATCCTTGAGTCTTGTGTGTGTCGGCATTACCGATCCGAGGATGACACGAAGCACACGAGACTTGACCATCGAGGTCGGGTCGCTACAAGATGGTATCGAGCACGCTGAGTGTAGGACACGACCACTAAGATAAAACCATATGTCACTCCTCTCTACTCATTTCGACCTCTCTCCATTTTCCACTCTTTAGGATAGCGGAGATGAAGTACAAGTTTGCCCAACCGGATGAAGACACACCTTTGGACTCCACTTGAAGGAAGTCACTAGGTACCGAATATTGGAATACCAAGCTTCACCGGACGTACAACGCCACCTTACCGGAAGAAGAATCTTTGGAAGATTCAAGCTCTAGTTCCGGAAGGGCGTTTGCACCAAGCACATAGCCCATAGTATGTGTTTTCAATGCACCCACATGGAGTTTGGGAAAGAGTATGGCAGCTCACATTACCATGGGACGCATTGGAGAAGTCTACAACAAGGAGCTTAAAGACACCATATACCAAATATGTGGGCGCCGAGGCGAGCAATGGGAAGTAATTAGCACCAAGAAGGATAGATCCATTGCAGCTTACATCCAGGGAGCTAAACCAGCACATTCGGCGTCATGAGAACCGGATGTGCGCAGACATGCTGGATTTGAAGAAAGCGAAAACTAAGATCATCAAATTGGAGGAAGAACTCAAGTCTACGCGATGGATATGAGGAAGAAATCAAGATACTCTTTGGAGAAGAATGGCGACCTAGTCAAGAAGATTGGAGTCTTCATGGGGGACCAGCACCCAAGGAAGAGGAGCAAGAAGAGGAAGAAGACCCGCTTGTCCGGACAACTACATCATCATCGGCGACACCGACTCAGATCCAAGTGATGATGACTATGAAGACGAAGCTGGAGCAGACATCATGGAGTCTTCCACCGATCAAAAATTTCTAGATGACCACCAAATATTAGTAGTATTTTCCCCATGTAACTAGTAGTAGTTGAGCACTTATGTGATAGTCCTAGATCGTTTTGTATGCCCTTGCTTGCTTGATTGAATGAATGTGTGTTTTGCCTCATGTGCATATGGGTAGTGTTTTCTCACTAGACCTCTTTCTATTTCTAATCTCTCCCATCTAAACCCTCAGATGCCTCCGAGACGTGACCCCGGTTTTGTTTTCCCACCGGAGCTCACTCAGTTAATCCAACAACAGAATGCCTTGATGCAATTGCTAGTTCAGAACCAGGGCAATGCCAACAACAACAACAACAACCCGCCCCAATGGACAATTTAGCCCGTTTTACGAGGTTACAACCGCGGTGTTTTCGGTAGCACCGAGCCAATAGTTGAGATGATTTGGTTACGCCGTATTGGAAGGAGTTAACCACCGCGGGATGCACGGATCTTTGAAAGAGTGCGCTTTGCCGCACATCAATTGGATGGACCAGCAAGCGCATGGTGGGAGAATTACGGCTACTTTTCCTATAGCCAATGTCACTTGGGACCAGTTCAACAAGCTTTCGCAGACGGCCCATGTTTCAAGCTGGAGCCATGCAGATAAGGAAGTGTGAGTTCGCAACTTACGCCGAGAGAACCATCTTGTGGCCCGAGACGTGGATGAGTTTAGCAAGTTATCACGCTATGCCCCGATGATGTGGCCACGGATGCCATGAAGCAAGAGAAGTTTATGGAAGGACTGAATGATGAGATGAGTATGCAGTTGATGGTGGCAACTTTCAACAACTACCAGGAGTTGGTAGATAAGGCCCTAATGATTGAAGGAAAGCAGCAGCAAATTGAGAGTCGTAAGAGGAAGTATGGACAAGGGAAGTATAACTTAGGAGCTCACCAGAAACCTCGCTTAACCCCGAACTCGGGAGGACTAGTTCATAACCATGGAGGACATAACCATACTGGAGGAGGATCGCATAATGGTGCGAAGAATGGGAATGGAAATGCAGCCAACAATAATCATAATCGCTCTAACCCAGCTACACCCGCCAAGAGGGACTTGAGCCAAGTTATTTGCTTTAAGTGCGGGAAGACAGGGCACTATGCCAATGGCTGCCCTGAAGGAAAGAATGGAAACGGAAATGGGAGCACTGGGAAGAAGCCCAATCCATTCAACAAAGGACAAGTGAACCACGTTAACGTGGAGGAAGTTGAAGAGCAGCCGGATGCGGTAATAGGTAAGTTTTTGGTTCAGTCATTTACCGCTATTGTTCTTTTCGATACTGGTGCATCCCATTCATACATATCAAGGGGATTTGTGGATAATTTTAAGTTGCCAACCCAGACCCTTAGGACCCCGCTTTTAGTGAGCTACTTTGGAGCAGAGTATATGGCTAGCAGATGGTGCACCCAGATACCCCTAATCATTGGCACACATGTTTTTCCGTTTGCCCTAATTATCTTGGAGTCGCAAGGATTGGATGTGATATTAGGTATGGATTGGATGTCGAAGTTTGGAGGAAATATCGACTGTGCTAGCAAGTCAATTTATCTTACCACCCGGAGGGAAAAAGGATTAAGTATGTATCTAGGCATATGCCTAGGAGGAGTCAAGTGAATACCCTCACGGAGTTGTACAAGAGGAAGTACACGTAGTGAAGGATTATCCGGATGTTTTTAGGAAGAGTTACGGGCATGCCACGGATCGAGACATCGAGTTTACGATAGAACTAATGCAGTGCAGGGCCAATCTCAAAGAGACCCTATCGAATGCCCGCAAATGATCTGGAGGAAATTAAGAAGCGAGATCAAGGAGCTATTGGAGAAAGGTTACATTCGTAGAAGTTCATTACCTTGGGGAGCTCCAGTACTTTTGGTGGAGAAGAAGGATAAATCCCTAAGGATGGTTGTTGATTACCGAGCTCGAATGAAGTAGCGATAAAGAACAAGTATCCCTTACCGATGATTAATGATCTGTTTGATCGGTTGCAAGGAGCTAAGGTGTTTTCTAAGATTGATCTCGATCAGGATACCATCGATTGAAGATCCGAGAGAAGGATATACCAAAGACAACATTCACCACACGATATGGATTATATGAGTATATGGTCATGTCATTTGGATGACTAACGCCCTGCCTATTTTATGAGTATGATGAACAAAGTGTTCATGGAGTATTTGGAGAAGTTTGTTGTGGTGTTTATCGATGATATTATGGTTTACTCGAGGAGCGAAGAGGACACGCAGAACACCTACGTTTGGTTCTTGAGAAACTCGGGGAACACCGGTTATATGCCAAATTCAGCAAGTGCGAGTTTTGGTTAAAGGAAGTTGGATTTCTTGGGCATATTATATCGAGGAGAAGGTATAGCGATAGATCGGTAAAATTGATCGATCCTTTGGTGGTTGGCACCCACCGATTAGCGAGATTCGCATTTCTTTGGGTGGCGAGGTATTATCGGAATTCATTGAGAAAATTTTCCAAGATTGCTAAACCAATGACAGAATTGCTAAAGAAGGATACCAAGTTCAAATGGACGAGAGGATTGCGGACAAGCTTCCAAGAGTTGAAGAAAGCGGTTGACTACAGCCCCAGTGGTGACATTGCGGATATACATAAGGAGTTTCAAGTGTATTGTGATGCCTCTCGCTTGGGACTTGGATGTGTTCTTATGCAGGAAGGAAAAGTTGTTTCGTATGCCTCACGACAAGCTGAAGCCTCATGAGTTGAACTATGCCACGCATGATTTGGAGCTAGCAGCTGTAGTACATGCGTTAAAGACACGGAGACATTATCTCATGGGAAACCGTTGTGATGTGTACACGGATCATAAGAGTTTGAAGTACATTTTCACACGAAGGAGTTAAACCTCGAGACGGAGGAGATGGCTGGAACTTATAAAGGATTACGACATGAAGCTACACTATCATCCGGGAAAAGCCAGCGTCATAGCAGGCGCTTTGAGTCGGAAGAGTTATGCCAATATCCTTAAAGGTAGAGGACTGCCAAAGGAGTTAGCGAGAGGATGTTATGGAACTTCAGTTGGAGATTGTTCCAAGAGGTTTTCTTGCAACAATGGAGGTTCGATCGACCTTGTTAGACAAGATTCGAGGCGCTCAAAGGAGGATAAAGAGATTGCTGAGATAAGAGAGAAGATGGGCAAAGGAAAAGCCAAAGGTTTTCGCGAGGATGAGCACGATACCTTGTGGTTTGAGGATCGGTTTATGTGCCCAACAATTGGAGATCGAAGTTAATACTTCAAGAGGCCCATGACTCACCATACTCGATTCACCCGGAAACACCAAGATGTATTTGGACTTGAAGGCGTTTCGGTGGTGGTGGTATGAAGAAGGATATTGCCGAGTATGTAGCCGTTTGTGATGTATGCCGAGAGTGAAGGCGAGCATCAAAAGCCAGCAGGATCTGTTGCAGCCTATGCCAATACCGAATGGAAGTGGGACAAACTTGGCATGGATTTTATCACGGATTACCCGAACTAAAGCAGGATATGATTCAATATGGGTAGTAGTGGATCGGTTGACCAAAGTAGCTCACTTCATCCCAGTGAAAACAACTTATACAAGTGCCAAGTTGGCCAAGATATATATGACCAGGATCGTATGTTTGCATGGAGTTCGAGGAGTATCGTGTCGGATAAAGGATCACGGTTTACTTCAAAATTTTGGCATCAACTACACGGACTTTGGGTACAGTTGGAGTTTAGTACCGCGTTCCACCCACAGACGGATGGACAGACAGAGAGAGTCAATCAGATCTTAGAGGACATGTTGAGAGCCCGTGCGCTAGATTATGGATCTAGTTGGGATGATAATTTGCCGTACGCAGAGTTCTCATATAACAACAGCTACCAGGCCAGTTTGAAGATGGCACCGTTCGAAGCTCTGTATGGACGCAGATGTAGAACACCATTGATGTGGGATGAGGTTGGAGACCGTCAGTTGTTTGGACCAGATTTGATCAAAGACTTAGAGGAGAAGGTTAAACTAATCAGAGACAGGCTAAAGATTGCTCAGTCTAGATAGAAGAGTTACACAGATTCAAAGCGCAAGGAAGTAACCTATGAAATCGAAGGCGAGCATATCTGCGATATCACCCCGAGGGAGTGAAACATTTTGGAGTAAAGGAAAGTTAGCCCCAAGATTTGTAGGACCGTATCGTGTTTTGGAGCGAATGGGAGAAGTTGCCTACAAACTGGAGTTACCGAAGGACTGTCGGGAGTTCACGATGTGTTTCATGTATCTGGCGAAGAAGTGCCACGCTGAGATGGCCGACATACCGTTGAGCGATCTGATTACCTTTTGAGGCGATTCAATTGAATGATAATCGACTTATGAGGAGAAGCCGGTAAAGATTTTGGAGTTTGATAGCGAGTCACTCGCAACAAGGTGATCAAGTTTTGCAAAGTTCGATTGGAGCCACCATACCGAGGAGGAAGCCACACGGGGGCGAGAAGATGATATTCGCAAGGACCATCCGCACCTATTTTCTAGCCAACCCGAATCTCGAGGCGAGATTCATCTTAAGGGGTAGGTTTGTAACATCCCAAATTTTCAATTTGGCATGTTATACATAGGTCATCCATGCATATCATATTTTATTGCATTCTTGTTTGCCATCCTCGAAAATCCTAAGCAACTCAAGGACCCTCGGAGAGAAGTTGGGGATTTTTCGATTTTCATATTTGAATTTTATCAAATAATGAAAAGCGAGGATATTGGATTTTATTATTTTCTCTCCAAAAAATATTTCATTTTAAATAAATAAATGAGGGAGATAATATGACTTCTCCAAAATAATTGAAATATCGGAGGAAAAATGTTAAAATCATTATTGGGTTTTATTTGATTTTATTTGGAATTTTAGTTGCCCTAGAAAAATTTGCGCTTTAAAAGTTGCATTTTAGGGGCCAAGAAAAGTTCATCTAGTTCTAAATATTTTATTTAGGCGGAGAAAACTTGTTTTGGAATTTTAGATTTTATTTATTTTTCTAGGAATTTTTCTTTCGGTGGAATGATTTGAAAAAAAAAAAAAATGGACCCAGCGAGCTAGGCCAAAGGCCCGGTAGAGCCAGGCAGCCCGCCCGCGCCGCCGCCTTCCCGTCTTGCCGCCGTGCTAAGACGGACGCCGAGGGCGAGTCGAGCGGACTCCACCCAGGCGCCCCTTCCCAAGCCGAAGCAGCCCGCCCTCCTATAAATGCCGTCGCCCCGCCGCCATACCACCACCCGCCACCACCCAAGCCGCCGCCGCCGGGCAGGAGCCCGATCCGCCATCGCCGCCGCCTCCGCGCCCGTCGCCGCCCCTCTCGCCCAGTCGTGAGCCGCCGCCGCCTCTCGCCGACCCCGCCCCACCGGAACCCGCGGAGCCGCCCGCCCCGCCGGACGCGCCTCGCCGGGGTACCCGTGTGATCTTCCTATGGACCGCCACCCAGGCTCAAAGGGAACTGAGATTATTCATGCTAGAAACTTCCGTGTGCAGCCACAAGCTATTATGGGCTCTAGCATAGTTGAGTAAATTCGTGAAGCTCTCGAAGGGGTAGATCGGCGGTAGTGGGTTTTATAGGTTTGGTATGATCTATCCGGAGTAGAGAGTTAATGTTTACGAAAGCTGTGTCTCGGTCATCCGTCTCTCAAACACCATGCGGTGCGAGAAAGCAGCGGAGGCGATCGAGTCTTGTGGGGAAAAGTCATAAACCTCTGCGAGTGTACAAACTAATCATGGTTAGCGTGTCCCGGTTATGGACAATTCGAGTATCTAGTACTTGAGTATTCACATGTATCTCATGACTCTAAATTAATTTGTTGGGTTGTTAATCACTTTAATTGGGATTGAGTTGGGGTTATACCTTCTCAATGATGTTTCAACCACCATGATAGTTAAAGTAAAATTTATTCCTTTGATGTAGGGAAAAATTGGCTTTTAGCAAAGCTGTAAACATAGAGCTTTCCACCAGCCATATATGCATGTAGTATAGCTTATTCTTTCATTACTCTCTATGTGTTACATTGCGGCATATTCCATGTGCTGACCCGTTCTCGGGCTGCAGCGTATTATGTTGCAGACTTTTGAACGAGGAGTAAGAATTGTAGGTCGTTGCCGTGCAGCTCAGTTATGCCGTTGGAGTTGATGGACTCACTTTATCTTCCAAGCCTTCGCTGTTATCGCATTAGATGGCCTTAAGCCATATTATTGTAATAAGTTCTCTTTTGAGACATTCGATGTAATAAGTGTGTGATTGCTACTCTGTTATAAATCCTTGAGTCTTGTGTGTGTCGGCATTACCGATCCGAGGATGACACGGAAACACAGAGACTTGACCATCTGAGGTCGGGTCGCTACAAAGAAAAAGAGACAAAAAATGGTACGGGCAAAATCCCAAACTAACCATTTCGTACGGTTCGTGTGCAACCTCGTAACAGCGAAGAAAAACGTATCAACCTTAACAACATTACCACTTTCTGCTTGCAGAAAATGATGAAAAATAATAAGTTCAACAACTACAAGAGAACATGTCCAAAATGCCAAAATTGAGAAGTACACCCCATTTACAAGTCCTTACCTGGACTATCAGGGTTTGACGACGACGGTAGTTCCTGTGATGAGACCATTATGCCTCCAGTTTCAGGGTTTGACGACGCGACATCTTGAGAGGACATGAATATTGATGCGCTTTCAGGGTCTGTAGAAAGAAAATCCTGGGACGACAAGAGCGCCTCCTGCGTCAAGGGGTCAGAAGAAATTGACAGAAGTAAATCATCATCCTCGGATGGCACCTCCTCCACGCTAGAAGCATCTTGCAATGCATCACCGTAATCAAGACCTCCAGGCAGGAAATTCTCTGGCGGCAAATCTTCACAACCAGAAACATTTTCATTCCCAGCAATACCAACACCAGGCGATTTGGCATCAAGTATGCTGGCACCACCACCATCCTCATCAACAACTTTGGTACCAACATTGCGCCCACTACTCAATGGAACATCATGAGCATCATCTCCACCACTAAGGACAACCTCACGCTCAACATTAGTAATCTGATGAAAATAAAAATTCAGAAAAAGTGAATAATATGAACAAAACTAACAATAAAAAATAAGCTACCAATAGGTGCACAGAAAAATAAACCTTGGAAGCATTCACAACAACATCATCGAACTTGCTGCTGCTAACATTCAAAGCGACATCACCAACATGCAAACAAGGCTCATCGCCAACAATAGGACCCTGATTCAAATGTAATGAGACAAAAAAAATGCTATTATGAGCAACAATAAACGGTGTGGGATAGAAAAATGAACAAGCAAGACACATCGGTGCGCATGAAATTTTAAGAAAATATTGATAAACACAATGAAAATAAAAATAACCTTGCACTTATCAGTGGATAGATCATTAACTCCACCGTCAACAGAACCCTCAACATTATGATTGGTCTCCTGCATGAAAAGAAAAATTAATAAACAGATGTAGATCGGGAAGTTCAACTACAATCTTGACAAGCAGAACAACATAGTAAAACATACAAACAACGAGGACTGACTCACATCAACAACGAGGTGCTGCGAGCCAACATCGTTAAATGCGCTGATCGAAACATTAGCCTCGGTACCATCATCAGCCCTCTTTGTCGGTGCAGCAACCTCATCGTGATCAATCTGCATGAAAGAAAATTATTAATAAATAGATGAACATGAGGAAGTTCAACTACAACAACGACATCGGGACAACAACATAAAATTGCAAACACCAACGGTGACTCACATCAACATCGGGGCGCTCAAATCCAACATCATTCGTTTACGTGATCAAAACATTAGCCTCGGTACCATCACCAGCCATTGTTGTCGGTGGCGGCAGCCTCATCCTGCTCAAACTGCTTGATAACAACATTTGCACTTTCTTCATATGGCTTGCAGCGAGAGTTTTGCGTAGTTCTGAAACGCTTCATGTTGTTCAACAGACGAACCGAGCTCTGAACTAGATTAGTGGCACCGTCGCGCATATCACCGATTAAAATCCTCTCCATCTCAATGTAGTCAACAGCTTCCTCAACGTTAAATTGATGACCTTCAGGAAGGATACCATTGATACAGCTCAAACGCTCAACCGTCGTTGGGACCTTTTGCAGCTCAGAACACACATTACTTAAGATATGCTCAACGCGCTCCAACGCTGAAACACCAAAACCCTGCCTCTGTGAAGCACTAGCATTACTAGGGCCAGGGGGGCATAACCAGTACCCTCAACACCACGGCCATCCCTCAACTCATCGGGCAGATATGAAAACTTCGTAACCTGAGACGACGGCATCTCCAGGACTGGCCGTTTATACACTCGGAAAAAAACAACCTCCTCTTGAGTTTTCCACTACAAACAAAAGGGAAAAATAGTTAATCAATCAATGCAACACATAGGGAAAAATAAATCATGATATTACAGATTTAAAATCAACACCACTAATAAAACTTTAGCTGTCATTGCCAATTTGTTAGTATTTACCAGCAGGCCAGTTGAACAAAGTTATTCAGTTCAACAACACACGAAACAACGATACTAAAAACCATACCTAAACCATACAAAATATAAGCAGACAACTCTACGGTACACATGTCCACTACAGCAAAAAATAGCTATACCTAAAAATAAAAAAGGTGCGCAAGACACAAAACAAACAAAACTCACGGAAGATTCCCAAACACCCAAGTCTTTGGATCTGCATTGCCTTTTTTTTATCAAATCTGCATCAACGGATCGAAAGCTTGGCGAGATCCATGTAACAAATGCGGGGACTCGCATGTCGAGCTCGCAGTTTTGCCACGGATAAAGCGGTCAAGGTACATTAGTACAGGCCCTATGGCACAGACTGTGATTGCCTTCCCCATGGTATGACCACTTTGGTACTTGGCAACAACCCTTCTAAGCTCATCAACCATCGGTGGCAATAATCCATATTTGCCATGTCCTCAAAGCGAGACCCTCAAACATTCTGCCTCTCTGGAAACACGCAGGCGGCACCGAGCAACACAACCTTCATAAACACAATAATGAAGAACACTTTCGAGCAAGGTCATCTTTGCTAGGATCCTTGACGAGCACCTTGAGCTTATTCCTCAAATCCTTTGTCTTGATATCTTTGTCCTGCTAATGTCAAGCTCGATCTTAACTTCATCGGGCGTCGTCATATCCGTCCTCGACGGCCTTGGCATGAAACGACCACCATGAGCGAAACCAAATAATTGCTGTATACCATCGCTAGTGATGCGAAGCTTCTTATTAGCCTCACCCATGTCAAGAGTCATTGTATCAGGATCTATCCTCAGGTACAAAACTCCCATCAGAGGGCGGGAAATGTTAGACTTCACCCTCCACCTGAAGATAGAACCAAAACCAGATGCATGAACCCTAGCCACATGCCGACTCTCGAGCAATTTAGCACAATCAACGAACATCGCACAGTTAAGTTCAATTTCCGTTGGTCACCTTCGTCCAAGGCAACTTTTCCGGCATTGCCTCCCACCGGCTTGACCGGACTCATAACGCTAACAGGCTGTAAATGAAAACAAAAAAGCCACACCTTAAAAAAATGAATATAGAAAACAACAAAAGCATATGAATGCAAGTAAAAAGAAAAAGAAAAGATTGCACAAGTTCAACTATTAAAACAATATCAGTACCACCCTCAATTGATGCAAACAATGATCAGCCTAACTTTGCGCAATACCGGCGAAACACAATTAAATCATTGAAAGTACAACTAGTAAATCACATGCGTTACAAAACACAAACCACTGCAAACAATGAATATAGAAAACAAAACAAGCATACGAATGTAAGTAAAAAAAGATTGCACAAGTTCAACTATTAAAACAACATCGGTACCACCCTCAATTAATGAATACAATGACAAGCCTCACACGGCGACATACCACCCCAAACACAAATTAAATCATTACAATTACAATTAGTAAGTCACATGCACAACAAAACACATACCACTGCAAACAATGAATATAGGAAACAAAACAAGCATATGAAGGCAAGTAAAACAAAGAAAAGTTTGCACAACTTCAACTATTAAAACAACATCGATACCACAATCAAAATAGATGCAAAACAATGACCAGCCTCACACGGCGACATACCAGCCCAAAGCATAATTAAATCATTGCAAGTACAACTAGCAAGACACATGCGGTACAAAACACATACCACTGCAAATTCATCTTACGAATCAACTTCAATATCATCTTCTTGGATCGGCATCTTGACTTCAACACGAGCACGCTTCTTCACACCTTTGTTCACTTTTGCGGGATGAACTTTCGCTTCTTATTTTCTTTCAACAAAGACCGCTCTTGAAGAGGAGGCGAAGAAGGCTTCTTATTTGTCAAACCTCGTGGACTCCGACGAACAGAGGTGCCACCAAGTTTGCTTGGACCAATTTTCACAGCAACACTATCGCATTAGCTTTGCTATTACGGGTTGGGAAGCAGCTTTCACACGTGGACTACGCCTCGTGTGCCATCGAGTTCGATCGATATCTTCCTCTTCAAAACAACTTTCTTCTCCTTAACTCCATCACGATCAAACACTTGCGTCAAGCGAGTTTGCATCAAGTTTGTATTGACGAGCATGTCACTGCCATGAGATCCGACATGAGCAGTTGAAAACCCGCGTCACCACCTTCGCCGCCTACACATTTAGGAGCTTGAGCAACATCAACATCACTTTCGGCACACAGGCAACCTTTTGGCGCGTTCAATTCCTTTCTCTTCGGAATTCATACTTCTTATTTCTTATCCTTTCATCCTCGGTATGTAGCGCATAGGAACATCCTCGGCTTGGGTATGAGCTCGATGCCATCAACACTTTGAGGCGAGTAATGAGACAAGCGCAAGCTGCCATCACCATCATCAACGTTAAGTGAATACATTCCATCATTAATATCTTTAACAACATCAGCAATGTCCTCGGAACACCATGGCTGTCATTAAGCTGCATAAACCAATAACATAACCACACACATAAAAATTAAAACACAAATAACATTGCAGACACAAAGATAAATAAAGCGCATAACATCGGACACAAAACAAAGCGGAACAACTGATGTAACTAAGCATATATATGTATTAAAGGCTGATAAAATAGAGCAAATATAAAGGAAACACCAGCAACATTCGCATAAGAAGTTCTTCTAGAGGATTTGGTGTCTCAAAATAACATTCACAAGATCTTGAAAGCGTCACGATTTGTCGAATCGGGAGGCACCCAACACTCAACATACGCAACAACATCATAATTAGCAAAAAGTACAAGAACAATCAATCAGTTCAACTATGTGAACACTACAAGTTCACGAATAAAACAAATATGAACCCACCACTTGCAGAACAAACTTGAGAAAACACAACTCTTTCAACACCATACTAGTTCTTCATTGACTACTACAACCTATTCAAATGGCGGACAGCGAGTTCAAAATACACGGTGATAAGTACTACAACTTTGTTTGCGAGTTGCATCAGCTACCAAAACCATACCGCCATACAATCAGGACAAAATTAACACATATCAAAATACATACAACTTATAAAGTCGTCGACAACAAGCTGTACAACATAAAAACCAGATCTATTAAAACATCATCCAAAATACGGGGAAAATCACGCATTCAATTTGTCGGATGGATGATGTACCCATTGAGATCTCTGGTCCTAAAATCTGCGAACCAGATCTGCAAGACACATGAACAAAAATTAGGGATTTGAACTATTTGAGAAGCGAAGCACGCCATACAAAAGCAAAACTCTTACAAGCAAACATAAAATCCGCCACGCAATCCGATTATCACTTTGCCGTAAGCGCTCGTTCAACGACAAAGGAACCCTAGCGAGTGCAGCACGGGACAACAAAGAGAGCAAGAGATTAGAAATAGAGAAAATCTGAACATAAGGCAGCGCAAGCAAAGTCAATGGCGAGCAAAAAGAATAAAGCAGAACACCGGACCTCCACCCACAGGGTTGAGCCCTCGGTGGCGCTCCATGGCGAAGCAGAGTAACAACTCCCCTCAGAAGAGAAGAAGAGGGAGCGAAGACCGAATCGATTTGGGGACGGGAGAGGCGGAGCAGGGAAGATCGGAGGTTAAAAGGTGAGTGGGAGGTTGAAAGATGACTAGGAGAAAGCAGACGGCTAAAGCCCTGGCAGTGGCGAAGCCCACTATCTCTAGCCGATTACAAAATATAATACCAAAAATCAAATACAAATAAAAAAAATTAATATAGATGGTGAAAACAGACGGCTAAAGTACAAATAATAACTCACAACAGTACAAAATTTTTTATCAAACAAGTACAAATGAAAAAATAATTCATAACGGTCATGTTTTTCCCTAAAAATAAAAATAAGATAATGGGGCAAGTAATGTTACGGACTCGCCTCCGCATGCGGCCTTGTGACACGCCCAGCGTCGTCACTGCTCTGACTCGTTCTGGCTCGGCCTTGCTTGAGATGGGGAAGGGTCCCGACCCCCTCCCCGGCTCGGCCTCGCCTTCTTGGCCAGCAAGTCTTTCGTGTGACAAGCGCTGATGATCGGTTATTATGTTCCCCCCCCACGCACCCACACCCTAAGATAGATAATGGGGCAAAGTCCATACAAGGAAGATGTGTCGGTACAACTATGCCTTGCAGTGCGGTTCGGTGCGTGGGGCAAGTCATGTTTCCCCACACCCACACCCCCTAAGATAAGATAATGGGTCAAGTCATGTTACGGACTGCGCCTCCGCATGCGGCGCCACGGCACGCGGCGTAAATGCCTGCTACGGCTCGTTCTAGCTCGGCCTCGCCGAGATGGGGAGGGGGGGTCCCCCCTCCCGGCTCGGCCTCGCCTTCTTGTGACGATCTTTCGTTTGACAGCGCATGATGCGGTTATTCTATTCCCCCACCCCACGCACACACACCCTAAGATAGATAATGGGGCAAAGTCCATACAAGGAAGATGTGTCGGTACAACTATGCCCCTCGATGCGGTTGGTGCGTGGGGCAAGTCATCATTTCCCCACGCACCCACACCCCTAAGATAAGATAATGGGGCAAGTCATGTTACGGACTCGCCTCCGCATGCGGCGCATGCATGCACGCCGCGTCGTCGCTGCTACTGACTTCGTTCTGGCTCGGCCTCGCCGGGATGGGGAGGGGTCTCGACCCCCTCCTCCGGCTCGACCTCGCGCTTAACGTGGCGGTGCGCTCGTTTGCAGTAGCGATGCGGTTATCCTGTTCCCCCACCCCACGCACCCACACCCTAAGATAGTAATGGGCCAAAGTCCATACAAGGAAGATGTGTCGGTACAACTATGCCCCTCGATGCAGTTCGGTGCGTGGGGCAAGTCATGTTCCCCACGCACCCACACCCCTAAGATAAGATGATGGGGCAAGTCGTATTACGGACTGCGCCTCCGCATGCGACGCCTTGCACGCGCGGCGTCGCGCACTGCTGACTAGTTCTGGCTCGGCCTCGCCGGGATGGGGGAGGGGGTCCCGACCCCTCACCCCGGCTCGGCCTCGGGCTACTTGGCGGTCGCGCTCATTTGCAAGCCTTGATGCGGTTATTCTGTTTCCCCACCCATAGCACCCACACCCTAAGATAGATAATGGGGCAAAGTCCATACAAGGAAGATGTGTCGATACAACTATGCCCCTCGATGCAGTTCGGTGCGGTGGGCAAGTCATGTTCTCCCCGCACCCACCCCCTAAGATAAGATAATGGGGCAAGTCATGTTACGGACTCGCCTCCGCATGCGGCGCCGCGACACGCCGCCGTCGCCTGCTATAACTTCGTTCTGTCTCGGCCTCGCCGGAGATGGGGAGGGGGTCGACCCCCTCCCCTGCTCGGCCTCGCTAACGCGGCGGTCGCTCGTTTGACTTGCAGCCTTGGTTATTCTGTTCCCCCCCCCGCACCCACCCCTAAGATTGATAATGGGGCAAAGTCCATACAAGGAAGATGTGTCGGTACAACTATGCCCCTCGATGCGGTTCGGTGCATGGGGCAAGTCATGTTTCCCCCAAGCACCCACACCCCCCTAATATAAGATAATGGGGCAAGTCATATTACGGACTTCGCCTCCGCATGCGGCGCCGCGACACGCGGCGTCGTGCTTTGCTTTCTGCTTCGTTCTGGCTCGGCCTCGCCGAGATGGGGAGGGGTCCGACCCCCTCTCCCGGCTCGGCCTCGCCTTCTGTGGCAAAGGCTTCGTTTGACGGTAGTGATGCGGTTATTCTGTTCCCCCCCCCGCACCCACACCCCTAAGATAGATAATGGGGCAAAGTCCATACAAGGAAGATGTGTCGGTACAACTATGCCCCTCGATGCAGTTCGGTGCGTGGGGCAAGTCATATTTCCCCCGCACCCACACCCCTAAGATAAGATAAATGGGCAAGTCATGTTCGGACTGCCTCTCGCATGCGGCCTTGCCGCTGCGCGTCGTCGCTGCTCTGCTTCGTTCCTTGCTCGGCCTCGCCGAGATGGGGAGGGGTCGACCCTCCACCCGGCTCGGCCTCGCGCCATATGGCGGTCGCTCGTTTGGCAGCGCGGTGCGGTTATCCTGTTCCCCCACCCCATGCACCCTCACCCTAAGATAGATAATGGGGCAAAGTCCATACAAGGAAGATGTGTCGGTACAACTATGCCCCTCGATGCAGTTGGTCGTGGGGCAAGTCATGTTTCCCCACGCACCCACACCCCCTAAGATATGATAATGGGGCAAGTCATGTTACGGACTCACCTCCGCATGCGATGCCGCGGCTCGCCGCGTCGTCGTCGCTGCTTCTCAACACATTCTGGCTCGGGCTCGCCGGGATGGGGAGGGGTCCCCCCCCTCCCCGGCTCGGCCTCGCGCTTCTTGTGACAATCGCGCTCGTTTGGCGGCGCGATGCGGTTATCCTGTTCCCCCCCCACCCCACGCACCCTCACCACTAAGATAGTAATGGGCCAAAGTCCATACAAGGAAGATGTGTCAGTACAACTATGCCCGTCGGTATGGTTCGCTGCGTAGGGCAAGTCATGTTTCCCCGCACCACACCCCTAAGATAAGATAATGGGGCAAGTCATGTTACGGATTCGCCTCCGCATGCGGCCGCCGACTTGCCCGCGTCGTCGCTTTGCTACTGACTTGTTCTGGCTCGGCCTCGCCGGAGATGGGGAGGGGTCGACCCCCTCCCTCCGGCTCGGCCTCATGATGATATGGCGGTCGCTTCGTTTGTGAGCGCGATGCGGTTATTCTATTCCCCCCCCCGCACCACACCCCTAAGATAGATAATGGGGCAAAGTCCATACAAGGGAGATGTGTCGGTACAACTATGCCCCTCAGTGCAGTTGGTGCGTGGGGCAAGTCATGTTTCCCCACACACACCCCACTAAGATAAGATAATGGGGCAAGTCATATTACAGACTACGCCTCGCATGCGACGCCAACAACAACCGCGCGTAAATGCTTTGCTCTGACTTGTTCCTAGCTCGGCCTTGCCGAGATGGGGAGTGGGGTCCCGACCCCCCCCCCCGGCACGGCCTCACGCTTCTGTGGCGGTCGCTCGTTTGTGAGCGCAATGCGGTTATTCTGTTCCCCCACCCCACGCACCCACACCCTAAGATAGATAATGGGGCAAAGTCCATACAAGGAAGGCGTGTCGGTACAACTATGCCCCTCGGTATGGTTCGGTGCGTGGGGCAAATCATATTTCCCCACGCACCCACCCCCTAAGATAAGATAATGGGGCAAGTCATATTACGGACTCGCCTCCGCATGCGGCCTTGTGACACGGCAGCGTCGTCGCTGCTCTGACTTCGTTCTGGCTCGGCCTCGCCCGAGATGGGGAGGGGTCCTCCCCCTCCCCTGCTCGGCCTCGCGCTAGCGGCGATGCGCTCGTTTGGCGTAGCGCGATGCGGTTATTCTGTTCCCCTTTTACGCACCCACACCCCTAAGATAGATAATGGGCAAAGTCCATACAAGGAAGATGTGTCGGTACAACTATGCCCCTCAGTGCGGTTGGTGCGTGGGGCAAGTCATGTTTCCCCACGCACCCACCCCTAAGATAAGATAATGGGGCAAGTCATGTTCGGACTCGCCTCCGCATGCGGCCTTGCGACACGCAGCGTCGTGCGCTGCTCTGACTTCGTTCTGGCTCGGCCTCGCGAGATGGGGAGGGGTCCCGACCCTCCTCCGGCTCGGCCTCGCGCTAACGTGGCAGTGCGCTCGTTTGACGGCGCTTGAGGCGGTTATCTGTTCCCCCACCCCACGCACCCACACCCCTAAGATAGTAATGGGCGAGTCCATACAAGGAAGATGTGTCAGTACAACTATGCCCCTCGATGCGGTTCGGTGCGTGGGGCAAGTCATATTTCCCCACGCACCCACACCCCTAAGATAAGATGATGGGGCAAGTCATATTACGGACTCGCCTCCGCATGCGCGCGCATGCACGCGCGTCGTCGCTGCTATGGCTTCGTTCTGGCTCGGCCACGCCAGAGATGGGGAGGGGGCGTCCTCCCCCCCGCGGCTCGGCCTCGCTAACTTGTGGCGGTCGCGCTCGTTTGCAAAGCGCGATGCGGTTATTCTGTTTCCCCACACCCATAGGACCCACACCCCTAAGATAGATAATGGGGCAAAGTCCATACAAGGAAGATGTGTCAGTACAACTATGCCCCTCGATGCGGTTCGGTGCGGTGGGCAAGTCATGTTTCTCCACGCACCCACACCCCTAAGATAAGATAATGGGGCAAGTCATATTACGGACTCGCCTCCGCATGCGTCGCCCATGACGCGCCGGCGTCGTGCGCTGCTACGGCTTCGTTCTGGCTCGGCCTCGCCGAGATGGGGAGGGGTCCTCCCCTCCCCTGCTCGGCCTCGCTTCTTGGCGGTCGCTCGTTTGTGGTATGGCTGCGGTTATTCTGTTCTTACCCCCACGCACCCACCCCTAAGATTGATAATGGGGCAAAGTCCATACAAGGAAGATGTGTCGGTACAACTATGCCCCTCGATGCGGTTGATTGCATGGGGCAAGTCATATTTCCCCACTTACCCACCCCCTAAGATAAGATAATGGGGCAAGTCATGTTACGGACTCGCCTCCGCATGCGGCCTTGTGACGCCGCGTCGTGCGCTGCTCTGACTTCGTTCTGGCTCGGCCTCGCCGAGATGGGGAGGGGTCCCGACCCTCCCCGGCTCGACCTCGCGCTTAACGTGGCGGTCGCCCGTTTTGGCAGCGATGCGGTTATTCTGTTCCCCGACCCCACGCACCCACAACCCTAAGATAGATAATGGGGCAAATTCTATACAAGGAAGATGTGTCGGTACAACTATGCCCCTCGATGCGGTTGGTGCGTGGGGCAAGTCATATTTCCCCACGCACCCACCCCCTAAGATAAGATAATGGGGCAAGTCATGTTCGGAATCGCCTCCGCTTGCGGCCTTGCACGCCTTGGCGTCATCGCTGCTACGGCTCGTTCTGGCTCGGCCTCGCCGGATGGGGAGGGGTCCCGACCCCCCCCGGCTCGGCCTCGCGCCAGCAGGCGATGCGCTCGTTTGACAGCGCGGTCACGGTTATCTGTTCCCCCACCCATGCACCTCACCCTAAGATAGATAATGGGGCAAAGTCCATACAAGGAAGATGTGTCGATTACAACTATGCCCCTCGATGCGGTTGGTGCGTGGGGCAAGTCATGTTTCCCCACGCACCCACACCCCTAAGATAAGATAATGGGGCAAGTCATGTTACGGACTCGCCTCCGCATGCGGCCTTGCACGCCGCGTCGTCGCGCTGCTCTGACTCATTCTGGCTCGGGCTCGCCGGGATGGGGGAGGGGGTCCTCCCCTCCCCGGCTCGGCCTCGCTTCTTGACAATCGCTCGTTTTGGTAGTGCGGTTATCTGTTCCCCCCCACCCCAAGCACCCTCACCCCTAAGATAGTAATGGGCCAAAGTCCATACAAGGAAGATTTGTCAGTACAACTATGCCCCTCGGTACGGTTCGCTGCGTAGGGCAAGTCATGTTTCCCCCACGCACCCACACCCCCTAAGATAAGATAATGGGGAGAGTCATGTTACGGACTCGCCTCGCATGCTGACGCCTTGCCGAAGCGCCGCGTAAATGCCTGCTACTGACTTGTACACAGCTCGGCCTCGCCGAGATGGGGAGGGGTCCCGACCCCCCCCTCCTCGGCTCGACCTCAGCGATGTAGTGGCGAGGCGCTTGTTTGGCAGCGCGATGCGGTTATTCTATTTTCCCCCCCCGCACCCACACCCCTAAGATAGATAATGGGGCAAAGTCCATACAAGGGAGATGTGTCGGTACAACTATGCCCCTCGATGCGGTTCGGTGCGTGGGGCAAGTCATATTTCCCCACGCACCCACCCCCTAAGATAAGTTAATGGGGCAAGTCATGTTACGGACTCGCCTCCGCATGCGACGCCGGAACACGCCCAGCGCGTAAATGCTTCTGCTCTTGCTTGTTCCTAGCTCGGCCTCGCCGAGATGGGGAGGGGTCGACCCCCTCCCCGGCTCGGCCTCGCTAATCTTGGCGATCGCTCGTTTGACAAGCGCGATGCGGTTATTCTGTTTCCCCCCCCCGCACCCACACCCTAAGATAGATAATGGGGCAAAGTCCATACAAGGAAGATGTGTCGGTACAACTATGCCCCTCGATGCAGTTCGGTGCGTGGGGCAAGTCATATTTCCCCACGCACCCACCCCCTAAGATAAGATAATGGGGCAAGTCATATTACGGACTACGCCTCGCATGCGGCGCCGCAACACGCAGCGTCGTGCGCTTTCTGACTTGTTCCTAGCTCGGCCTCGCCGAGATGGGGAGTAAGTCTCGCCTCCGCATGCGATGCATGGCACGCCGCGTCGTGCGCTGCTACGGCTTCGTTCTGGCTCGGCCTCGCCG
The DNA here is from genome assembly GCA_021605205.1 of Aegilops longissima. Taxonomy (NCBI): domain Eukaryota; kingdom Viridiplantae; phylum Streptophyta; class Magnoliopsida; order Poales; family Poaceae; genus Aegilops; species Aegilops longissima. The sequence continues at coordinate 272,445,887 of CM038677.1, forward strand.
AGATGGGGAGGGGTCCTCCCCTCCCCTGCTCGACCTCGCGCTTCTTAGCGGCGATGCGCTCGTTTGGCAGTGCGGTGCGGTTATTCTCTTTCCCCCACCCCACGCACCCACACCCTAAGATAGATAATGGGGCAAAGTCCATACAAGGAAGATGTGTCGATTACAACTATGCCCCTCAGTGCAGTTCGGTGTGTGGGGCAAGTCATATTTCCCCACGCACCCACACCCCCTAAGATAAGATAATGGGGCAATTCATGTTGCGAGACTAGCCTCGCATGCGGCCGCGCGGCACGCCTTGGCGTCGTCGCACTCTGACTTCGTTCTGGCTCGGCCTCGCCGGGATGGGGAGGGGGTCCTCCCCCTCCCCGGCTCGGCCTCGTGCTTCTGTGGCGGTCGCTTTCGTTTGACAGCGGTAGCGATGCGGTTATTCTGTTCCCCCACCCCTTACCCACACCCTAAGATAGATAATGGGGCAAAGTCCATACAAGGACCATGTGTCGGTACAACTATGCCCCTCGATGCAGTTCGGTGCGTGGGGCAAGTCATGTTTCCCGGCGCACCCACACCCCTAAGATAAGATAATGCGGCAAGTCATGATACGGACTCGCCTCCGCATGCGGCCGCATGACACGCCAGCGTCATCGCTGCTACGGCTCGTTCTGGCTCGGCCTCGCCGGGATGGGGAGGGTCGACCCCCTCCCCGGCTCGGCCTCGCTAATCGGCAATGCGCTTGTTTGGCGGTAGCGATGCGGTTATCTGTTCCCCCCCCCACGCACCCACACCCTAAGATAGTAAAGGGCCAAAGTCCATATAAGGAAGATGTGTCGATACAACTCTGCCCCTCGGTATGGTTGGTGCGTGGGGCAAGTCATATTTCCCGCACCCACACCCCTAAGATAAGATAATGGGGCAAGTCAGATTCTGAGACTTCGCCTCCATTGTCGACGCCCTTGACACGCTGCGTCGTCGCCTCTATAGCTTGTTCTGGCTCGGCCTCACGGGATGGGGGGGGGTCCCCCCCCTCCCCGGCTCGGCCTCGCTTAGCGGCGGTCGCTTCGTTTGTGGCTTGATGTGGTTATTCTGTTTCCCCCCACCCCACGCACCCACACCCCTAAGATAGATAATGGGGCAAAGTCCATACAAGGAAGATGTTTAACTACAACTATGCCCCTCGGTACGGTTCGGTGCGTGGGGAAAGTCATGTTTCCCACACGCACCCACACCCCCCTAAGGTAAGATAATGGGGCAAGTCATGTTACGAACTCGCCTCCGCATGCGACGCTGCGCACGCGCGTCGTCGCACACTTCTGGCTCGTTCTGGCTCGGCCTCGCCGAGATGGGGAGGGGGTCGACCCGCCTCCCCGGCTCGGCCTCGCTTCTTGGCGATGCGCTTCGTTTGGCGCCTTGCGGTTATTCTGTTCCCCCCCCCCGCACCCACACCCTAAGATAGATAATGGGGCAAAGTCCATACAAGGAAGATGTGTCGATTACAACTATGCCCCTCGATGCAGTTCGGTGCGTGGGGCAAGTCATGTTTCCCCCACGCACCCACACCCCCTAAGATAAGATGATGGGGCAAGTCATATTACGGACTCGCCTCCGCATGCGACGCCGCGACATGCCGCGTCGTCGCTTTGCTATGCTGCGTTCTGGCTCGCCCTCGCGGGATGGGGAGGGGGTCCGACCCCCTCCCTCCGGCTTGGCCTCGCGCTAAAGCAGCAGTGCGCTCGTTTGACAGGCGCAGCGCGGTTATTCTGTTTCCCCCCACCCCACGCACCCACACCCCTAAGATAGATAATGGGGCAAACTCCGTACAAGGAAGATGTGTCAGTACAACTATGCCCCTTTGTACGGTTCGGTGCGTGGGGCAAGTCATGTTTCCCCCACGCACCCACACCCCTAAGATAAGATAATGCGGCAAGTCATATTACGGACTACGCTGCGCATGCGACGCCTTGACACGCGGCGTCGTGCTTTGCTCTGGCTTCGTTCTGGTTAAGCCACGCCGAGATGGGGAGGGGGTTGGTCCCCCCCTCCCGGCTCGGCCTCGCTCTAATGGCGGTGCGCTTTCGTTTGAAAAGCGCGATGCGGTTATCGTTTCCCCCCCCGCACCCACACCCTAAGATAGTAATGGGCCAAAGTCCATACAAGGAAGATGTGTCAGTACAACTATGCCACTCGGTACGGTTTGGTGCGTGGGGCAAGTCATGTTTCCCCCACGCACCCACACCCCTTAAGATAAGATAATGGGGCAAGTCATGTTATGGACTCGCCTCCGCATGTGACGCCGCGGCACGCCGCGTAGTCGCCTGCTACGGCTTGTTCCTGGCTCGGCCTCGCGCTAACGCGGCAGTGCGCTCGTTTGACAGGCGCAGTGCGGTTATCCTGTTCCCCCCACCCCACGCACCCACACCCCTAAGATAGTAATGGGCCAAAGTCCATACAAGGAAGATGTGTCACTACAACTATGCCCCTCGGTACGGTTCGGTGCGTGGGGCAAGTCATGTTTCCCCCACGCACCTACACCCCCTAAGATAAGATAATGGGGCAAGTCATGTTACGGACTGGCCTCCGCATGCGACGCCGCATGACGCGCCGGCGTCGTCGCGCTCTCTGACTTGTTCTGGCTCGGCCTCCTTTGGGATGGGGAGGGGGTCCCGACCGCCCTCCCTCCCGGCTAGGCCTCGCGCTAACACAGCAGTGCGCTCGTTTCACAGGCGCAGCGTGGTTATTCTGTTTCCCCCCACCGCACCCACACCCTAAGATAGATAATGGGGCAGCGTCCATACAAGGAAGATGTGTTAGTACAACTAGGCCCCTCGATGCAGTTGGTGCGTGGGGCAAGTCATATTTCCCCACGCACCCACCCCTAAGATAAGATAATGGGGCAAGTCATGTTACGGACTCGCCTCCGCATGCGGCCGCATGACGCCAGCGTCGTCGCGCTGCTTCTGACTTCGTTCCTTGCTCGGCCACGCCGGAGATGGGGGGGGGGTCCGACCACCTCCCCGGCTCGGCCTCGCGCTTCTTGGCGGTCGCTTCGTTTGGCGGCGCGATGCGGTTATCTGTTCCTCCCCACCCCCGCACCCACACCCTAAGATAGTAATGGGCCAAAGTCCATACAAGGAAGATGTGTCGGTACAACTATGCCCCTCGATGCGGTTGGTGCGTGGGGCAAGTCATGTTTCCCCACGCACCCACACCCTTAAGATAAGATAATGGGGCAAGTCATGTTCGGACTCGCCTCCGCATGTGGCGCCGTGCACGCCCGGCGTCGTCGCCTGCTCTGACTTGTTTCTGGCTCTCGGCCTCGCCGAGATGGGGAGGGGTCCCGACCCCCCTCCCCGGCTCGGCCTCGCGCTTCTTGCGGCGGTCGCTCGTTGGTGGTATGATGCGGTTATTCTGTTCCCCACCCCACACACACCCGAAGATAGATAATGGGGCAAAGTCCATACAAGGAAGATGTGTCGGTACAACTATGCCCCTACATGCGGTTGGTGCGTGGGGCAAGTCATATTCCCCCGCACCCACACCCCTAAGATAAGATAATGGGGCAAGTCATATTACGGACTCGCCTCGCATGCGACGCAGCGCGCGGCGTCGCGCTGCTCTCTTCGTTCTGGCTCGGCCTCGCCGAGATGGGGAGGGTCCTCCCCTCCCCGGCTCGGCCTCGCTTCGCGGCGGTGCGCTTCGTTTGGCAGGCGCAGCGGTTATTCTGTTTCCCCCCCACGCACCCACACCCCTCAGATAGATAATGGGGCAAAGTCCATACAAGGAAGATGTGTCAGTACAACTATGCCCCTCGGTACGGTTCGGTGCGTGGGGCAAGTCATATTTCCCCACTCACCCACACCCCTAAGATAAGATAATGGGGCAAGTCATTTCACGGACTCGCCTCCGCATGCGACGCCTTGCACGCTTGGCGTTATCGCTGCTACTGGCTTCGTTCTGGCTCGGCCTCGCTCTACGCTGCAGTGCGCTCGTTTGACAGGCGCAATGCGGTTATTCTGTTTCCCCCCCACCCCACGCACCCACACCCCTAAGATAGATAATGGGGCAAAGTCCATACAAGGAAGATGTGTCGGTACAACTATGCCCATCAGTGCAGTTGGTGCGTGGGGCAAGTCATATTTCCCCACGCACCACACCCCCTAAGATAAGATAATGGGGCAAGTCATATTACGGACTCCCCTCCGCATGCGGCCTTGCGACGCGCAGCGTCGTCGCCTGCTCTGACTTGTTCTGGCTCGGCCTCGCTTGAGATGGGGGGCGTCCCTCCCGGTTCGGCCTCGCGCTTCTTGGCGGTGCCCTCGTTTGACGGCGCGATGCGGTTATTCTTTCCCCACCCCACGCATCCACACCCTAAGATAGTAATGGGCCAAAGTCCATACAAGGAAGATGTGTCGGTACAACTATGCCCCTCGATGCGGTTGGTGCGTGGGGCAAGTCATGTTCCCCGCACCACACCCCTAAGATAAGATAATGGGGCAAGTCATGTTATGGACTCGCCTCGCATGCGACGCCCATGCACGCCGCCCGGCGTCGTCGCTGCTCTGACTTTGTTCTGGCTCGGCCTCGCCCGAGATGGGGAGGGGTCCCAACCCCCTCCCCGGCTCGGCCTCGCCTTCTTGAGACGGTCGCTCGGTTGGCAAGCCTTGATCGGTTATTCTTTCCCCCACCCCGCACCCACCCTAAGATAGATAATGGGGCAAAGTCCATACAAGGAAGATGTGTCGGTACAACTATGCCCCTCGATGCAGTTCGGTGCGTGGGGAAAGTCATATTTCCCCACGCACCCACCCCCTAAGATAAGATAATGTGGCAAGTCATGTTACGGACTCGCCTCCGCATGCAACGCTCCGGCACGCCGCGTCGTCGCGTGCTACGGCTCGTTCCTGGCTTGGCCTCGCCGGGATGGGGAGGGTCCCGACCCCCTCCCGGCTCGACCTCGCCTTCGCTGCGATCGCTTCGTTTGTGAGCGCAATGCGGTTATTCTGTTCCCCCCCCCGCACCCACACCCTAAGATAGATAATGGGGCAAAGTCCATACAAGGAAGATGTGTCGGTACAACTATGCCCATCGGTATGGTTGGTGCGTGGGGCAAGTCATATTTCCCCACGCACCCACACCCCCTAAGATAAGATAATGGGGCAAGTCATATTACGGACTCGCCTCGCATGCGGCGCCGTGTACGCCGGCGTCGTGCTGCTACGACTTGTTCTGGCTCGGCCTCGCCGGGATGGGGAGGGGGTCGACCCCCTCCCCGGCTCGGCCTCGCTAACGCTTGGCAGTGCACTTTCGTTTTGGCGCGATGCGGTTATTCATTTCCCCCCCCCGCGCACCCACCCCTAAGATAGATAATGGGGCAAAGTCCATACAAGGAAGATGTGTCGGTACAACTATGCCCCTCGATGCAGTTCGGTGCGTGGGCAAGTCATATTTCCCCACGCACCCACCCTAAGATAAGATAATGGGGCAAGTCATGCTACGGACTCGCCTCCGCATGCGGCGCTGCGACGCACGCTGCGTCGTGCTTTCTCTGACTCGTTCTGGCTCGGCCTCGCCGAGATGGGGAGGGGTCTGACCCCCTCACCCGGCTCGGCCTCGCCTTCTTGCGGATGCGCTCGTTTGACAGTAGCGATGCGGTTATTCTGTTTCCCCACCCCACGCACCCACACCCCTAAGATAGATAATGGGGCAAAGTCTATACAAGGAAAATGTGTCGGTACAACTATGCCCCTCGATGCGGTTTGTTGCGTGGGAAGTCATATTTCCCCCGCACCCACCCCCTAAGATAAGATAATGGGGCAAGTCATGTTCGGACTCGCCTCCGCATGCGACGCCGCTGCCTGCAGCGTAAATGCCTGCTACGGCTCGTTCTGGCTCGGCCTCGCCGAGATGGGGAGGGGTCCGACCCCCTCCCCGGCTAGGCCTCGCGCTAAACAGCGATCGCTTCGTTTGGCAGCCTTGCCTTGGTTATTCTGTTTCCCCCCCCCACGCACCACACCCCTAAGATAGATAATGGGGCAAAGTCCATACAAGGAAGATGTGTCGGTACAACTATGCCCCTCGATGCAGTTCGGTGCGTGGGGCAAGTCATATTTCCCCACGCACCCACACCCCTAAGATAAGATAATGGGGCAAGTCATGTTCGGACTCGCCTCCGCATGCGACGCCTTGACACTGCGCAGCGTCGTCGCCCCTCTGATTTGTTCTGGCTCGGCCTCACTAGGATGGGGGAGGGGGTCCCAACCCCCTCCCCGGCTCGGCCTCGCTCTAACAGCGACAGTCGCTCGTTTGCAGGATGATGCGGTTATTCTGTTTCCCCCCCCACGCACCCACACCCCTAAGATAGATAATGGGGCAAAGTCCATACAAGGAAGATGTGTCGGTACAACTATGCCCCTCGATGCAGTTGGTGCGTGGGGCAAGTCATATTTCCCCACGCACCCACACCCCTAAGATAAGATAATGGGGCAAGTCATGTTACGGACTCGCCTCCGCATGCGACGCTTTGACACGCCGGCGTCGTCGCCCTTCTGACTTTGTTCTGGCTCGGCCTCACTAGGATGGGGAGGGGGTCCCAACCCCTCCCCGGCTCGGCCTCGCTCTACTTGTGACAGTCGCTCGTTTGGCAGCGCGATGCGGTTATTCTGTTTCCCCCCACCCCACGCACCCACACCCCTAAGATAGATAATGGGGCAAAGTCCATACAAGGAAGATGTGTCAGTACAACTATGCCCCTCGGTACGGTTCGGTGCGTGGGGAAAGTCATGTTTCCCACACGCACCCACACCCCCCTAAGATAAGATAATGGGGCAAGTCATGTTACGGACTCGCCTCCGCATGCAACGCTCCGGCACGCCGCGTCGTCGCGTCTTCTGGCTCGTTCTGGCTTGGCCTCGCCGAGATGGGGAGGGGTCCCGACCCTCCCCGGCTCGGCCTCGCCTTCTGTGGCGGTCGCTTTCGTTTGGTAGCGCGGTGCGTTATTCTGTTCCCCCCCCCCACACCCACACCCTAAGATAGATAATGGGGCAAAGTCCATACAAGGAAGATGTGTCGGTACAACTATGCCCATCGAGTGCAGTTGGTCGTGGGCCAAGTCATGTTTCCCCGCACCCACACCCCTAAGATAAGATAATGGGGCAAGTCATATTACGGACTACGCCTGCGCATGCGGCGTCACGGCACGCCGCGTCGTGCGCTGCTCTGACTTGTTCTGGCTCGGCCTCGCCGGAGATGGGGAGGGGGTCCCACCCCTCCCCGGCTCGGCCTCGCGCTAACGCAGCGGTGCACTTTCGTTTGGCAGGTAGCGATGCCGTTATTCTGTTTCCCCCCCCACGCACCCACCCTAAGATAGATAATGGGGCAAAGTCCATACAAGGAAGATGTGTCGATTACAACTATGCCCCTCGATGCGATTGGTGCGTGGGCAAGTCATATTTCCCCCGCACCCACACCCTAAGATAAGATAATGGGGCAAGTCATGCTACGGACTTCGCCTCCGCATGCGGCCGCTGGCACGCCAGCGTCGTCGCTGCTACTGACTTCGTTCTGGCTCGGTCTCGCCGGGATGGGGAGGGGTCCGACCCCCTCACCCGGCTCGGCCTCGCGCTAACAGCGGCGATGCGCTCGTTTGCGGTAGTGATGCGGTTATTCTGTTCCCCCCCCCGCACCACACCCTAAGATAGATAATGGGGCAAAGTCCATACAAGGAAGATGTGTCGGTACAACTATGCCCCTCGATGCGGTTCGGTGCGTGGGGAAGTCATATTTCCCCCGCAACCACACCCCCTAAGATAAGATAATGGGGCAAGTCATGTTCGGACTCGCCTCCGCATGCGACGCCTTGGCACTTGCAGCGTCGTGCGCTTGCTTCTGACTTCGTTCTGGCTCGGCCTCGCCGAGATGGGGAGGGGTCCGACCCCCCCTCCCGGCTAGGCCTCACCTAAAGCAGCGATGCGCTTTCGTTTGGCGAAGCGGCAGCGATTATTCTGTTTCCCCACCCCACCCACACCCTAAGATAGATAATGGGGCAAAGTCCATACAAGGAAGATGTGTCAGTACAACTATGCCCCTCGGTACGGTTCGGTGCGTGGGGCAAGTCATTTCCCCACGCACCCACACCCCTAAGATAAGATAATGGGGCAAGTCATGTTACGGACTCGCCTCCGCATGCGACGCCGCGGCACGCCGCGTCGTCGCCTGCTACGGCTCGTTCCTGGCTCGGCCTCGCCGGGATGGGGAGAAGTCGGACCCCGGCTCGGCCTCGCTTCTTGGCGGTCGCTTCGTTTGGCAGCGATGCGGTTATCTGTTCCCCCACCCCCGCACCACACCCTAAGATAGTAATGGGCCAAAGTCCATACAAGGAAGATGTGTCGGTACAACTATGCCCCTCGATGCGGTTGGTGCGTGGGGCAAGTCATATTTCCCCATGCACCCACCCTTAAGATAAGATAATGGGGCAAGTCATATTACGGACTCGCCTCCGCATGTGACGCCGTGGCACGCGGCGTCGTGCTTTGCTCTGACTTGTTCTGGCTCGGCCTCGCCGGGGTGGGGAAGAGGCGGGGTCCGACCCCCTCCCCGGCTCGGCCTCGCGCTTGGCGGTCGCTCGTTTGTGAGCGTAGTGTGGTTATTCTGTTTCCCCCACCCACTTTTACACCGAAGATAGATAATGGGGCAAAGTCCATACAAGGAAGATGTGTCGGTACAACTATGCCCCTCGGTATGGTTGGTGCGTGGGGCAAGTCATATTTCCCCGCACCCCCACCCCTAAGATAAGATAATGGGGCAAGTCATATTCGGACTCGCCTCCGCATGCGGCGCCTTGACGCGCTTGGCGTCGTGCTTGCTCTGACTTCGTTCTGGCTCGGCCTCGCCGAGATGGGGGAGGGGTCCTCCCCTCCCGGCTCGGCCTCGCTTCTGCGGCGGTGCACTCGTTTGGCAGCGTGATGCGGTTATCTGTTCCCCCACCCCGCACCCACACCCTAAGATAGATAATGGGGCAAAGTCCATACAAGGAAGATGTGTCGGTACAACTATGCCCCTCGGTTCGGTTGGTGCGTGGGGCAAATCATATTTCCCCGCACCCACAACCCCTAAGATAAGATAATGGGGCAAGTCATATTACGGACTGCGCCTCGCATGCGGCGCATGCGACGCGGCGTCGTCGCTGCCACTGACTCGTTCTGGCTCGGCCTCGCCGGAGATGGGGAGGGATCCGACCCCCTCCCCGGCTCGGCCTCGTGCTAACTGGCGGTCACGATCGTTTGACGAGCGCGATGCGGTTATTCATTCCCCCCACGCACTCCACACCCCTAAGGTAGATAATGGGGCAAAGTCCATACAAGGAAGATGTGTCGGTACAACTATGCCCCTTGGTTCGGTTGGTGCGTGGGGCAAGTCATATTTCCCCGCACCCACACCCCTAAGATAAGATAATGGGGCAAGTCATGTTACGGACTTCGCCTCCGCAAGTCGCTGCGTCGTACAAGGATGGGGAGGGGGATCGACCCCTCCCGGCTCGGCCTCGTGCTAACACGGCGGTGCGCGCGTTTGTTTGACAGCGCGATGCGGTTATTCTGTTCCCCCACCCCACGCACCCACACCCCTAAGATAGATAATGGGGCAAAGTCCATACAAGGAAGATGTGTCGGTACAACTATGCCCCTTGGTGCGGTTGGTCGTGGGGCAAATCATATTTCCCCACGCACCCACCCCCTAAGATAAAATAATGGGGCAAGTCATATTACGGACTCGCCTCGCATGCGACGCCGGCACGCGCAGCGTCGTGCGCTGCTCGACTTCGTTCTGGCTCGGCCTCGCCGAGATGGGGAGGGATCGACCCCCCTCCCCGGCTCGGCCTCGTGCTATGGCGATGCGCTCGTTTGGCAAAGCGATGCGGTTATTCTGTTTCCCCACCCCACGCACCCACACCCCTAAGATAGATAATGGGGCAAAGTCCATACAAGGAAGATGTGTCGGTACAACTATGCCCCTCGATGGTTCGGGGCGTGGGGCAAGTCATGTTTCCACGCACCCACACCCCTAAGATAAGATAATGGGGCAAGTCATATTACGGACTCGCCTCCGCATGCGACGCCGCACGCCGCGTCGTCGCCGCCACGACTCGTTCTGGCTCGGCCTCGCCGGATGGGGAGGGGGTCTCGACCCCTCCCCGCCCGCCTCGCTTTTGGCAAAGTGCACTTTCGCTTGACAAAGCGCGGTCGCGGTTATTCTGTTTCCCCCCCCCGCACCCACACCCTAAGATAGATAATGGGGCAAAGTCCATACAAGGAAGATGTGTCGGTACAACTATGCCCCTCGAGTGCGGTTCGGTGCGTGGGGCAAGTCATATTTCCGACGCACCACACCCCCTAAGATAAGATAATGGGGCAAGTCATATTACGGACTGCGCCTCGCATGCGGCGCTTGCGCACGCCGCGTCGTCGCTGCTCTGACTTCGTTCTGGCTCGGCCTCGCCAAGAGATGGGGAGGGGGTCTCGACCCCTCCCCGGCCCGACCTCGCGCTAACGCTGGCGGTGCACTCGTTTGGCATGTGCGGCGGTCGGTTATTCTTTCCCCACCCACGCACCCACCCTAAGATAGATAATGGGGCAAAGTCCATACAAGGAAGATGTGTCGGTACAACTATGCCCCTCGATGCAGTTCGGTGCGTGGGGCAAGTCATGTTCCCGGCACCCACCCCCTAAGATAAGATAATGGGGCAAGTCATACTCACGGACTCGCCTCGCATGCGGCCTTGCGCACACGCGGGTAAATGCTTTGCTCTGGCTTCGTTCTGGCTCGGCCTCGCCCGAGATGGGGAGGGGTCTGACCCCCTCCCGGTTGACCTCGCCTTCTTGGCGATCTTTCGTTTGGCAGTGCAGCGCGGTTATTCTGTTTCCCCCACTCACGCACCCACACCTAAGATAGATAATGGGGCAAAGTCCATACAAGGAAGATGTGTCGGTACAACTATGCCCCTCAGTGCAGTTCGGTGCTTGGGGCAAGTCATGGTTCCCCCAAGCACCCACATCCCCGAAAGATAAGATAATGGGGCAAGTCATGTTACGGACTGCGCCTCGCATGCGACGCCAGCGCGCCGCGTCGTCGCCTTCTGACTTCGTTCTGGCTCGGCTTGGCCGGGATGGGGAGGGGTCGACCCCCTCCCCCTGCTCGACCTCGCGTTAGCGCGGTGCGCTCGTTTGACAAAGCGCGATGCGGTTATTCTGTTCCCCCACGCACGCCACACCCCTAAGATAGATAATGGGGCAAAGTCCATACAAGGAAGATGTGTCGGTACAACTATGCCCCTCGATGCGGTTCGGTGCGTGGGGCAAGTCATATTTCCCCGCACCCACACCCCTAAGATAAGATAATGGGGCAAGTCATATTACGGACTGCGCCTCCGCATGCGACGCCGCTGCGCGCGCATGGCGTCGTCGCTGCTCTGACTTCGTTCTGGCTCGGCCTCGCCGGAGATGGGGAGGGGGTCCCTCCCCTCCCCGGCTCGGCCTCGCTAGCAGCGGTGCACACTCGTTAAGCGGTGCCTGCGGTTATCTGTTCCCCACCCCACGCACCCACCCTAAGATAGATAATGGGGCAAAGTCCATACAAGGAAGATGTGTCGGTACAACTATGCCCCTCAGTGCGGTTGGTGCGTGGGGCAAATCATCATTTCTCCACACACCCACACCCCTCTAAGATAAGATAATGGGGCAAGTCATATTACGGCTCGCCTCCGCATGCGGCCTTGTGGCACGCCAGCGTCGTTCCTTACTACGGCTCGTTCACAGCTCGGCCTGCGCCGGTGTGGGGAAGAAGTCCGACCCCCCGGCTTCGACCTCGCTTCTTGGCGGTGCGCTTGTTTGGCAGGCGCAGTGTGGTTATTCTGTTACCCCCCACCCCACACACCCACACCCCTAAGATAGATAATGGGGCAAAGTCCATACAAGGAAGATGTGTCAGTACAACTATGCCCCTCGGTTCGGTTCGGTGCGTGGGGCAAGTCATGTTTCCCCGCACCCACCCCTAATATAAGATAATGGGGCAAGTCATATTACGGACTGCGCCTCGCATGCGGCGCCAGCGGCACGCCAGCGTAAATGCTGCTCTGACTTCGTTCTGGCTCGGCCTCGCCGAGATGGGGAGGGATCGACCCTCCTCCCCGGCTCGGCCTCGTGCTAACTGTGGCGGGCGCTTCGTTTGACGGCCTTGATGCGGTTATTCTATTCCCCCCCACGCACCCACACCTAAGATAGATAATGGGGCAATGTCCATACAAGGAAGATGTGTCGGTACAACTATGCCCCTCAGTGCGGTTGGTGCGTGGGGCAAGTCATGTTTCCCCACGCACCCACACCCCTAAGATAAGATAATGGGGCAAGTCATATTACGGACTCGCCTCCGCATGCGGCAGCTGCGGCATGCAGCGTCGTCGCTGCACGGCTTCGTTCTGGCTCGGCCTCCGGGATGGGGAGGGGTCCGACCCTCTCCCCGGCTGGCCTCGCGCTTAACGGCGGTGCACTCGTTTGACAGCGTGATGCGGTTATTCTGTTTCCCCCACACGCACCCACACCCTAAGATAGATAATGGGGCAAAGTCCATACAAGGAAGATGTGTCGGTACAACTATGCCCCTCGATGCGGTTCGGTGCGTGGGGCAAGTCATGTTCCCGGCGCACCCACACCCCTAAGATAAGATAATGGGGCAAGTCATGCTACGGACTCGCCTCCGCATGCGGCCTTGACGCGCTGCGTCGTCGCGCTGCACTGGCTCGTTCTGGCTCGGCCTCGCCGAGATGGGGAGGGGGTCTGACCCCTCCCCTGGTTGACCTCGCGCTAACAGCGGCGGTGTGCTCGTTTGGCAGTGCGGTCGGTTATTCTGTTCCCCCACCCCACCAGACCCTAAGATAGATAATGGGGCAAAGTCCATACAAGGAAGATGTGTCGATTACAACTATGCCCCTCGATGCGGTTGGTGCGTGGGGCAAGTCATGTTTCCCCACGCACCCACCCCCAAAGATAAGATAATGGGCAAGTCATGTTCACGAACTTCGCCTCGCATGCGACCCAGCGGCACTTGGCGTTATCGCTACTACGGCTTCGTTCTGGCTCGGCCTCGCCGGAGATGGGGAGGGGTCGACCCTCTCCCCGGCTCGGCCTCGCCTTCTTGTGGCGGTCGCTTCGTTTGTGGCGCGGTCTTGATTATTCTGTTCCCCACCCCCCACGCACCCACACCCCTAAAAAAGATAGATAATGGGGCAAAGTCCATACAAGGAAGATGTGTCGATACAACTATGCCCCTTGAGTGCGGTTGGTGCGTGGGGCAAGTCATCTGCAGTACTATATTCTAACAAACAAAAAAAAGAAAAAAAAAAAAAATTGACAGCACAAGGACAAAAAGTACGGTCCAAATTCTTTGGTGTAGTCAAGTACTAGATCCAAAAAACAAAAAAATTGACCGCCCAGGGCGGTATGAGGCCACGACAATGCTAGATACTTGAACTCGAGCCGTGGCGAATCCTAATAATCCACACACCCAATTCATTGAACTAATGATCTGAATATGGTTCCTTCCCTGCGCTCACGGGAAAAAAGCTCCAATTCATTGGAGTTGCAAGTATCCATCACCTCACGTGCAAGTAAATGCATTGAACTCTGCCTCCGGTTCCTCGTCGGCGGCACGTCGCGCCATCTGCCTGCGCCTGCGCCTCCTCCTCCTCCGCTCCGCTACTGCAGCCCTCACATTTATGGCGTCCCCCTCCTCCTCTGTAACCTCTCCCAGCTCAGGATCCATCTCCCTTTTCTTTGGTTGCAGCTCGTAGAATGAAAGCGGAGGGCTTGGGCTTTATAATCAAAGTGCTGAGCCATCGGTGCGGCTCAATGCCAACACACATGTCGAGAACTTTGACATGGCAGCGGTCCAACTACACATCGGGCATCAATTCAAAACAACTTTGAAAACACGCAACTTAATTACGGTTTGACCAGATTACCCGAAATCGCAGCTTACGGTCGGCCGCCATACACAACCTCCACCAGCGACAAAACAACATGGGAATCCGGGTAGAAACAACTCAAAAAGCAAAATTGACAACACAAATCTTTTCATACGGTCCTTATATCTCTCCTGCAACACCAATTGAAAAGTAAAACAAGCAGAAAAAGAAGAACATATTTCCATGGCGGGCGTGGAAAGCGACCAAGAACACAAAAACTTGTAATCATAAATTACAGATGAAAAAATCTCAAAAACTATAACATACCGATAATTCTCACATAAAAAGCGACAAACACGGCGTAATTTGAGGACCACGAACACCACGAGTAAACACGGCGCCCAAAATCCGTCCGCGCTAAAATGCCCATGCCGTCACCTCGGTGACTACAGATCATAAAACTCATCCACTGGCGTGCGGACGTGCGGAACCCTTACATGTCTCCTCTAGCAGCGAATGGCCCGCAAGCATCGCTCGAGGAACGACCGGAAGCTCCACGGTGCATCCCTGTTTCCGTCCGTCGTGCACGCAGGAAGATCAGTTCTTGTTGAAAAACACGTCGGTCAAAGCTGTGAACCAAGTCGATGCAGAAAGGGTAGCAGAATAATATTACATTACAGCGTGTGAATAACCGAGATGTATATATATATATATGTATATATATATATATATATATATATATATATATATATATAATATCATCACATATCGTGATGATACTTAACTACTAGGTACAATGCATAAAATTGAAAACAAACAATACTAAAACTAATAATCCCTCACAGGGCGATATTAAGCGGCCCCTTGCGGCAGCTCCACAGTGTGGCGTCTTCGATCACGGAGGCAGTACTCCGACTCCTCGCCTCGCGGCGCTTGGCGTACCGATCGCCTCTTCTTTGGCGGGACGTGCGACCGATCTTGCCATTCCGTTGGGCGCCCACGGGAGCTCCTCGTCGGTGGAGCAGCTGGAGCTTATCGGCCCACCTCCATGTAGCGACGAGGCGCCCGGCGCCTATGACCTTCCTCGTGAAGTACCGTCTTCGTACACCTCCTCGGCATGACGCGCCCGACCCCAAAGCTTCCCTCCTTTTCCGGCGGCATCCACGGGCTTCACAGGCCGCTGGTACTGGCTTCCTCCTCGCCATCTCCTTCTTGAATGCCACTTGCCTAGCTTTCTCGGCCGGCGGCGACTTCCAGAGACAAAGATTGTGCGGCCCCAAACCAATCCAAAAGTCGGGGTCGCGCAACCTCGTGGCGGCATGTAGAGTTCTCATCGCTGTTAATCAGTGGCGTCCTCGAAGCGGCGACTCCTTGTCGGTGCGTGGGCGGACGGCGTGGCGCCATGGCAGATTTAGAGAGAGAGAGAGAGGCGGCGAGGAGGATGTAGATGAGAATGCAGGCGGAGACGGCGTGAGCAAGGTATTATTTATTGGCAGCGAATCTAGATCGTGAGGATAGTACACCGCGGTCACGAATTTCTGATCTTGTAGTTTGAATTTCACCCAATTCCTGCAGCAAATCCGTGTGTGAACATAATAGCTGACGGTTTCCAATACAGAACCGTGTATGATTAATGACCCCCGCCAATCACCTACCAAACCTCGAGCCGCGAGATAGAGTGCCAATCGTGTGGGGGGCGGTTGTCTTGCAAGATCTTTACATTTTCTTTTTTGAATACCAGATATTTACATCGTCTGATAATTTTTTAACTAGCACACAAGTACACAAAAATATGATTTTTCAAACCGTTTTGGTTAGGCATTGCATGTAGATGTAGTTCAAATTTGAATAACGGTCATTAAATGTTTAGAAAATCACTTAAATGTCTTTAAAAGGTCAAATGACCCCTGAAAATTTCCAAATTTTCACATGACAGTTGTATTAGTGCACGTTAAACGTAGGAAAAAAATTGAAGGCCGTAAGAGGAAGCTATCTCCCGACCGTCAGCAAACATGCAGTGTTGCCTCTCGGAACCACGAACCTTCTAGTGAGTTGCTCCGGTTTGTGAGGGGTGTGTGTCCAAACTTTCGTCAAACAGGCCAATTTTTTTTCCACATCATCTTGGTGGCATGAAATTAAATCAAGAAAGGTTTCATGTTTTTTGATCATTTTTTTTAATTTTTTGGAATTAAAATGCCATGGCATGCACTCCATGCATGTGCCCATGCCTTGACACTAATATGTTTGAAAATTCATTCGAATTTACTGCACATGGAATTAACTCGCACACAAGTACACAAAAATATGATTTTTCAAACCGTTTTGGTTAGGCGTTGCATGTAAATGTAGTTAAAATTTGAATTACGGTCATTAAATGGTTAGAAAATCACTTAAATGTCTTTAGATGGTCAAATGACCCCTGAAATTTAACAATTTTTCACATGACAGTTGTATTAGTGCACGTTAAACGTAGGAATTTTTTTTGAAGGCCATAAGAGGAAGCTATCTCCCGTTCGTCATCAAACATGCATTGTTCCCTCTCGGAACCACAAACCTTCTAGCGAGTTGCTCCTGTTTGTGAGGGGCGTGTGTCCAAACGTTTGTCAAACATGACAATTTCTATACCACGTCATCTTGGTGGCATGACATTACATCAACCAAAGTTTCATGTGTTTCTGGTCATTTTTCTATTTTTTGAATTAAAATGCCATGTCACTCCATGCATATGTATGCATGTGTCCATGACGTGAGACTAGTATGTTTGAAAATTCCTTCTAATTTACTGCACATGGAATTAACTTCTTTTACAAGTACACATATATTATTTTTCAAAACGTTTTGGTTAGGCGTTGCATGTAGATGTAGTTTAAATTTGAATTATGGTCATTAAATGGTTAGAAAATCACTTAAATGTCTTTAAAAGGTCAAATGACCCTAAATTTTCAAAATTTCACATTACAGGTTGTAGTAGTGCATGTTAGGCGTAGAAAAAGTTTGAAGGCCGTGAGGAAGCTATCTCCCTTCGTCATCAAACATGCATTGTTCCTCTCGGAACCACGAACCTTCTAGCGAGTTGCACGGTTTGTGGCGGTGTGTGTCCAAACTTTAAATCAAACATGCCAATTTCTTTACCACATCATCTTGGTGGCATGACATTATATCAACCAAGGTTTCATGTGTTTTGATTTTTTGAATATAAAATGCCATGCCACACCATGCATACGTATTCATGCATATGGGTCCATGTCGTGATACAAATATGTTTGAAAATTCCTTCTAGTTTCTGCACATGGAATTAACTCACACACAAGTACACAAATATGATTTTCAAACCATTTTGGTTCTGGCGTTGCATGTAGATGTAGTTCAAATTTGAATTACGGTCATTAAATGGCTAGAAAATAAATTAAATGTCTTTAAAGGTCAAATCACCCTAAATTTTAAAAAATTCACATTACAGTTGTAGTAGTGCACGTTAGGCGTAGAAAAAAATTTGAAGGCCGTAAGAGGAAGCTATCTCTGTTAGGTCATCAAACATGCATTGTTCCTCTGGAACCACGAGCCTTCTAGTGATTTGCTCCGGTTTGTGAGGGTGTGTGTCCAAACTTTCGTCAAAATGCCAATTTTTTACCACATCATCTTGGTGGCATGACATTACATCAACCAAGGTTTCATGTATTTCAATTTTTTAATTTTTGGAATTAAAATGCCATGTCCTCCATGCTTAATTGTGTCATAGCCGTTAGACCAATATGTTTGAAAATTCCTTCAATTTTCTGCACATGGAATTAAATCGCACACAAGTACACGAAATATGAGTTTACAAACCGTTATGGTTAGGCTGTTGCATGTACATGTAGTTCAAATTTCAATTACGGTTATTAAATGGCTAGAAAATCACTTAAATGTCTTAGAAGGTCAAATGACCCTGAAATTTTCAAAATTTGACATAGCAGTTGTATTAGTACTACAAAATTTCTCGTTCATTTAAAACACCATCCGTTGGCACTTTATTCCAAATTAGTCTTTCACAGCTAATAAAAAATATCTACAACATCACACGGTTGTTTTCTAGGAACCGTTGCGATGAAAATATCGGGTCTATTTAAGTCTCCTCCTTAAGATTCGGCTACTTTGCTCCAAAGTGCGGCAACCCCGAATCCACGAATCCGATCCCCATTCCGCACCCCTTCTTGCAAAGATGAGGCCGTGGAAGCAACCGTGAAGGCCCGTCGATGGCGCGTCCCCGAGCACCTGCGCGGAAACACGACCGCCCTCGCCGAGAGTGCCGCCGCATCCGCATTGGCGCAGCCGCTTACGCGAGAGGCGTCTGCGGCAGCCCGAGTAGTAGCTGCAGCAGCGAGGCGGCTGCATTTCTCTGCTGACAGCGGCTACAAGCGCCGAGAGCTCGAGCTGCCGTCTGTGCGCTGATGTCGCCTGGTCGGGTCGAGGCCATCACGCCAAGATCGAGGATGCACACGCCAAGATATTCCAGGCCACCTCGGACTCCAGCATGCAACCTGATGACCCACAAGTATGGGGGATCTATCGTAGTCCTTTCGATAAGTAAGAGTGTCGAATCCAACGAGGAGCAGAAGGAAATGGTAAGCGGTTTTCAGCAAGGTATTCTCTGCAAGCACTGAAATTATCGGTAACAGATAGTTTTGTGATAAGGTAATTTGTAACGAGTAACAAGTAACAAGTGTAAATAAAGTGCAGCAATATGGCCCAATCCGTTTGGTAGCAAAGGACAAGCCTGGACAATTTCTTATATGAAGGGAAAC
Source organism: Aegilops longissima (assembly GCA_021605205.1). NCBI lineage: Eukaryota > Viridiplantae > Streptophyta > Magnoliopsida > Poales > Poaceae > Aegilops > Aegilops longissima. Next base: position 272,464,616 of record CM038677.1, read on the forward strand.
GCTCCCGAGGACACATGGGAATTATCGTCAAGCTAGTTTTCATCACGTTCATATGATTCACGTTCGGTACTTTGATAATTTGATATGTGGGTGGACCGGTGCTTGGGTGCTGTCCTTACTTGGACAAGCATCCCACTTATGATTAGCCCCTATTGCAAGCATCCGCAACTACAAAAGAAGTATTAAGGTAAACCTAACCATAGCATGAAACATATGGATCCAAATCAGCCCTTACGAAGCAACACATAAACTAGGGTTTAAGCTTACATCACTCTAGCAACCCATCATCTACTTATTACTTCCCAATGCCTTCCTCTAGGCCCAAATAATGGTGAAGTGTCATGTAGTCGGCGTTCACATAACACCACTAGAGGAAAGACAACATACATCTCATCAAAATATCGAGCGAATACCAAATTCACATGACTACTAATAGCAAGACTTCTCCCATGTCCTCGGGAACAAGCGTAACTACTCAAAAACATATTCATGTTCATAATCGGAGGAGTATTAATATGCATATATGATCTGAACATATGATCTTCCACCAAATAAACCAACTAGCATCAACTACAAGGAGTA
>CM038677.1:273090664-273249339 GCA_021605205.1 Aegilops longissima
TCTTGATCAGCTCAAGTTGTTGTTGCTTTTTCTTCGTGCTATTTGTCGTGGCTATAAGTCGCGCTTAAAGAGCTCCTGCTCAATGGGATCCTCAGCACTATAAATTCTTCGTCACGAGGCTCACCACGCCTTCGGAGAGAGGCATGTAATATGCATCCTCCGCTTTCTCCGTCTGCTACCCGCCAGAGGGCTGGCTTGTTCATCCTCCTGCTCTAAATCTTGCTGCAGGGGTTTGTCGTCGTCTTGGGCACTATCCGGAGTGCTATTGTCTCTTGTGCCGGTATCACTACTTTTGCTATGGCGAGACTTAGAGCGGCGCCGCCGACGTCGGCGCTTGGGTTGCTTCTTGGAAGGGTCGTCCTCGCTGTCTTATCGCCGTTGCCTTTTTTGGGTGTATCCACCATGTATATATCATATGATGAGGTGGCGGTCCAGTGCCCTATGGGCAGTGGTTCCTGTTCGTCTCCTTCATCGTCGTCCATACCATCGATGTCTTCGGAGTCGAAGTCGAGCATGTCGGTTAAATCGTCGACAGTGGCTACTAAGTGGGTGGTGGGTGGGGAGTGAATTTCTTCATAATACGCATCCCATTCTAGCCGGACATAGTTCGGACAAGGTTCTCCTGACAAGGAGAGAGACCTTAACGAGTTTAGCACATCGCCGAAGGGCGAATGCTGAAAGATATCCGCGGAGGTGAACTCCATGATCGGCGCCCAATTGGATTCGATAGGCATGGGCGCAGGCGGCTCGGAGCCTGTGGCCAGGGACGAATCCGATGTTTCGGCAGCACGGCTCTCACGAGGGGTAAAGTCAGTATTCGGATCTATCGCCGCTGAGAGTGCGGCCTCCGAGGCGGGGTCTATCCACCCGTCCTTGGATGGCGCAATTTTCTTCGGATTGAAGGCCGGAGTAGTTGCCGGTGTGATCTCCTAACACAATACCCGACGACGTAGCTATATCATGCTCGCCCCGATCGCAAGGGGCACTGCAAGGGCTCAATCCGCCCAAGATCAAGTCTCCGCGATGTCGGCAGTAGTTCAAGTTTCCAACCTGACTGGTGGCTAGGGCGAAGCTCTCGATTCGCTTCCAGATGGCTGCGAAGTTGGCCCGCAAAGCGGTCACCAATACAAAGATCTGTCCGGGAGGAAGATTTCACCGACTGCGCTGTTATCGATGATCGGGATACATCAAGCCTTACGGTGACGGCATGTGGAACTCTCAATGAAAGCACCAATGTCGGTGTCAAACCGGGCGGATCTCGGTAGGGGTCCCAACAATGCGCCTAAGGCAGATGGTAACAGAGGAGGGGACACGATGTTTACCTGTGTTCGCCCTCCGATGGAGGTAATACCCTACTTCTCGCTTGTTTGATCTTGATGATATGAGTATTACGAGAGTTGATCTACCACGAGATCGTAGAGGCTAACCCTAGAAGCTAGCGATGGGTGTGATTGTTGTTGTCCCATTACGGACCAAACCCTCCAGCTTTATATAGACAATGGAGGGGGCTAGGGTTACACAGTAGTCGGTTACAAGGGAGGAGATCTACATATCCAGATTGCAAGCTTGCCTTACACGCCAAGGAGAGTCCCATCCGGACACGGACTAAGTCTTCAATCTTGTATCTTCATAGTCCAACAATCCCAACCAAAGGATATAATCCGCCGTCCGATACCCCTAATCCAGACTCCTCAGCTGCTCAATAGAAGCTCAAAAGTGCTCAAGAATATTATGTTCTAGTGACATGGATTCCATTGTAAAACAATGTTTTATTGAATTATAAAGGTTGTGTTTATACTTTGGCCTCGAAGTATTATGATGCCTCCTGCAGGCGGCCGCTTATGTATATATGTATATAACCTGAAAGTTTGAAGTCGTCGGGTTTCAGCCCCACGCATATAATGCGGGTGTTCGCAGGCGGTGTTCACACTTGATCCAATGTCTTGGTCCATTAAGGAGGTGATAGCGCAGTTAACCAGGCACTATATTGCTTTAACACTTTCACTTAGCCATAGGAGTTTGACTGGGGCTACTATATAGCCCCGGTGGCTCCGCCGTCCGAATATGGGCGATACATGCTCTGGCCGAAACGACCTTCATAATGCGGAGGAACTCAAGATTCCGCTAAGTCATCGAAAGTGGTTGACCAGTCTCACGCTTTATCATGATACGCTTTTCGGCTTTCATCGAGGTGCTTGTCCGGATGAACCCGGCACAATCGCAGAGTTCTCCGGTGCCACCTTAGCCGATAGAGCGGAACGAAGGTAGCAAAACACAGGAGCTGGGCAAACCCAACATTTGACCAAAGACATGATTCGAGCTGATGCATATAAGGTCAACTCGCGACGCCTTAACACTCCCTAAGGTATTCGCTTCTTTATAACATATGCCGGCTGAACAATGCCCTTGATAATGAACCCCGAGTGTCCGTGCACGCAATATTCTCGACGTGGCCAAATGCTAATAATGTCAGCATCCTTCTCGGTTGTACTGAGAATCCGGAGGATGTGAGCAACAAGAGACAATAAAAAAGGTTTACGCAGGGTCTTAATCTAAAAAGAAACCTTTGAGCGGGTCCTCGTCAGACGCCCTCTACCGTGGTCTCCGCTTGTACCGATCTCGGACGGGGTGTAGCACGATTGTCATCTGTGAAAAAGCGGAACTTAGTTGAAAGTTGTCGTGCAAAAAATTGGTTATTCTAAATAAACCATTTAAAATTCAAGATAAGTAAAGTTGAGCCGAGCTAGCACTGTTTACACGCGGGAAGCCCTGGTACCGATATGGGTATAACCACCAAACCTATCTCAAGTATATCTAATGATGCACCGACTCGCCTAACCATGTCCATGGTCTTAATGACCGTCATTTGTTCTGTTGGTGAGGCCGCCTAGTGTTCGGCTGTTAAAGCAACAGACGTTTTTCCGCCAGAAGAACGCCAATATTTCCATTAATCGTGATGGTGCCGCGCTGACCAGGCATCTTAAGCTTAAGAGAAGCGTAATGCGGTATAGCGTTGAAACGAATGTAAAGCTGTTCGTCCGAAAGTAGTGCTTGATAGCCGCTTCAGAATGGAGCGGCGTCGGCGTAACTTTTCACTTCGGTAGTTGTTTAATGAACCGGAATACGATTTCTAGTATTAGAGAACCCGTGAGCGGGTCTCGTGGCTCGGTATTACTCCCTCAAGGTAGTATTACCGTGGCTGATCTTTGTCGGGTCTATCCTCATTTTGCGGATCGTGTCCTGAATCAGATTTAGATTACCGCCATTCATAAGGACTCTGCGGAGATGGTATCTGTTTATTATTGGGTCTAACATCAAGGCAGCCAATCCTTCGTGCCGGATGTTTGTCCGGTGATCCCTGCGATCAAAAGTGATCGGGCGGGCCAACCAAGGGTTGGGCTTACGGGTGACGGGCACTACGGCTCGTGTGTTTCAGAGTGCATGTTTGCTTCTCCTCTTCGTCACATGGATCATGTTCACTGTTTTGACCTATGGTGGGAATTTTTTTGTCCCCTCAAAGGTTTCTTTGTCAAGCAGGCTCATCCTCGCCTTTCACTTGGTGTCTCCTCCCTTGTGTTCGGGCGCTTAGCTTACAAGCCTGCTTGAAGACCCAACATTCTCTCGTGGGTATGATTTGCAGTGTTTATCGAGGGTGCCATGAATCACATAGTTTGTCTAGAATCTTGTTTAGGCTGGACGGTCCATCTCTCGTGAAGGAAATATGCCCTAGAGGCAATAATAATGTTATTATTTATTTCTTATATCATGATAAATGTTTATTATTCATGCTAGAATTGTATTAACCGGAAACATAATACATGTGTGAATACATAAACCTACAGAGTGTCACTAGTATGCCTCTACTTGACTAGCTCGTTAATCAAAGATGGTTATGTTTCCTAACCATGAACAAGGAGTTGTTATTTGATTAACGGATCACATCATTGGTTGAATGATCTGATTGACATGACCCATTCCATTAGCATAGCACCTGATCGTATAGTTTGTTGCTAGTGCTTTTCTTCATGACTTATACATGTTCCTATGACTATGAGATTATGCAACTCCTGCTTGCCCGAGGAACACTTTGGTGCTACCAAACGCCACAACGAATCGGGTGATTATAAAGGTACATTACAGGTGTCTCCAAGGTACATGTTGGGTTGGTATATTTCGAGATTAGGATTTGTCATCCGATTGTCGGAGAGGTATCTCGCCCTCTCGGTAATGCACATCACATAAGCCTTGCAAGCATTGCAACTAAATGTGTTAGTTGTGAGATGATGTATTACGGAACGAGAAAAGAGACTTGCCAAGAACGAGATTGAACTAGGTATTGATACCGACGATCAATCTCGCAAGTAACATACCGATGACAAAGGGAACAACGTATGTTGTTATGCGGTTTGACCGATAAAGATCTTCAGAGAATATGTAGGAACCAATATGGGCATCCAGGTTCCGCTTATTGGTTATTGACCAAGAATAGTTCTAGGTCATGTCTACATAGTTCTCGAACCCGTAGGGTCCGCACGCTAAGGTTTCATGATGTGATATTATGAGTTTATGAGTTTTGATGTACCAAGGAGTTCGGAGTCCCGGATGAGATCGGGACATGACGAGGAGTCTCAAATGGTCGAGACGTAAAGATTGATATATTGACGACTATATTCGAGTTCGGAAAGGTTCCAATGATTCGGTATTTTTCGAGTACCGAGAGTTACGGGAGAAGTAATGGGCCTTGATGGGCTTTAGTGGGAAGAGGAAAAGGTTGCTGCGCCTCCCTCTAGTCCGAATTGGACTAGGAAAAGGGGCCGCCACCTTCCTACTCCTCCACTTCCTTCTCCTTCCCCCTACATGGAAGGATTCCTAGTTGACTAGGAAAGGGGAATCCTACTCCCTGGGAGTAGGACTCCCCTGGCGCCGCCAAACATAGGGCCGCCTCCTCCTCCCTTGCTCCTTTATATACGGGGCAGGGGGCACCCTAGACACACAAGTTGATCTACGGATCTTGCCTTAGCCGCTGCAGCGGTGCCCCTTCCACCATATTCCACTTCGAGAAGTCATATCGTCATGAGCTTAGGCGAAGCCCTCGCGCCGGTGGAGCATCAACATCGCCACCACGCCGTCAGGTCGACGGAACTCATCCCCGACACTTTGCTGGATCGGAGTCCGGGATCGCCATCGAGCTGAACGTGCAGAACTCGGAGGTGCCGACGCTCGTGCTTGATCGGTCGGATCGTGGAGACGCACGACTACATCAACCGCGTTGTTATAACGCCTCGCCGGGTTCACGAGGGTACGTGGACGACATTCTCCCTCTCGCTATGCCATCACCATGGTCTTGCGTGATCGTGAGGAAATTTTTGAAATTACTACGCTCCCCAACAAAGGGCATCCGAGCCTGGTTTTATGCGCTGATGTCATATGCACGAGTAGAACACAAGTGAGTTGTGGGCGATACAAGTCATACTACCTACCAGCATGTCATACTTTGTTCAGCGGTATTGTGAGATGAAGCGCCCGACCGACATTACGCAGACGCTTACGCGAGACTGGTTTCACCGCTGTGAGCACTCGCTGCTTAAAGGTGACCGGCGGGTGTCTGCTCTCTCACTTTAGTTGAACTGAAAAGCATACGCCCGTCCTTGAGAAGGTTAAACGGAGTCTATTTGACGAAGTATCGCTGTGGTTTTGATGCGAGGTAAGAACGGTTCTTGCTCAGCCCGTAGCAGCCACGTAAAACTTGCAACAACAAAGTAGAGGACGCCTAACTTGTTTTTGCAGGGCATGTTGTGATGTGATATGGTCAAGACGTGATGCTATATTTTATTGTATGAGATGATCATGTTTTGTAACCGAAGTTATCGGCAATCGGCAGGAGCCATATGGTTGTCGCTTATTGTATGAAATGCAACGCCATGTAATTGCTTTACTTTATCACTAAGCAGTAGCGATAGTCGAGAAGCAATAGTTGGCTAGACGACAACGATGCTACGATGGAGATCAAGGTGTCGCTACCGGTGACGATGGTGATCATGACGGTGCTTCGAGATGGAGATCACAAGCACAAGATGATGATGGCCATATCATATCACTTATATTGATTGCATGTGATGTTAATCCTTTATGCATCTTATTTTGCTTTGATTGACGGTAGCATTATAAGATGATCCCTTACTAAATTATCAAGAAGTGTTCTCCCGAGTATGCACCGCTATAAAGTTCTTCGTGCCGAGACACCACGTGATGATCGGTGTGATAGGCTCTACGCTCAAATACAACGGTGCAAAACAGTTGCACACGCAGAATACTCAGGTTATACTTGACGAGCTATGCATATAAGATATGACCTCGAACACGGAGACCGAAGGTCGAGCGTGAATCATATAGTAGATATGATCAACATATTGATGTTCACCATTGAAACTACTCCATCACACGTGATGATCGGTCATGGTGTAGTTGATATGGATCACGCAATCACTTAGAGAATTGAGGATATTTATCTAAGTGGGAGTTCTTAAGTAATATGATTAATTGAACTTTAATTTATCATGAACTTAGTCCCGTAGTATTTTGCAAATTATGTTGTAGATCAATAGCTCGCGTTGTTGCTTCCCTATGTTTTTATATGTGTTCCTAGAGAAAATTGTATTGAAAGATGTTAGTAGCAATGATGCGGATTGGATCCGTGATCCGAGGTTTATCCTCATTGCTGCGCAGAAGAATTATGTCCTTAATGCACCGCTAGGTGACAAACCTATTGCAGGAGCAGATGCGACGTTATGAACGCTTGGCTAGCTCAATATGATGACTACTTGATAGTTTAGTGCACCATGCTTAACGGCTTAGAATCGACTTCAAAGACGTTTTGAACGCCATGGACCATATGAGATGTTCCAGAATTGAAGTTAATATTTCAAGCAAATACCCGAGTTGAGAGATATGAAGTCTCCAACAAGTTCTATAGCTAAAAGATGGAGGAGAATCGCCAACTAGTGAGCATGTGCTCAGATTGTCCGAGTACTTCAATCGCTTGAATCAAGTGGGAGTTAATCTTCCGATAAGATAGTGATTGACAGAATTTCTAGTCACCATCACTAAGTTAGTAGAACTTCGTGATGAACTATAGTATGCAAGGGATGACGAAAAGATTTCGAGCTCTTCGCGATGCTAAAATCGCGAAGGTAGAAATCAAGAAAACATCAAGTGTTGATGGTTGACAAGACCACTAGTCTCAAGGAAAATGGCAAAGGGAAGAAGGGAACTTCAAAAGGAACGGCAAGCAAGTTGCTGCTCGAGTGAAGAAGCCCAAGTCTAGACCTAAGCCCGAGACCGAGTACTTTTGCTGCAATGGAACTGGTCACCGGAAGCGAACTACCCCAATATTTGGTGGATAAGAAGGATGGCAAAGTGAACAAGGTTATATTTGATATACAGGTTATTGATGTGTGCCTTACTAGTGTTTATAGTAGCCTCGAGTATTTGATACTGCTCGTTGCTAAGATTAGTAACTCAAACAGGAGTTACGTAATAAACAGAGACTAGTTGAAGGGAAGTGACGATGAGTGTTGGAAGTAGTTCCAAGATTGATATGATCATCATCGCACACCCCTATACTTTCGGATTAGTGTGGAACCTAAATAAGTGTTATTTGGTGTTGAGCATAAATATGATTTGATCATGTTTATTGCAATACGGTTATTCATTTAAGTAAGAGAATAAATTGTTGTTCTGCTTACATGAATAAAACCTTATATGGTTACACACCCAATGAAAATGGTTCATTGATCTCGATCATAGTGATACACATATTCATAATATTGAAACCAAAAGATGCAAAGTTAATAATGATAGTGCAACTTATTTGTGGCAATCGCCGCTTAGGTCATATTGGTGTAAAGCGATGAAGAAAACTCCATGTCGATGGACTTTGGAATCACTTGATTATGAATCATTTGATGCTTATGTAACCGTGCCTTTTGGGCAAGATGACTAAAACTCCGCTTCTCCGAACAATGGAACAAGCTAACGACTTATTGGGAATAATACATACCGATGTATGCGATCCAATGAGTGTTGATGCTCGTGGCAAGTATCGTTATTTTCTGACCTTCACAAGATGATTTGAGCAGATATGGGTATATCTACTTGATGAAACATAAGTCTGAAATAGTTGAAAGGTTCAAAGAATTTCAGAGTGAAGTGGAAAATCATCGTAACAAGAAAATAAAGTTTCGCGATCTGATCGTGGAGATGAATATTTGAGTTACGAAGTTTGGTCTTCAATGAAAACAATGTGGAATAGTTTCACAGCTCACGCCACCGGAACACCACAACATTATGGTGTGTCCGAACGTCAGAATCAGATTTTATTTTGATATGGTGCGATCTATGATGTATCTTACCGATTTACCACTATCGCTTTGGGGTTATGCATTAGAGACAGCTGCATTCACGCTTAATAGGGCAACCATCTAAACCGCTGAGATGACACCGTATGAACTATGGTTTAGCAAAGAACCTAAGTGTCGCTTTCTTAAAGTTTGAGTTGTGATGCTTATGTGAAAAGGTTTTCACCGATAAGCTCGAACCCAAATCGGAGAAGTGCCTTCATAGAATACCCAAAGGAAAATTGGGTACACCTTCTATCACAGATCCAAGGCAAGTTTTTTGTTAAGATGGATCCTTTCTAGAGAAGAAGTTTCTCTCGAAAGAAGTGAGGGAGGAAAGTAGAACTTGATGAGGTAATTGTACCTTCTCCCTTATTGGAAAGTAGTTCATCACGGAATCAGTTCCAAAGGATTCCTACACCAATTAGTGAGGAAGTTAATGATGATGATCATGAAACTTCAGATCAAGTTGTTACTAAAACCTCGAGGTCTTCCAGAGTAAGATCCGCACTGAGTGGTACGGTAATCCTATTCTAGAAGTCATGTTACTAGACCATGATGAACCTACTAACTATGAGGAAGCGATGATGAGCCCAGATTCCGCAAAATGGTTTGAGACCATGAAATCTGAGATGGGATCCATATATGAGAACAAAGTGTGGACTTTGATGGAGTTGTTCATGATCGGCAAGCCATATTATATAAATGGATTTTCAAGAGGAAGACAGACATCGATAGTAGTGTTACTATCTATAAAGTTCGACTTGTCGCAAAAAGGTTTTCGACAAGTTCAAGGTGTTGACTACAAATGAGATTTTCTCAATCAGAAGCGATGCTTAAGTCTGTCCAATCATGTTAGCAATTGCCACATTTTATGAAATCTGGCAAATGGATGTCAAAACTACATTCTTTAATGGATTTATTAAAGAAGAGTTGTATATGATGCAACCAGAAGTTTTGTCAATCCTAAAGGAGCTAACAAAATGTGCAAGCTTCAAAGATCCATCTATGGACCGGTGCAAGCATCTCGAGTTGAATAAACGCTTGATAGTGTGATCAAAGATATAGTTTTATACAGACTTTTGGAGAAGCTCAGATTTACAAGAAAGTGAGGAGCACTACAACATTTCGATAAGTATATGTGAATGACATATTGTTGATCGGAAATAATGTAGAATTATTCTGCAAAGCATAAAGGAGTATTTGAAAGGAGTTTTTCAAAGAAAGACCTCGTGAAGCTGCTTACATATTGAGCATCAAGATCTATAGAGATAGATCAAGACGCTTGATAAGTTTTTCAATGAATACATACCTTGACAAGATTTTGAAGTAGTTCAAATGGAACAGTCAAAGAAAGAGTTCTTGCCTGTGTTACAAGGTGTGAGATTGAGTAAGACTCAAAACCCGACCACGGCAGAAGATAGAAAGAGAATGAAAGTCATTCCCTATGCATCAGCCATAGGTTCTATAAAGTATGTCATGTGTGTGTACCTGATCTATTGCATACCCTACCACTAAGATTGGCAAGGAGTGCAATAGAGATCTAGGAGTAGATCAATGGACAGCGGTCAAAATTATCCTTAGTAGAATAAGGATATATTTCGATTATGGAAGTGAAAAAGGTTCACGTAAAAGGTTACGCCGATGCAAGTTTTAACACTAATCTAGATGACTCGAGTCTCAATCTGGATACATATTGAAAGTGGGAGCAATTAGCTAGAGTAGCTCCGCAAGAGCATTGTAGACATAGAAATTTGTAAATACTTACGGCTCTGAATGTGATGCATCTGCTGACTAAAATTATCTCACAAGCAAAACATGATCACACCTTAGTACTCTTTTGGGTGTTAATCACATAGCGATGTGAACTAGATTATCGACTCTAGTAAACCCTTTGGGTGTTGGTCACATGTCGATGTGAACTATGGGTGTTAACCACATATAGATGTGAACTATTGATGTTAAATCACATGGCGATGTGAACTAGATTATTGACTCTAGTGCAAGTGGGAGACTCAAGGAAATATGCCCTAGAGGCAATAATAATGTTATTATTTATTTCTTATATCATGATAAATGTTTATTATTCATGCTAGAATTGTATTAACCGAAACATAATACATGTGTGAATACATAAACCTACAGAGTGTCACTAGTATGCCTCTACTTGACTAGCTCGTTAATCAAAGATGGTTATGTTTCCTAACCATGAACAAGGAGTTGTTATTTGATTAACGGATCACATCATTGGTTGAATGATCTGATTGACATGACCCATTCCATTAGCATAGCACCTGATCGTATAGTTTGTTGCTAGTGCTTTTCTTCATGACTTATACATGTTCCTATGACTATGAGATTATGCAACTCCTGCTTGCCCGAGGAACACTTTGGTGCTACCAAACGCCACAACGAATCGGGTGATTATAAAGGTACATTACAGGTGTCTCCAAGGTACATGTTGGGTTGGCATATTTCGAGATTAGGATTTGTCATCCGATTGTCGGAGAGGTATCTCTCGCCCTCTCGGTAATGCACATCACATAAGCCTTGCAAGCATTGCAACTAAATGTGTTAGTTGTGAGATGATGTATTACGAACGAGTAAAGAGACTTGCCAAGTAACTAGATTGAACTAGGTATTGATACCGACGATCAATCTCGCAAGTAACATACCGATGACAAAGGGAACAACGTATGTTGTTATGCGGTTTGACCGATAAAGATCTTCAGAGAATATGTAGGAACCAATATGGGCATCCAGGTTCCGCTTATTGGTTATTGACCAAGAATAGTTCTAGGTCATGTCTACATAGTTCTCGAACCCGTAGGGTCCGCACGCTTAAGGTTTCGGATGATGCTGATATTATGAGTTTATGAGTTTTGATGTACCAAGGAGTTCGAGTCCCGGATGAGATCGGGACATGACGAGGAGTCTCAAATGGTCGAGACGTAAAGATTGATATATTGGACGACTATATTCGAGTTCGGAAAGGTTCCAATGATTCGGTATTTTTCGAGTACCGAGAGTTACGGAGAAGTAATGGGCCTTGATGGGCTTTAGTGGGAAGAGGAAAAGGCTGCTGCGCCCCCTCCCTCTAGTCCGAATTGACTAGGAAAAGGGGCCGCCACCTTCCTACTCCTCCACTTCCTTCTCCCTTCCTCCCCACATGGAAGGATTCCTAGTTGACTAGGAAAGGGGAATCCTTACCCGTGGGAGTAGGACTCCCTTGGCGCCGCCAAACATAGGGCCGGCCTCCTCCTCCCTTGCTCCTTTATATACGGGGCAGGGGGCACCCTAGGACACAAGTTGATCTACGGATCTTGCCTTAGCTGCAGCGGTGCCCCTTCCACCATATTCCACTTCACGGAGAAGTCATATCGTCATGAGCTTAGGCGAAGCCCCGCGCCGGTGGAGCATCAACATCGCCACCACGCCGTCAGGTCGACGGAACTCATCCCCGACACTTTGCTGGATCGGAGTCCGGGATCGCCATCGAGCTGAACGTGCAGAACTCGGAGGTGCCGACGCTCGGTGCTTGGATCGGTCGGATCGTGGAGACGCACGACTACATCAACCGCTGTTGTTATAACGCCCGCCGGGTTCACGAGGGTACGTGGACGACACTCTCCTCTCGCTGTTATGCCATCACCATGGTCTTGTGTGATCGTGAGGAAATTTTTGAAATTACTACGCTCCCCAACACTCGCTGCCTTTGAAAGGCTTTTTCCGCTGACCCGGTCGAGAGCTCTTTAAGCCGCTGCCATCGCCGTGTTATCCGGTTGTCTTCTTTATTCCGCGCTTGTTTTTACCGCGCCGTGGTTTTCCATTGCCGCCCCCGACTTTGATGTGCTCGGTCGCTGGTGCTACTACGAAGCTAGCTAGCTATCTTCGCCCACGCAAAAGCGGGTCATGAGGCTTGTCAGGCTGCCATTGTTCTCGGTTTTTCTTGTCCGAGGTGTTCAAGCAGCCATTCGCCGGACGCTATGTTTGAAAGCTGCTAAGGCTTCAGCGTCCCGAGCAATGACGATTTGGTTCTTCTTAGTGAGAAATCTGTTCCTAAGCTGGCCGACTCTCTCGAGCTGTTGAACTATGTGACTTAAATCGCTCTACATCCGGAGGTTGGACATAAGTCCCTTGAAAATTAGCTCGAAAAGCATCCTCAAGCTCCTCCCAACTTCCAATTGAGTTTTCGGGAGGCTTTTCAGCCAAAGGCCGAGCTGGTCCTTTCAGCTTGAGGGGCAAGCATTTGATGGCGTGGAGATCGCTCCACAAGCCATATGAATATGGAGGATAAAGTCCTCAAACCAGACCTGTGGTCTGTGGTTCCGCTGTGACGCCTCTATGTTCACCGGTTTGAATCTCTTCCGAAATTGCGGCTCCAAAGACTCATCGGTGAAGCATGGGTGTGCGGCGCTTTATATTTCGCAGCCGAGGCATTCTCGACGGTTGTAGTGTTTGGTTTTGCCAGCGCTAGAATGCGCTTCCTTGATCCGTAGATGGATCTGGTTGCGCCGGTCTTCGATGCGTAGTCTTCATGTTCGGGCGGTGCGACTTATGTGCGGACTTGTTAGCCGCTTCTATCGCCGCCACAAGGTGGTTGATCCGAATGGTCGGCCATTTTATTCTTCGGCTGTGTGGGCTCTAAGGCCTCATCATCAAATTCAGGCAACAACTTGCGCTTTGGATAGCTCTTCGTGGTAACTACCACCATACTTTTCTTTGTTGTGGAGCACTTTGTTCCATCTATCGCTGAGCATATTCTCGCGGCTTTAAGCCTTTGCTTTTGCTTCTTTAGAATCTCGCGTGGCAATAAGCCTTCTATGGAGGTTCTCTTGTTCCAAGTGCCTTTCCGGAAGATGTGCCTTCGTCCGGACTGTTTTTCTCTCTTCGAGGGAGGTTTATGAGCTATATCCTCGTGTCGCGTGTTCGACAGCGGATCCGCATTTCACGCTCGCCGCTTGCTGGTTCACTACTGTTATCCCCGTTTTTGCTAAGGCGGGATTTGGAGCGGCGCCTACGCCGACGCTTTGGTTGCTTCTCGGGGAGCTATCCTTCGCTGCATCCTCCTGTTCCTCATCATCGCTCTTTGGGTGTATCCACCATGTATATGTCGTGGTGATGAGGTGGCGTCCACGCCTGTAGGCGGTGGTTCCGATTCGCTCTCGCATCATCGCCCATGCCGCCGATGTCTTCGTGAGTCGGTCGAGCATGTCGGTTAAATCGCCGACAGTGGCTACTAAGTGGGTGGTGGGTGGGGAACGACTTCGCTCGCCGCTCGGCGTCCCATCCTAGCCGGACATAGTTCGCCGAAGGGTGAGTGCTGAAAGATATCCGCGGAGGTAAACTCCATGATCGGTGCGCAATCGGATTTGATAGGCATGGGCGTAGGCGGCTTGGAGCCTGTGGCCGGGGACGAATCCAATGGTTTGATAGGACGGCTCTCGCGAGGGGTAAAGTTAGTATTCGGCTCTATCTCCACTGAGAGTGCGGCCTCCGAGGCGGGGTCTATCCACCCGTCCTTGGATGGTGCAATTTGCTCCAGATTGAAGGCCGGAGTAGTTGCCGGTGCGATCTCCCGAACACCGTCCGACGGCAGAGCTATGTCATGCTCTGCTGCTATCATGCGCACACCTGGCAGTGGCTCAAACCGTCAAGATCAAGTCTCCGCGATATTGGCGTGTAGTTCAAGTTTCCAACCTGACCTGGTGGCTGTGGGCGAGCTCTCGATCTGCTCCAGATGGCTGCGAAGTTTGTTCGCAAAGGCGGTCTGAATACAAAGATCTATCCGGGAGGAAAACTCACTGGACCGCATCGCTACCGATGATCAAGGGGCCATCAAGCCTTGCGGTGGTGGCACAAAGGAACTCTCAATGAAAGCACCAATGTCGGTGTCAAACCGCGGATCTCGGTAGGGTGTCCCGAATCGCGCCTAAGGCGCATGGTAACAGGAGGCATCTTCGGCCCTCTCGATGGAGGTAATACCCTACTACTCCGCTTGATTGATCTTGATGATATGAGTATTACAAGAGTTGATCTACCACGAGATCGTAGAGGCTAAACCCTAGAAGCTAGCCTATGGTATGATTGTTGTTGTCCTATTTGACGTAAACCCTCCAGTTTATATAGACACCGGAGGGGGCTAGGGTTACACAGAGTCGGTTACTGATACGTCTCCAACGTATCTATAATTTTTGATTGCTCCACGCTACTTTATCTATTGTTTTGGACTATAATGGGCTTTATTTTCCACTTTTATATTTCTTTTGGGACTAACCTATTAACCGGAGGCCCAGCCTGTATCGCTGTTTTTTGCCTATTTCAAAGGTTTTGAAGAAACGAAATATCAAACGGAGTCCAAACGGAATGAAACCTTCGAACGTGATCTTCTCACGTAACGTGATCTAGGAGACTTGGACCCTACTCCAAGAAGTGCCAGAGGCGGTCACGAGGTGGAGGGCGCGCTCTGGCGCGCCTCTGCCAGGCCCCCGACGCCCACCGACGCATTCTTCCTCCTATATATACCTACGCACTCTCGACAGATTAGAAAAGGAGCCAAAACCTAATTCCACCGCTGCATCTTTCTCAGTATCCACGAGATCCCATCTTGGGGCCTGTTCTAGAGCTCACGAGGGGGCATCCACCACGGACGGCTTTTACATCAACACCATAGCCTCGCGATGAACTGTGAGTAGTTTACTTCATACCTTCGGGTCCATAGCTAGTAGCTAGATGGCTTCTTCTCTTTTGGATCTCAATACAATGTTCTCCCCTCTCGTGGAGATCTATTCGATGTAATCTTCTTTATGTGTGTTTGTTGAGACCGATGAATTGTGGGTTTATGATCCAATTTATCTATGGAAAATATTTGAATCTTCTCTGAATTCTTTTTATGTATGATTGAGTTATCTTTGCAAGTCTCTTCAATTATCCGCTTGGTTTGGCCAACTAGATTGGTAGTTCTTGCAATGGGAGAAGTGCTTAGCTTTGGGTTCAATCTTTATGTGTCCTTACCAAAGGATGTAGGGGTTGCAAGGCACGATTGTATTGTTGCCATCGAGGATAACAAGATGGGGTATTTATCATATTGCATGAATTTATTCCTCTACATCATGTCATCTTGCTTAATGCTACTCTGTTTTTAACTTAATACTCTAGATGCATGCCGGATAGCGGTCGATGAGTGGAGTAATAGTAGTAGATGCGTAATCGCTTCGGCTCACTTGTCTCGGACGTGATGCCTATATACATGATCATTGCTCGATAACCTCATAACTATGCTCAATTCTGTCAATTGCTCAACAGTAATTTGTTCACCCACCGTAGAATATCTATGCTCTTGAGAGAAGCCACTAGTGAAACCTATGGCCCCCGGGTCTATTCTCATCATATCAATCTCCATCACTTTATTTACTAGCTTTGTTTTTGCTTTGCTTTTACTTTTCACTTTGCATCTTTATACCAAAAATACCAAAAACATTATCTCTATCAGATCTCACTCGTAAGTGACCGTGAAGGGATTGACAACCCCTAATCGCGTTGGTTAGTAGTAGCTATCGCTTTGTGCAGTGTACGAGGGACTTGCGCGGCCTCCCATCGGATTGATACCTTGGTTCTCAAAAACTGAGGGAAATACTTACGCCATCGGTTGCATCATCCTCTCCTCTTCGGGGAAAACCAACGCAAGCTCGAGAGGTAGCAGTTACAAGGAAGGAGATCTACATATCCATATTGCCAAGCTTGCCTTCCACGCCAAGGAAAGTCCCATCCGGACACGGACTAAGTCTTCAATCTTGTATCTTCATAGTCCAACAGTCCGCCAAAGGAAATAGTCCGCTGTCCGGATACCCCTAATCCAGACTCCCTCACTTGGTATGTGTGGGATCCCACAACCTAGTTGTTTATCCTTGGTAGCCTCTTATGGGGAAATGTAGTCTTGTGCTTCCATGAGCCATAGTAGTCCGCTACAGCCCGGTTCACCGTAGTCCTGCTAGTGAAAAGACTATCGCTCCTAACACTTGATCGGCCGGGCATGTGATTCACTTGCTCGTGTTCTGTCCTTCGGGAAATGTCATGCGGTGACATCCAGAGTCCTGCTTAGCCTGCTATAGCCCAGTTCACCGAGTCCCGTTAGCCCAAAGGTTACAACCCGAAGTTCGCATGTCAGTCGACCGTCATGCTCTATATTGACTCATGTATGCCTCGTCCCGTAAGTTAGCGCCACTTTGGGTTCACGACTAGTCATGTCGGCCCGGTTCTTCATTATATGGATGCTAGTGATACTATCATATACGTGAGCCAAAAGGCTAAACGGTCCCGGGCCATGGTAAGGCGACACCCGTGGGAATACCGAGCGTGAGGCCGCAAAGTGGTATGAGGTGTTACCGGCTAGATCGATGTGACTTGGAATCGGGGTCCCGACAGCTTTGGTATTAGAGCCTGATCTCAGAGGATTACCAAGCCAAACTGGTCAAGTTGTGTCTAGAAATGCTTTAGTTATGTAAGGGAATTGATTGGGGAAGGAACGTAAGGCTTTTTTACTCCTTTACCTTATGCCCTTCTCGATCTGAGTCAACCTCTTCTTTTCTACGGGATTAAGAACTAGGCTTTCATCTTTCTATCAAGATCACGTGTTACTAATCCGTAGACTTATAGGATTGATGGATTCAAGTCTAAGTTTAGTTTCTACTACTTTCCGTGTGGTCATAGCTGGCCTTAGAACCTTGATATTATGATGTTCTAGTGGTTATGCCACCATTTTGCAGGATGTCTCAAATCGCTTTTGAGCATTTACAACACTGCTATGATGTCCGAGTCCTCCCAGGTTTTCAAATAGTCTGATGCATTTGCAAACCCCTTCTTTCTGTTCTCGAGGTTTCTTTGGGCCAGTTTAACCACACTAATCGGTGAGTTGAGGTACTCTGTTGCCTCGACATATATGTTGGAGCTATTATTATGACCCTAGGTGTTTAGGAGTCACCTAGTAATCTAGCCATGTTTTGCGTTCCCAGTGTGATGATTCTAGCCATCATTCTTGAAAGCATCCCGTGATGTTATTAGTTAGTAGGTATTCTATTCCTGGGTTCTTGAACCCGAGATTCACCCTACTTACCTCATGTTGATAGTGTTGCCAATTCCTTTAGGATATTAGTTACATTTGCGATAGTCCTCGAGGTTCGTGGTACATCCTTCTTCCAATTACCAGGAACCATTCTTGGCACGAGTTCTTTTGAACCAAAGGGTCACGACCAGAGTGCTCCTGATGAGTTATCCATTCTATATTGTGAATTTGCCAGTTCTACCCTTTTCGCATGGGTTATCCGGAAGAAAGGTTGAGCTTCGCTCGGCATACTAATCTATGCATCCACAACTCAGAAAAACATATGTTCCTTTGAGTTTTCCTCTTCGTCAGATTCGACCTTCGCCTATCAATTGATAGTCGAGTAATTGTGTATTCGTGTTATCGATGCTTATTATTCTTGTGGTCCGTCGAGCCATTCTATTTCGTAATGACTAGGAGAAACAAACTCAAAGATCTCATCCATATCCGTGGTTGGGTCAAAATAGTTGTGTATCGCAGATCAAAATGGCAATCCAGCTTTTGATTCTGTTCTACCCTAAAGTATTACCGTTTTATGTCAAGAATGTCATGGGAATTGCACCACCTCCTATGAACTCTTGATACAACGATACTTCTCGCCATCATCGTTCATTGCTCGGTCTCCGTGTTATTGTAACCGAAATACCGACATGTGAATCGTGATGTGTGAAATCAATACTCCTAGCTACCCTTTGCTTGGTGGTTAATGGTCATTAATATCATTCTTAGCGTGTTGGTTATTGAATCATCACCCTAAGGTTGATTGTGCTACTTAGTCCTTATTTCTAGTGCACTCTTAGATCAAGGAGTTAGGATTATTCAACCCTTGCTTATTTGATCATATCGCCTTGCTCTGAAAAGCAATATTGTTATCGAGCTTAGTAACATATCGGTGGTTCGTGATTTACCGAATATCTTCTAGGAAGTATTACCAGGTTGTCACCTGACCGCTATGTTGAGTTCGTGATCATGCTGGGTTTCCTCCAAACCACCATTCTCCAAGAATCCGTGTTGGATACCCCTAAGCTAGTTTGTTAAGCTAAACAACAACTTGAAGAGTTGGAAGATAAAATCTTACCTAATTTAGTCGTTTCAAAGGGTTATCCTTGTGTTGTGTGTTAGTTGAAGAAACATGATATCTTCATTGATTGGTTCCTGTGATCCGTTGCTGGACCAATTGTCTTATCAAAACTTTGACTTGAGTATGGGCTATCTTCAAGTCAAATTAGAACCAACGATGTTCGTAATGTTGTCTTACTCGTGGTTGATCCCCCGAGCATACACCATTACATCTTTTGGTCTGACCAATGCTATCACAAAGGTTCACATGATGGTGGAAGTCCAAAGGACATGGAAATTTGATGAGTTGTCATGAGCCCATCAAAAGATCTTGTCTCCCCTTGATTCATGTTGAACATTACACTAGTGTTCAAACTTTATAAGCATTGCCCGCAT
Source organism: Aegilops longissima (assembly GCA_021605205.1). Taxonomy (NCBI): domain Eukaryota; kingdom Viridiplantae; phylum Streptophyta; class Magnoliopsida; order Poales; family Poaceae; genus Aegilops; species Aegilops longissima. The sequence continues at coordinate 273,109,616 of CM038677.1, forward strand.
GTCCTGCTCATGAAGCATATGTCCGCTAAAGATGTGACTTCCTCTAATTCATGTGCATCTGATGCAAGTTGCCGCCGTGGATTCGAGAAAGCTTGTTTTTGCTTCCTTTGGAGTCATCCCAAGTTAGTCATGCATGTGTGAAGTATTCTATGGTTTTATAGGCTCGCTACCTCCAGTCCATATGTGTCCCTAGCACACCAAGCCACTGATTGATTTGTTCAAGGAGAAGAAGTTTCTTATTAAGAGCTATACTTACGCAAGGACTTCGATATCCTCGTTGATGGTTCCCCCTGAACTCGGTAGTGTTTCGTTGTAAGACTACCAGGTGACCATGCTTGTCTAGGACAACGTGTTCACATGCTTGTAGCAGAACCGGCTCATGTTTTGGAGCTTACTACCGTGGTTCATTCCCCCGAGAATCTCGCAACGTCATCTCGTTGATTTGTGTTGCAAACTTTCATTTTTCTTTCCGCACTGATGAGTCCGGATTATCCTAACACCAACCGATCTAAATCACAGTGCAGATATGATGGATGGAACGCTTTCAAGAACTATAATATTGGTGTCTCTATAACCCGGTAAAGTGGATGTTGGCCAACACATCCAACCGAAGACTTATTATTGTAGTATCTTGATTGAGAAAGTTGGCCACCTCCCCATAAGGATCTCTTAGAATTTATTCCAATAGTTGTTCCTTATGGATTTTTGTGTTCCTGAAGTCCGACCTTTTACTTGATGTTCTAGATTTCAAACCATATCTATGAATGGATTATGCTAGCACATCAAGGAGAACATTAGAAGCGGAGTGCTAAATGTCTCTTGGTCGATCATCCAGATTTTGTTTCCTTAGCCTCGCTAAGGGGAAGTCTGAGAAGGTGTTATCTTCCTTTGTATCCGCATCATCCATCACTAGTCATCATGGTAGTATGTCGTGTTGCCAGGATCCTTGCCACGGATGTTGGTAAAACCTTGCTGAATATGGAAATGCTCAAGTTCTTGAGAGCACGCTCAGACACTAGGTTACTGTTGGAAATATGCCCTAGAGGCAATAATAAAATGGTTATTATTATATTTCTTTGTTCATGATAATAGTCTATTATTCATGCTATAACTGTGTTATCCGGAAATCGTAATACACGTGTGAATACATAGACCACAACGTGTCCCTAGTGAGCCTCTAGTTGACTAGCTCGTTGATCAACAGATAGTCATGGATTCCTAACTATGGACATTGGATGTCATTGATAACGGATCACATTATTGGGAGAATGATGATGGACAAGACCCAATCCTAAGCATAGCTCAAAGATCGTAGTTCATTTAGCTAGAGCTTTTCCAAATGTCAAGTATCATTTCCTTAGACCATGAGATTGTGCAACTCCCTGATACCGAGGAGTGCTTTGGTGTGCCAAACGTCACAACGAATCGGGTGACTATAAAGGTACACTATGGGTATCTCCGAAGTGTCTCTGGTTGGCACGAATCTAGATCGGGATTTGTCATCTGCTGATGACGTAGAGGTATCTCCGCCCACTCGGTAATGCATCATCATAATGAGCTCAATGTGACCAAGTGTCCGGTCACGGGATCATGCATTACGGTATGAGTAAAGTGACTTGCCGTAACGAGATTAATCGAGGTATTGGGATACCGACGATCGAATCTCGGCAAGTAACGCATCGATTGACAAAGGGAATTGTATACGGGTTACTTGAATCTCGACATCGTGGTTCATCCGATGAGATCATTGTCGGTGTCAAACCGCGGATCTCGGTAGGGGGTCCCGAATCAAGCGCCTAGGCGGATGGTAACATGAGACAAGGGACACGATGTTTTACCCAGGTTCGGCCCTCTCGATGGAGGTAATACCTTACCCCGCTTGATTAATATTGATGATATGGGTAGTACAAGAGTAGATCTACCACGAGATCAAGGAGGCTAAACCCTAGAAGCTAGCCTATGGTATGATTGTTGTTCGCCCCACGGACTAAAACCTCCGGTTTATATAGACACCGGATAGGTTAGGGTTACACAGTAGTCGGTTACAATGGTAGGAGATCTACATATTCAGACGCCAAGCTTGCCTTCCACGCCAAGGAAAGTCCCATCCGACACGGTACAAAGTCTTCAATCTTGTATCTTCATAGTCTTGGAGTCCGCCGTGACGATAGTCCGCTATCCGGACACCCCTAGTCCGGGACTCCTCAAGAGCTCTCTAACCAGGCTTCAATGACGACGAGTCCGCGCGCTGATTGTCTTCGCATTATGAGGCGGGTTCCTCCTCTCAATACTTCATAGAAGGTTTGGAACACAAGGATAGTGTCCGCTCGCAAAACAAGTTCCACGTAACACCGTGAGAGAGAATAATTTTGCACAGTGTCCGCCGACGATTCCACGGCCCGACATCACACCACGGCCGTGCCTTTATATGAGTCGTTTTTACTGCTCCACCTCAGCGTGTTTAGCGAGGCGTTTCCTTGGCACGCCTTATCAAAGCATAGATCGTGCCCCTTATTCCGGATTCTCATCAATACGGACGTGGTAACCCATCCGCGCCATTGATTACGGCGCTTGGGAAATAAGCTAGTTTTACCAGCTGGTGGGGACGATAGCTTCATCCGTCCATATAAGGATAAGGATCCACCCTTTCACCCACGCCTTCTTCCTCCTTTGCTTATCCATTCTCACAAGACTCGAAGCTCCAATACCAAGTCCGCACATCCCACCTCAACCTTATCCAACCATTTCAGAGCGGAGGCAGGTGGATGGCCTCCTCCGCCACGGAGGGGCACATCACAAGACCGGGAGGCCGGATACTTGTCAGCGACATCACGCACAAAGGCTGCCCGATGCGGGCAGCTTATTCCAACCCCCGGCCCCATGAGAGGGTGGTGTTTCTCCCCCACTTCCTCCGCGGACTAGGTTTTCCACTTCACCCATTTGTCCGGGGCTCATGTTCTACTACGGCCCGGACTTCCACGACCTGGCCCCGAATTTCATCCTCAACATCTCGGCGCTTATCGTCGCAAGCGAGGCCTTCCTCTACATCCAGCCCCACTCGCTTATGGCTGAAGATCTTCAACGTCCGCCGAAGGTAGTGGGCGGCCGTTGCCGGAGTGCGGAGGCGCCATGGTTGGAACGATGGCCAAGGTCCTATGGCTCGAGGGCGCCTTTGTGGAGACAATAAAGGTGGCAATCGGGTGGTTCTATATCACCGAGCCACGCGATTTCAATGGGCGGCGGCCCCGATTCAGATTCTGGCTTCCCACACGGCTCGCCATGGAAAGAGACGGGCCCGACGTGGGGAATTCGAAGAGCTATCCGACTGCATATGCGTCCAAACCTGGTGGACAAGAATCTCGTGCTTGTCGACATAATCCAGTGATGCTCATCCACCGGATTCTCCCATGCCAACAACGGGCCTTCAATTTGTGGGAGTTCGATCCGCACATCATCAATTCTGAGCCGCTCTTCGACACTACGCACGTAAGATGCCCGGAAGGTGCTGTTCAAGGGCGCTGAAGCCCCAAAGATCCGCTACCAAAGATCGCGGATACAGCTCGCGCGCCCAGCCGGTGAGGTAAGTTATTTTACCCTTTACGGGACTCTTTTTCATAGATTGACTCTATGTGGGATGTAAACTCCCTAATCTTTGACAGATCGGTGAAGACGCCCGACAGATTAACCGTCTGCCTTTGCCGGAAGACCCGGAGGACGCCTGATTGACGGGTTGTTGGCCCGCGCCCATGTGGTGCCAAGAAGAAGGCTAAGAAGGAGGCCACGGAACTCAAGGAGCTCCCCGACGCCAGTGCCGCCGATTCTGATGCGAATCTTCTCCCGAGGACGAGGAGGAAGAAGAAGCTCCTCCCCGCCGGGAGGAGAAGAAAAGGAAGGCCACCCCAACCGGGAGGCCGGAGGGTCCAAGAAGGAAGAACCTTCCTCCGACTTCTCCACCAACATCGACGACGACGAGGAGGATTGGCCTACAAGGCCAAGCCTCAAGCGAGATCGTAAGTGTCCGGATACCCATGGCTTTTTATTATTGCAGAGTGTTCTCTAATGTCGAACAACAGGCAGCCCGCCCAAGGGCGAAGTTCGCCATTCATCGAGCGGGTCCTCGGGCTCGCCGGAAATGGAGAGTACTGCTTCGACCGCCTCGCCTCACGCCGCGGACGACGCCATGGTGGGGCTCCAAGGGGCTTGGTCAAGAGGAGTTAGCGCAGAGGTGCCACAAGGCAACCTCCCGGACTCAGCGCTGGGGGCAAGACCCCAGGCTCTAAGCTCGACCTCGTCCGACTCCATGCCGAACCATCAGCGGTTCCAAGTCCGACAGCGGATCCTTCGCAAGAAGAAGTAAGACGCCGTGTCCTCCGGCCCAACCGAGGCACTGGATTAGCATCGAGGCGCCAACAGCGCCTCCATCAGGAGGAGCACCGCATCGTTATGAGTGCGGTGATCCGACGGTTCAGTCCGCCAAGAGTGGACTGACTGAAGCCTGCATCAGCCTTCTAACAGCTTTGAGGTAAGTTTTGAATATATAAAATATTACCACATAGGCAGTAGTTCTCGATGCTTAGTTCGGTGTTCGGAAAGAAAAGCCGGACTAAGGATCTAAAACATATACGCAGGAGTCTAATATAAGTATGTCAATATGGGAATGCAAAGGCGCTGCCGACCGCCAAGACCGATCATGGAGGTCAATGCATTGAAGGTAACCTTGAGTGGTCTCGAGAACGAGCTCGACAAGCCAAGAAGCAGCTCGAGGCCAAGGAAGGTAAGTAATACCTTATTAAAGAAATACCTTATAGAAAAGGTTTTGGTTGCAAAAATTACAGGAATAACATGGGTACTGCAGGGCCACTTAACAAGGTGGCACTCAAGGAAGCGGTGTCCGTGGGTCAAAAACAAAGCAGCTAGTGAACGACCGAGCGAGAGAGAGGGGAGGCGAGCTGGCTACAGATGCAAGAGCTCCAAGCTCGTGGAAAAACACGAGGGTTTGAGCGTGACTCGAGGACTCGAGAGTCTGAGCTCGCCTGCTCTTGAGAGTGCCAAAGTTGCTAAGGTCGAGGACCAAAAAGCCCTCCAAGAAATTGAGTTGTTGAAGAAGATAGCGGCGGGTAAGGCATTCTTTATGCAAAGCAAGCATGTGAAAGTGAATTACCTATTACTTACCCGGATTCAGAGCTCTCCAGGAGCATTCACAGATTTGCCCCATAGTGTGTCTGATGCTGCCGCATTCTACCGCGCCAAGGAGGGGAGCTCGACGGAAAAGGTGTTCTGGTCTCATATACCGAGGTCAACATTCGTTCTTCGAGCGACCAGCTGAAGCAGCTGGTCGAGCTCCACAAGTTCGCCGAACAGGCCATGAAGGGCCTTATAGCGTGGTTGTGGCCATTGGTGGCCATGCCCGGAGCTACTTCGCTTGGTGCAGCGGCTGGTGGATGCCCGTCTGCCGCTTGAAGTCATCAAGCGCCTGTCTGCATTGAAGGTGTCGGCCGGGCCTTGCCCATGCTAAAGTGCACTTGGGCAAGCTGGATGCGGAGAGGCTTGTGACGGACGGGCCACCGAAGGGCCATGAGCATCGCATCACCAAATGTACTATGAGGGCCTCCTCAAGGGTGTCCGCCGAATAGCGGATGAGTGCTCCAAAGATGTAATTTTGAATAAACTCGCATTTGTTATCCTCACGCTGAAAACTTGTTCATATGCGCTAAGCAACGCTTATTAATTTAAAATATTACCTTTTGTGCGGCCATTTATCAAATTTGAGAGATGGCAAGTCGTTATTTCAGCCCCATGCCACGAAAGTGCCGGGTGTTCGGATAAACTTGAGCACTCTTGTTCCCATTCTGGGTCCATCTAGGAGGCACTCAACACAAAGAACAAGGCAACCGGACTTATAATGCTTGAACACTCTCACTTAGCCATAGAATTTATAATTTTAAATTTCGCGAAGCCCCTAGTATTCGAAGACCGAAGTTTGGGGCGCTATCCACGCCTTTGGCCGACAACCCGTTCCTCGCCTAAGCGCATAAGTCTTAGGGACCCGAAAACCTCGAACAATGCATCGCTCGCCTCTATCATGATGGTCAGTTTTAGCTTTTCCACCGAGGTGCTCGACCCAGCTCAACTGGGGCACAATCGCAGTGGTTCTCCTCGTGCTACCTTAGCCGATATAACGGAACGAAGGTATCAAACACGGAGCCGGGCAAACCCAACTATTGACCCAAGACATGATTCGAGCCGATTCATATAATGCTATAAGTTCGGGTGCCGACTTGTGAAAGTGTTCGGACTTATCACACCATAATTTTGGGATACCAAGCCCTCGGTGTATTGGCCGCATAAAGTGTACGGGTGCAACATGTCATGAAATGAACATATATATGGATAAATAAAAGAGTGCAATAATAAGCAAGAGCTATGTGTTGTTTATTCAAAAAGGTACCGCAATGAAAGCGTAACGATACAAATAGTGCGATAAGCAAGGGATGGACTATCTAACATGTCCTCTCCAGGGTAAGCTATGGATTGTCAGACCCCGATCCTAAGTCACACCGATCTAGCATGTAACACATCATATCACTTTGCGGCCTCACGACGGTATTCTACGGTGTCGCTTACCATGGCCCGGGACCGCTTGGCGCCTTTTGGCTCACGATATGATAGTGTCGCTAGCATCCATATGACAAAGAACCCGGCCGACATGGCTAGTCGTGAACCCAAAGCGGCGCTTAACCTATGGGGACAGGCATACATGAATCACATCGAACATGTCGGTCATCAACGATATATTCGGCTGTAGCACGGGCTAACAGACTCGCATCCCGGCTGTAGCAGCTAGGCAGTGACTCAATAACACCGCGTGACATTTCAAGGGATGTATATAGGAACGGCGTGAAACACATGCCGCCACCAAGTGTCCAAGCAGAGTGCCGGGCTAGCAGGACTCCGTGAACCGGTCAGAAGCGGACTACTATCGCCGTGAGGCACGAGACTACATTTCCCATATGAGAGGCTGCCAAGGATAAACAACTAGTTTGTCGGATCCCACACATACCAAGCATTTCAAACATACACACATTATGCTCAATATGCGAGATACAACATGGCATCACAACATAACTCTACGACTCAAATATTATTCATTAGGCTCCGAGGAGCGAGATATTACAAACATGGGTCTCATGACCCAACACTCAGAGCATACAAGTCAAAGCACAAGCGAAGCTAAACATGTCCGAGTACGCATAACTATAAATGGAAAAGGCTGGGAAGCCCGACTATCTACCGATCTCCGCCGAGGGCACAAGATCGTAGCTGAGGTAACAAGCTAAACGTCAAGTCCAAGCGAACTACTAGCTAGACCGACGCCTCTCGCAAAAACATAAAATAAGCAAACGTGAGTACAATTGTACTCAGCAAGACTTACATCGTAACTAACTACATATGCATCATTATCAAGGGGGTGGTGGAGTTTGACCGCAGCAAGCCAGCTTTGACTCGGTGGCTATCCCGAACTACGATCGCAAGTAACTCTTTGAGGTATGCACACGAGTCCACATATTCACCATATCAATACACCACTATGGACCCGCCCCGCCTTCCCACGAGAACGCCATCCATAGCACTCACGCTATCTTGCGATTTTAAAGTATCCACTTTCACTTGTCTATGAACCGATATAGGCAACCAGAAGTCCTTCTCCGTGGACACGGCTATTCAATAGATCATATTAAAACCCCGCAGGGTGTACTTCTTCACACACGCTCACCACTTACCGCTGCATACACGACATGTACTGCAACCTTCAAGCGAAGCCCAACGGGTGTCGGCCACGGCCTACCTAAACACTCAAGTCCCTAGTCCAGGTTTATCGCCTATTCGGTTCCATCCGCAGGAGTCCGCCGAGGTTTCCCATACAGCCCCGAACGATGTGCAGGGTTCCGAGATACCAAACGGGCACTGCACATCGGGCCACGGTGTTTCACCGCAACACAACCCACCCCTAAGGTCAGCGCTATGTATGCCCCAAAGATGCTACAAACACTGTAAACTACTTGCAACTCCCTGACCGAGGACAAGGGTGGTCAAGAAGCCGAGAGGGTCCATTGGTTTCGGGCCCAATGCATGGTAGTAACTGCTTCATGGATCACAAACACGTAACTCAGTTCCTCGAGGACGGCTGCCATGAGACAACCCACCATGTACTCCAGACATGGCCTCTCACCGCTACTTTTTACCAAATCGTGTTCACCACACTTAGCTCACACTCAATAGGACATGTTCATAACAATTCCAATTCATTCCCGGATGAATCGACCCACTCAACTCTAAGCAGTAGCAGGCATGACAAACAAGCATAAATGAGTAGGCACAACATGGCTCAAACAACTCCTACTCATGCTAGTGGGTTTCATCTAATTATCGTGGAATGACAGTCATGCAAAGGATCAAGGGGTTCAGCTACCGCAGCAAGTAACACATGAGTCGTTGTTGTCCTAATGCAGTAAAATAGAGCAGGAGCGAGAGAGTGGGATTGTATCGAATGAACAAGGGGTTTTGCTTGCCCGACACTTCAAGATAATATAGTTCTTCATCGGTGTCATCGAACTCATCGTTTCAGACATCGCTCACCTAAGGGGACAATTACCGCAAACAAGAGAGAACACAATCAATGCAATGCACATTCACATGAATGACATGTCATATTAAGGTACTGAATTCACCTAATGCAATAATAATCCTGTTAGTTGAAGTGGAATTCAAACAAGGTTGAACTCCAACTCCAAATGCTATTTCATAATTTACCCTAATCATGATTCATCCTATTCAGTGAGGTTAACTTGTTCAAACATGCATGATCATGGCATAAACAGATTCTTCATATTTTTCTGATCATTTTCATATATAAATTATTTCCATCCGAGTTACGGTTGAATTTATATGATTTTAGAAGTTTGGGGTATTTTCTGAATTTTCCTGAATTAAATTAAATCTAGAAACCTAGTTATTGCGCCAGATGACATCGGGTGACGTCAAGAGGTCAAAGGCGCCAGGTCCAGGTCAAACCTGACGCGTGGGACCCGCACGCCAGGTAATGGCAGGGACAGAGGCTGACTAGTGGGTCCGGTCAACGATGACGCGGCAAAGTCAATGCCGAGAGGCGGGCCCCGAGATTAGTACTAATCTAACAAAGAAATTAAACTAATTAATCCTGCATCGGGGCCCACATGTCAAAGAGAGGGGGGTTAATTAGTGCTAACAGGGTGGCCACGCCGGCACTTGCCGGAATTAGGCCGGCGGCGATCAACCGAGCGGGCGGTGGCTCACGGAGTTGCGCTTAGGGTCGCTGGGCGGGCGCTACCGAGGGCACCTGGAGGGAGCCTGTGCCTGCGCACATCCGGGAGACCAACGGAGGTGCGGGGTGGCCGTGTTCGCCGGAAGCGAAGCGCGGGCGGCGGCCGGAGTTCGGTGGGGTGGGTTGGCACCAGAGGGCACGCGGGAGAAATCTGGTGTCAAGCACGGGCCTCGGAGATGTGTTGAGCACGGTGGTGTGCTCGGCTGCGAGCTACAACGGCTCCAGCCACGGGCGGTGACGAAGAGACGGCGCGGCGACCTTCGGTCATGTGGACAGCAGAGCTGGAGAAGGGGATCATGGTGGGGAGAGAGGGTTCGATAGAGGAGCTCACGGGGCGCCGGTGATCTCAACAGGTTTCGGGACGGCCCGGTGACGAAGAATCGGTCGCGCGGCGGCCGCCGAGCAGAGGGCGAAGATGGCGCCGACGACGGTTCCCGAGGGCGCCCGGCCATGTGACTCAAGGAGAGGACGGGGCGCCACGGCGGAGGCCATGGATACGCCGGCAGGCGAGGGAGGGCCTGTGGGCACGACGGCGGTGAGCTGAGGCTGCGGGTGTGTTCAAGCGGCTGCGGAGAGAGAGCCGAGCGGGGGAGTTGCGAGAGGCGGGGGGGAAGTGGCGAGGGGTGCCGGGCTCAGTGCGAAAGCAGCTGAACTCGCTGGGCCGCCAGCCAAGGCAGGAGGTGGAGGCTCGGCACGGTCACAGCCGACACGCCCGCCAAGAGGGCAGAGGTTGAAGACAGCGGTGCCCCTGTGGCTGGGCTGCCTAATGGGCCGGCCATGTAAGGCTGTAAGTTACAGTGAGTTTCGCTCTTATTGTTTTCTGTTTCTGTGTTTTTTAAATCTTTTGCCACTGTTTTGAATTTAAAACAATTCAAACAATGCCAAAACTCCTCCTGAATATTTTTACTCGCTAGATGGACTTTTCCAAAAGCTCATAAAATATTTTAGGTATTTGAAATTATATTCTAATTATATGAATATAATTCAAATTCAAATAGCTAATGATTTAAATTCAAAATCCCAAGGTTAATTCCTTATAAATGTTCAATATTTTGTTTGGGACCGAACCCTTGCCCAAAATTATCAAACATTTAAGAAGGACATTTTGGGAACAATGAATGAGATTTCGTGGGTTTTGCCCTTCTTTTATTTAAATTTTGAGGCTTCCAAATCTCCTCAGTTCAAGTTTCAAAAATTTTAAACATGATGCAACATGAAGGCTAGCCTAGTGCATGCCAGACTAGGATGTGACAACTCACCCCTCACTAAACAAGAATCTCACCGAGATTCAAGACGGAGGTAAGAGGAAAAGAGAAGTCACAAACTATCACAATCTCCATGATCCAATCGCTTTCTCAAGATGTTGATTCACTCCATCATCTTGGTCTTGATGTCCTTGCTTTCAAGATCTTCACCGACACGACAATAGAAAGAAAGGGGAAACCCTACATGATTCGATCTTCACGAAGATCGTAAACATGATCGACTCACTGGACCGAGATGGTGACATATCTCGAGTTGAGACACAAAACACGCCGAGAGGGATGGAAGAACAACAACGGGTTTGATTGGTGGCAACAATTCCACGCTTAGGGAGATGGTGGATGGTGTCAAGGTGGCGAGGAAATATTTACCATGATTCAATAACGGGCACCTCGAGAAAGGTGACGCAAGAACTATTCCCTTAAGTGGCAAAAAGAATTACTTTGAATTAGAAATCATTGAGACTCTTCATACCAGCCTAAGGCAATTCACAACGATCGCTTGATTGGAGTGCAAAGGAATAGTACACCCGACTAGAATGGATGATGTGCACTACCTTGTTGAAGACAACGAATGGATGATTTTGCTTATCAACGAGGAGGAGGGGACCCATGGTGGGACCACTTTTGAGGATGACCCTGAATAAGAGTTACTAAGGAGGCAGTCTATAGTAGATAGCACAAGGACGGTGCAAGCTGGGAACGAAATGCAACTGTTGAATGTTCCAACCATCATATCTGCCCGAGATTCAGATCCGATTGGTGATGGGATACTTCAGACTCAAAGATGTCCGAAAAGGAAAGGTTGCAACACGTAATCGACGAGATGACGCTATGAGATTCTCGGATATGAACTACTATAGCAAGCTCCAAAACATGAGCTGGTTTTGCTACAAACATGTGAACACGTTGTCCTAGACAAGCATGACCACATAGTAGTCTTATAATAAAACACTACCGAAGTTCGTGGGGAACCATAATCGAGGATATCGGAGTTTAACATAAGTCATATGATTAGCTCTTATGAAGAAACTTTCTCCTTGTACAAATCAGTTAGTGGCTTGGTGTGCTAGGAATACATACGGAATGAAGATGATCAGTCTATCAAACCATAGAATACTTCGCACATGCATGACTGACTTGGAATGATTCCAGAGGGAGCAAACAAACTTTCTCAAGTTCATGGCGGCAACTTACATCGATGCACATGAACTAGAGGAAGTCACTACTTTCATCCAAGCATATGCTTCATGAACTAAACACGAAGAAATGCTTACACAAGTTTCCAATACTAGGTTGATGCTCAACATGACTCATGGGGAGACAAAATGCTACCGATGGGCTCAACAAGAACTCATCGGAATTTCCATGTCACCGACTTCCACCATCATGTGAACACGGTGATAGCATTGGTCGCACTAAAGATGTAATGGGTATGCTCGAGGGATTAACCACGAGTAAGACAACATTACTAATATCGTTGGTTCTGATTTGACTTGACAATGGCCCATACTCAAGTCAAAGAATTGGTAGGACAATAGATCCAACAACTGATCACGAGGACCAATCGATGAAGATATCATCTTTCTTCAACACACACTACACAAGAATATCCCTTGGATCGAACTAGGTTAGGCAAGCTTTATCTTCCAACTCTCCAAGTTATTGTCTAGCTTAACCAACTAGCTCGTGGATATCCAACATGATTCTTGGAGAAGGGTGGTTTAGAGGAATACCAACTTGATCACGAGCCCAACATAACAGTCAGGAAACAACCCGGTAACACTTCCAAGAAGATATTTGGAAAGTCACGAACCACCGGTATGTTACTAAGCTCGAGAGCAATCTTGCTTTTGAGGGCAAGACGATATTATCAAATGAGTGAGGACTTGACAAGATCCTAACTCATCAATCGAGGTGTGCACCAGAAATAGGGACTAGGTAGCACGATCAATCTTAGGATGATGGTTTAATAACCAACACGCTAAGAATGAGAATATTGTCCATTCACTACCAAGCAACAAGTTGCTCGGGGTATTGATTTCACACATCACAATTCACTTGCCGCATTCCGTTACAACAACACGGAACCGAGGAATGAATAAGGATAGCGAGAGTATCATCGCACAAGAATCCTAGGAGGTTGTGCAATTCCCATGACACTCTTGACATAAAGATGGTAACACTCAAGGTAGAGCAGAATCAAAGCTGGATTGGCATTTTAATCATGAATACAACTGCTTTGACCCAATCCTCGATATGGATGGGGTATCGAGTCTGTTTCTCCTAATCATTCCGAATAGAATGGCTTGACGGACCACATGAGTAATAGGCATCCATAAACGAAAGTGCACACATACCCTTGACTATCAATTGATCGACGAGGGTCGAGTACAACTAAAGAGGAACAACTCGAGGGGCATATAACTTTCTCGAGTTGTGGATGCACAGATTAGTATGACGAGCAAACTCAACATTTCTTCCGGATAATCCATGCAGAAAGGTAGAACTGGCAGAGTCACAATATGAATGGAGAACCTCAAGAGCACTCTAGTTGTGATCTTTTGGTTCAAAAGAACTTCGCCATAATTAGTTCATGGTATTTGGAAGAAGGAGAATACCACGGACTTCAAGGACTATCGCAAGGTTACTAATATCCTAAGGAACTAGCAAATACTAATAACATGAATGTAAGTAGAGTGAATCTCGGTTCGTAACCCAAGAGTAGAATACCTACTACTAAATGGCATCACGGATGCTTTCAAAATGATGGCCGTAATCATCACACTTGGGATACAAAAGCATTGCTGAATTGCTAGGTGACTTCCTAAACACCTAAGGTCATAATAATAGTTCCAACATATATGTCAAGGCAATAAATTACCTCAACGCACCGGTTAGTGTGCTTATTCTGTCCAAAAGGACATCGAACAGAAAGAAAGGATTTGCAAATGCATCGACTATTTAGAGACCTGGGATGACTTGACGGCATAACGGCTGTAAATGCTCAAAATGATTTGAGACATCCTCAGAAAATGGTGGCATAACCACTCAACATCATCATAACAAGATTCTGGGATCAACAGCTATCATACGTAAATAGTAGGAACTAAACCGGGATTAAAACCAACAATCTTAAAAGTCTATGGATTAGTAACACGTCATCCTAATAGATAGATGAGAAGCCTAGTTCTTAAACCCCAGAGAAGAGAAGAGGATGACTCAGATCGAAGGCCATGAGGTATAAGGAGTAAAAGAGCCTTACGCTCCTTCCACAATCAATTCCTTATATAACCAAAGCATTTCTAGACACAACTTCGACCAGTTTGGCTTGGTAATCCTACAGCAACAAAGCTCGATACCAACGCTGTCAGACCCCGATCCTAAGTCACACCGATCTAGCATGTAACACATCATATCACTTTGCGGCCTCACGCACGGTATTCCCACGGTGTCGCTTACCATGGCCCGGACCGCTTATGCCTTTTGGCTCACGATATGATAGTGTCGCTAGCATCCATATGACAAAGAACCCGGCCGACATGGCTAGTCGTGAACCCAAAGCGGCGCTTAACCTATGGGGACAGCATACATGAATCACATCGAACATGTCGGTCATCAACGATATATTCGGGCTGTAGCACTGGCTAACAGGACTCGTATCCCGGCTGTAGCAGTGCTAGGCAGGACTCAATAACACCGCGTGACATTTCAAGGGATGTATATAGGAACGAAGTGAAACACATGCCGCCACCAAGTGTCCAAGCAGAGTGCTGGGCTAGCAGGACTCGTGAACCGGTCAGAAGCGGACTACTATCGCCGTAGGCACGAGACTACATTTCCCCATATGAGAGGCTGCCAAGGATAAACAACTAGTTTGTCGGATCCCACACATACCAAGCATTTCAAACATACACACATTATGCTCAATATGCGAGATACAACATGGCATCACAACATAACTCTACGACTCAAATATTATTCATTAGGCCCGAGGAGCGAGATATTACAAACATGGGTCTCATGACCCAACACTCTGAGCATACAAGTCAAAGCACAAGCGAAGCTAAACATGTCCGAGTACGCATAACTATAAATGAAAAGGCTGAGAAGCCCGACTATCTACCTGATCTCGCCGAGGGCACAAGATCGTAGCTGAGGTAACAAGCTAAACGTCAAGTCCAAGCGAACTACTAGCTAGACCGACGCTCTCTCGCAAAACATAAAATAAGCAAACGTGAGTACAATTGTACTCAGCAAGACTTACATCGTAACTAACTACATATGCATCATTATCAAGGGGGTGGTGGAGTTTGACCGCAGCAAGCCAGCTTTGACTCGTGGCTATCCCGAACTACGATCGCAAGTAACTCTTTTGAGGTGGCGCACACGAGTCCACATATTCACCATATCAATACACCACTATGGACCCGCCCCGCCTTCCCACGAGAACGCCATCCATAGCACTCACGCTTATCTTGCGATTTTAAAGTATCCACTTTCACTTGTCTATGAACCGATATAGGCAACCCAGAAGTCCTTCTCCGTGGACACGGCTATTCAATAGATCATATTAAAACCCCGCAGGGTGTACTTCTTCACACACGCTCACCACTTACCGCCGCTTACACGACATGTACTCGCAACCTTCAAGCGGAAGCCCAACGTGGGTGTCGGCCACGCCTACCTAAACACTCAAGTCCCTAGTCCGTGTTTATCGCCTATTCGGGTTCCATCCGCAGGAGTCCGCCGAGGTTTCCCATACAGCCCCGAACGATGTGTGTGGTTCCCGAGATACCAAACGGCACTGCACACCGGCCACGGTGCCTACCGCAACACAACCCACCCCTAAGGTCAGCGCTATGGCGGCCCCAAAGATGCTACAAACACCGTAAACTACTTGCAACTCCCTTGACCGAGGACAAGGGTGGTCAAGAAGCCGAGAGGGTCCATTGGTTTCGGGCCCAATGCGTGGTAGTAACTGTTTCATGGATCACAAACACGTAACTCAGTTCCTCGAGGACGGCTGCAATGAGACAACCCACCATGTACTCCTACATGGCCTCTCACCGCTATTTTACCAAATCGTGTTCACCACACTTAGCTCACACTCAATAGGACATGTTCATAACAATTCCAATTCATTCCCGATGAATCGCACCCGACTCAACTCTAAGCAAAGAGAGTGCATGACAAACAAGCATAAATGAGTAGGCACAACATGGCTCAAACAACTCCTACTCATGCTAGTGGGTTTCATCTAATTATCGTGGAATGACAGTCATGCAAAGGATCAAGGGTTCAGCTACCGCAGCAAGTAACACATGAGTCGTTGTTGTCCTAATGCAGTAAAATAGAGCAGGAGCGAGAGAGTGGGATTGTATCGAATGAACAAGGGTTTTGCTTGCCTCGGCACTTCAAGATAATATAGTTCTTCATCGGTGTCATCGAACTCATCGCTTGGTGACATCGCTCACCGAAGGGGACAATTACCGCAAACAAGAGAGAACACAATCAATGCAATGCACATTCACATGAATGACATGTCATATTAAGGTACTGAATTCACCTAATGCAATAATAATCTGTTAGTTGAAGTGGAATTCAAACAAGGTTGAACTCCAACTCCAAATGCTATTTCATAATTTACCCTAATCATGATTCATCCTATTCAGTGAGGTTAACTTGTTCAAACATGCATGATCATGGCATAAACAGATTCTTCATATTTTTCTGATCATTTTTCATATATAAATTATTTCCATCCGAAAGTTACTGTTGAATTTATATGATTTTAGAAGTTTGGGGTATTTTCTGAATTTTCCTGAATTAAATTAAATCTAGAAACCTAGTTATTGCGCCAGATGACATCGGGTGACGCCAAGAGGTCAAAGGCGCCAGGTCCAGGTCAAACCTCGACGCTGGGACCCGCACGCCGCTGTAACAGGCAGGGACAGAGGCTCGACTAGTGGGTCCGGTCAACGATGACGTGGCAAAGTCAATGCCGAGAGGCGGGCCCCGAGATTAGTACTAATCTAACAAAGAAATTAAACTAATTAATCCAGCACCGGGGCCCACATGTCAAAGAGAGGGGGGGTTAATTAGTGCTAACAGGGTGGCCACGCCGGCACTTGCCGGAATTAGGCCGCGGCGACCAACCGAGCGGGCGGTGGCTCACGGAGTTGCGCTTAGGGCCGCGGGCCGGGCGCGCCGAGGGCACCAGTGAGGGAGCCTGTGCCTGCACATCCGGGGAGACCAACGGAGGTGCGGGGTGGCCGGTGTTCGCCGAAGCGAAGCATGGGCAGCGGCCGGAGTTCGGGGGTGTGGGTTGGCACCAGAGGGCACGCGGGAGAAACCGTGTCAAGCACGGCCTCGGAGATGTGTTGAGCACGGTGTGCTCGGCCACAGCTACTAACGGCCCAGCCACGGCGGTGACGAGAAGACGGCGGGCGGCGACCTTCGGTCATGTGGACAGCAGAGCTGGAGAAGGGGATCATGGTGGGGAGAGAGGGGTTCGACAGAGGAGCTCACGGGGGGCGCCGGTGATCTCAGCAGGCTCGGGACGGCTCGGTGACGAAGAATCGTTGCCGGGCGGTCACGGAGCAGAGAGGGCGAAGATGGCGCCGACGACGGTTCCCGAGGGCGCCCCGCCATGTGACTCAAGGAGAGGACGGGGCCACGGCGGAGGCCATGGATACGCCTGGCGAGGCGAGGGAGGGCCTGTGGGCACGACGGCGGGTGAGCAGGCCACGGGTGTGTTCGCGGCTGGGAGAGAGAGCCGAGCGTGGGAGTTGCCGAGAGGCGGGGGGGAAAGTGGCGAGGGGTGCTGGGCGCCTCCAGCGAAAGCAGCTGAACTCTGGCGCCGCCAACAAGCAGGAGGTGGAGGCTCGGGCACGGTCACAGCCGACACGCCCGCCAAGAGGCGAGGTTGAAGACAGCGGTGCCCCTGGGCTGGGCTGCCTAATGGGCCGCCATGTAAGGCCGTAAGTTATGTGTGAGTTTCTGCTCTCTTATTGTTTTCTGTTTCGTGTTTTTAAAATCTTTTGCCACTGCTTTTGAATTTAAAACAATTCAAACAATGCCAAAAACTCCTCTGAATATTTTTACTCGCTAGATGGACTTTTCCAAAAGCTCATAAATATTTTGTGGTATTTGAAATTATATTCTAATTATATGAATATAATTCAAATTCAAATAGCTAATGATTTAAATTCAAAATCCCAAGGTTAATTCCTTATAAATGTTCAATATTTTGTTTGGGACCAGAACCCTTGCCCAAAATTATCAAACATTTAAGAAGGACATTTTGGGAACAATGAATGAGATTTCAGGGGTTTTGCCCTTCTTTTATTTAAATTTTGAGGCTTCCAAATCTCCTCAGTTCAAGTTTCAAAAATTTTAAACATGATGCAACATGAAGGCTAGCCTAGTGCATGCCAGGACTAGGGATGTGACAGGGATGGTATGTAAAACATGTATAATGCTCGTAATAGAGACCACCTGAACACTTGACGTGGCTTTCTGCTTCCCTGGGTGTTGCATCGTGAGTTCGGCGATTCAAGTGCCGGACAGGACTTCTCAAAGACGGAGTTCTGAAAGTAAGAAAAAGGAAGGAAAAAGGAAAAAAGAAAAAGAATGACACAAGCGGGAGCTCCTGGTGCAGTCTAGCCGCATTCCTGGCGTGCCGTGGTCTTGCCCCTCCTCATATGCCCATGGTATCTCCAGAGCATAATTATGTACGCGTAATACTAGCTTCGCAATTTCGCGAGGGCAGGGGTTGGGGCTGGATTGCTACGCGTGCTTGAATCGTGCCAGGTGGTCTTGTTGTAGGTTACCCGGCGCTGCTTGATGTTGTCCTGACGCTTTAGTGGCCGGACTCAAGAATTGCTGTGAGAGGCTGCTTTGTACCTCCGCCATGAGGGTCAGCTGCAGGTGCTCCTCCGCTCGAGAGAGCGCTCGTGTTTCCATTGACCGTGATTACTACCGAGGGCCCGCATCTTGAGCTTGAGGTATATGAGGCACCGCATTGAACTTTGCAAATGCGGTTCGTCCGAGCAAGGCATGATAGCCGCCATGAATGGGATGATGTCAAGATTAACTCTTCGCTTGTGGTTATCCCGGATCCGAACACCACTTCGAGTGTAACCGAGCCCGCATAACCTGGCCTCTACACCCGTATGACGCCTTTAAAGGTTGTCTTTGTAGGTTTAACTTGAGGGATCTATGCCCATTTTGCGCGACCGTATCCCGATAAAGTAGGTTCAGTTGCCGCCGCCGCCCATCGACTTTGGTTAGGTGAAATGGCCGATAATTGGGTCAAGAACCAATGCAGCAAAACCGCCGGACGGATGCTAGTGGGTGGTCCTTCGATCAAGGTGATCGGACAGAAGACCATCGGTTGAACTTCGAGTTTAATGGCTCCATCGCGATACGCCCCTTTAGTGCATGCTTCCGCCCTTTTGGGTATATGGGTTGTGTATATCATGTTCACCGTCCGCACTTGCGTGGGAAAACCCTTTTGTCCTCTATTGTTCGGGCGCCGGGCTCTTCCTCGCCGCCGCTATGCAGCCCCTTGTCATTGAGCTCGCACTTAACTTGCTCGCTTGTTTGAACACGCAACAGTCCTCGCTGGTGTGATTGGCTGGTTTTTCGGGGTGCAAGCGTATCCGCACAAGCGATCGAGTATCCGGTCCCGTTGGACGGGCCCCGGTATTTATTTTGAATGGCTTCTTCCGCTGACCGGTTTAGAGCCTCAATCCGCATCGACGGTCGATCTTCAGTTATCGCCATAATGTGGTGCTTGTTCTGTTACGACGCCGACCTGCCATTGCTGTCCTTGGTATCCGAACCATCGTGATGTTTGGCCGTTGTTGCTTCGAGCTAGCTAGTTGTCCTCTCCGCACAAAAGCGGTCATGAGTGTTGTGAGGGCTGCCATGGATTTTGGCTTTTCCCGTCCGCTAGCGATTCTGGTCAGCTCTAAGTCTGTTGCTTTTTTCTTAAGGCTGCTTGCCGTGGCTATAAGCCCGCGCTTGAAACGCCTCCTGCTCGGCGGGATCTCGTGCACGGCGAATTCATCGTCGCCGAGGCTTGCCTCATCTTCGAGGGAGGCGATAATTATCGCCCTCGACCTTTTTCTCGCCAGACCGTCAGGCGGATTTGCTTCTCCCTCCTCCCCGCCGCCGAGTCCCGCCGGAGGGGGTTCTTCAGACCGTCCGGTGTTATTATCTCTCGCCGAACACCGCTTTTATTGTGGCGGATTTAGAGCGGCGCCACGACGCCGGGCGCTTCGGCTGCTTCTTGAGGGGTCATCCTCCGTTGTTCCATCGCTGCTCCCATCTTTTGGGATGTCCACCATGTATATGTCATATGACGAGGTGGCCTTCCAGTTCTCAGAGGCGCTGGGCCTTGGTCGCCTCCGCATCGCTATCCATACCGCCGATGTCTTCGGAGTCGGGTTGAGCATGTCGGTTAAATCATTGACAAGTGGCTACAAAGTGGGTGGTGGTGGGCGCGAATTTCGCCGTCCCAGATCCCAACCTTCCTGTCCGCATCCGCCAGGCTCTCCGGATAAAGAGAGAGACTTTAGCGAATTCAGAATGTCGCCAAAGGGTGAGTGCCGAAAGATGTCACCGCCGTGAACTCCATAACGGGCGCCCAATCGGATTCGATTGGCAAGGGCGCTGAGGGTTCGAGTCCGGAGAGGAGTCCGCACCCGGAGTCGAGGTTTTCGCAGCGACAGGGATGGAGTTCGCCAATCGCCAGAGATTGTAGCTCCCGAGGGGTGTCCAACCACTGCCCTCGATCGGGAATCCGCCCGGATTAAGGGTTGAGTGGATGCCGTGCGCCTCCGTGGCACCGCTCGCCGCAGAGCAGATCATGCCCATCGAGGCAAAGGTGGCGCTGCTTATTGTGGCTCAATCCGTCAAGATCAAGTCTCCGCGGATATCGGCCGATAGTTCAAACTTCCAAATCTGACCTGATGGCCAGGGGCATAGCTTTCGATCTGCTCCAGATGGCTGCTTAATTGGCCCGCAATGCAAAGCCGAATACGAAGATCTGTCCAGGAGAAAAGTCTCACCGACCGCGCCGTTGTTGATGATCAAGGAGCCATCGGGCCTATCGGTGATGACAAAGAGGAACTCTCAATGAAAGCACCCATGTCGGTGTCAAACCGCGGATCTCGGTAGGGGGTCCCGAAATCGGCGCTCTAGGCGGATGGTAACAGGAGACAAGGGACACGATGTTTTTACCCAGGTTCGGCCCTCTCGATGGAGGTAATACCCTACCCGCTTGATTAATATTGATGATATGGGTAGTACAAGAGTAGATCTACCACGAGATCAAGGAGGCTAAACCCTAGAAGCTAGCCTATGGTATGATTGTTGTTCGTTTCTACGGACTAAAACCTCCGGTTTATATAGACACCAGATAGGTTAGGGTTACACAGTAGTCGGTTACAATGGTAGGAGATCTACATATCCAGACGCCAAGCTTGCCTTCCATGCCAAGGAAAGTCCCATCCGACATGGGACGAAGTCTTCAATCTTGTATCTTCATAGTCTTGGAAAACCATTTTCAGCTTTTTGAGACTTCATATCTCTCACCCGGCATGAGCTTGGAAAACCATTTTCAGCTCTTCAACATCTCATATGCTCCGTGTTGCTCAAAACGCTTTTGGAGCCCGGTTCTAAGTCTGTAAAGCATGCCGACCGAACGAGGGAGTAATCATCAAGACGAGACCGCCAAGCGCTCATAACGCCTTGGTTCTCTCGATGGGAGCTTCACCTAGTGGTGCTTCTAAGACATAATCTTTCTTTGCAGCTATGAGGATAATCTCAAATTCGGACCCAGTCCGAGATAGTTGCTGCCATCATCTTCAGCTTGGTTTTCTAGGAACGCGCTTAAGTTGAGGTGACATGAGCGCTGGCTATTTGATCTACAAGACATTTTGTAAAGATTTTAGACTAAGTTCATGAGAATTAAGTTCATCTAATCAAATTATTTAATGAACTCCCACTCAGATTAGACATCCTCTAGTCATCTAAGTGATACATGATCCGAGTCGACTAGGCCGTGGTCCCATCATCACGTGAGACGGACTAGTCATCATCGGTGAACATCTCCATGTTGCTCGATCTTCCATACGACTCATGTTCGACCTTTCGGTCTCTTGTGTTCCGAGGCCATGTCTGTATATGCTAGGCTCCGCCAAGTTAACCTAAGTGTTTATGCGTGTAAATCTGTCTTACATTCGCCTGTATGTGAACGTTAGAATCTATCACACCCGATCATCACATGGTGCTTCAAACAACGAACTTTCACAACGGCGCACGCTTAGGGGGGACACTTTCTTGAAATTATTATGAGGATCATCTTATTTACTACCGCCGCTTTAAGTAAACAAGATGCAAAACATGATAAACACCACATGCAATCAAATAGTAGTGACATGATATGGCCAATATCATATAGCCCTTTGATCTCCATCTTCGGGCTCCATGATCATCTTCGCCACCGCATGACACCATGATCTCCATCATCATGATCTCCATCATCGTGTTCCATGAAGTTGCTCGCCAACTATTACTTCTACTAGTATGGCTAACGGTTTAGCAATAAAGTAAAGTAATTACATGGCGCTAAATCATTGACACGCAGGTCATACAATAATTAAGACAACTCCTATGGTTCTCGCCGTTGTCATACTCATCGACATGCAAGTCGTGATTCCTATTACAAGAACATGATCTCATACATCACATATATATCATTCATCAAAACTTTGGCCATATCACATCACAAAGCAATTGCTGCAAAAACAAGTTAGACGCCCTTCTAATTGTTGTTGCATCTTTACATGGCTGCAATAGGGTTCTAGCAAGAACGCTTTCTTACCTACGTAAAAGCCACAACGTGATTTGTCAACTTCTATTTACCCTTCATAAGGACCCTTTTCACCTAATCCGCTTCCAACTAAAGTGGGAGAGATAGACACCGCTAGCCACCTTATGCAACTAGTGCATGTCACCGGTGGAACTCCGCCTCACGTAAGCGCACGTAAGGTCGGTCCGGCCGTTTCATCCCATGATACCGCTGAAGCAAAATAAGACTAGTAGCGGCAAGAAATTTGACAACATCTACGCCCACAACATGTTTGTGTTCTACTCGTGCAAAGAGAACTACGCATAGACCTAGCTCATGATGCCACTGTTGGGGAACGTTGCAGAAAATAAAAAATTTCTATGCTTCACCAAGATCAATCTATGAGTTCATCTAGCAACGAGAGAGAGGAGTGCATCTACATACCCTTGTAGATCGCGAGCGGAAGAGTTCAAGAGAACGGAGTTGAGGGAGTCGTACTCATCGTGATCCAAATCACCGATGATACTAGTGCTGAACGGACAGCACCTCCGCTCAACACACGACGGTTGGGGAAGACGCCTCCTTCTTGATCCAAAGAAGGGGAAGGAGAGGTTGATGGAGATCCAAGAAGACGACGGCGCGGTGGTGGATGCAGAGTAATCTCGGCAGGCTTCGCCATGCCTCATGAGAGGGAGAGGGAGGCGCCAAGAGCATGGGTGTGGCTGCCTCCTCCCCCTCTTATATAGGCCTCCTAGGCGGGCGCCGCCCTAGGAGATGCAATCTCCTAGGGGCGGCGGATGGGGTGGCTTGCCCCCTGCCTGTGTGGAGGCGCCACCACCCCTAGGGTTTCCCAACCCTAGGCTAGGGGCTCATGGGGGCGACCAGCCCACCAGGCTGGTTCCTCCCACTCAGCCCATGGGGCCCACCGATAGGTGGCCCCACCCGTGGACCTCGATTCTTCCTGTGGTCCCAGACAATACCGTGACCCCCAAACTTTCCCGATGGTCAAACCTGACTTCCTATATATAATTCTTTACCTCCAGTGCCATTTCGAAATCCTCGGACGCTCGATCTCATCCGGACTCAACAACTTTCGGGTTATCTGACACTCATATCTCTACAACCCTAGCGCCACCGAACCTTAATGTGTAGACCCTACGAGTTCGGAAGACATGCATATGACCGAGACGCCTCCCGTCAATAACCAACAGCGGATCTGATACCCATGTTGGTCCTACATGCTCCTTGATGATTGAGGAGTCCCGACTAGGGGTGTCCGGATAGCCGGACTATCGCCACGGCGAGTGGGAGTTCATTAAATAATTTGATTAGATGAACTTAATTTCATGAACTTAGTCTAAAATCTTTACAAAATGTCTTGTAGATCAAATAGCCAACGCCATGTCCACCTCAACTTAAACGCTGCTCCTAGAGAAAACCAAGCTGAAAGATGATGGCAGCAACTATACGGACTGGTCCGAATTTGAGGATCATCCTCATAGCTGCAAAGAAAGATTATGTCTCGTAAGCACCACTAGGTGAAGCTCCCATCCTGAGAACCAAGACGTTATGAACACTTGGCAGTCTCGGTCGATGATTACTCCCTCGCTCAGGCGGCATGCTTTACAGCTTAGAACCGGGCTCCAAAAGCGCTTTTGAGCAACACGGAGCATATGATATGTTCAAGAGCTGAAAATGGTTTTCCAAGCTCATGCCCGGTCGAGAGATATGAATTCTCCGACAAGTTCTTCAGTTGTAAGATGGAGGAAAATAGTTCGCTGCTGAGCACATACTCAAAATGTTTGGGTTGCACAACCGCTGACTCAGCCGGGAGTTAATCTCCCGGATGACGCGGTTATTGACAGAATCCTTCAGACGCTTCCACCGAGCTACAAGAGCTTTGTGATGAACTTCAATATGTGGGATGGAAAAGACCATTCTCGAGGTATATTCAATGCTGAAATCAGCAGAGGTAGAGATCAAAAGGAACATCAAGTGTTGATGGTGAATAAAACCACTAAATTCAAGAAAGGAAAGGGTAAGAAGAACTTCAAGAAGGACGACAAGGAGTTGTCGCTACCGTAAGCCGCTTGCCGGAAGAAGTCAAAGAATGGACCCAAGCCCGAGACCGAGTGCTTTATTGCAAGGGAAGTGACATCGAAACGGAACGGCCCCAAATACTTAGCGGACAAGAAGGCCGGCAACACTAAAGGTATATGTGATATACATGTAATTGATGTGTACCTTACCAAGACTGTGAGTAGCTCCCGGTATTTGATACCGTGCCGTTGCTCATATTTGTAACTTAAAGCAGAGCTGCGGAATAAGCGGAGATCTGGCGAAGGACGAGGTGACGATGCGCCAGAATGGTTCCAAGGTCGATGTGATCGCCGCTGGCACGCTACCTCTACATTTACCTATTTAGATTAGTTTTAAACCTCAATAATTGTTATTTAGTGCCAGCTTTGAGCATGAACATTGTATTTGGATCTCGTTTAATACGAGATGGCTACTCAATTAAATTCGAGGATAATGGTTGTTCTATTTATATGAGAGATATGTTTTATGGTCATGCCCCAATGGTCAATGGTTTATTCTTAATGAATCTTGAACGTGATGTTACACATATTCATAGTGTGAATACCAAAGACGAAGTTGATAACGATAGTCCCACATACTTGTGGCATCGCCGCCTTTGGTCACATTGGTGTCAAGCTTACGAAGAAGCTCCATGCTGATGGACTTTTAGAGTCTCTCGATTATGAATCATTTGATACATGCGTAACCATGCCTCATGGGCAAATGACCAAGACTCCGCTTCCTGAATAATGGAGCGAGCAACCAACTTATTGGAAATCATACATACCGATGTGTGCGGTCCAATGAGCGTTGAGGCTCATGGAGGATATCATTATGTTCTCACTCACCGACGACTTGAGTAGATATGGGTATGTCTACTTGATGAAACACAAGTCCGAGACCTTGAAAAGTTCAAGGAATTTCAGAGTGAGGTAGAGAATCAACGTGACCAAAAATAAAGTTCTTATGATCAGATCGTGGAGGAGAATATTTAAGTCATGAATTTGGTACGCACTTAAGGAAATGTGGAATCGTTTCACAACTCACGCCACCGAACACCTCAACAGAATGGTGTGTCTAAACGTCAGAATCACACTTTATTGGATATGGTGCGGTCTATGATGTCTCTTACCGATTTACCGCTATCATTTTGGGGATACGCCTAGAGACAGCTATATTCACTTCAAATAGGGCACCGCCTAAATCCGCTGAGACGACACCGTATGAATTGTGGTTTGGGAAGAAACCTAAGTCTGTCGCTTCCAAAAGTTTGGGGATGCGATGCTTATGTCAAGAAACTTCATCCCGAAAAGCTCGAACCCAAGTCGGAAAAATGCGCCTTCATAGGATACCCTAAGGAAACCATTGGGTATACCTTCTACCTCAGATCCGAAGGCAAGATCTTTGTTGCTAAGAACGGGTCCTTTCTCGAGAAAGAGTTTCTCTCGAGAGAAGTAAGTGGAGGAAAGTGGAACTTGATGAAGTACTACCTCTTGAACCGTGATTAGCGCAGCTCAGAAGATGTTCCGTGGTGCCGCATCAATCAAGAGGAAGTTAATGATGATGATCAAGGTACTTCGGATCAAGTTACTACTGAACTTCGTAGGTCCACGAGGACACGTTCCACACCAGAGTGGTATGGCAACCCTGTCCGGGAAATCATGTTGTTAGACAACGGTGAACCTTCAAACTATGAAGAAGCGATGGCGGGCCCATATTCCAACAAATGGCTTGAAGCCATGCAATCCGAGATAGGATCCATGTATGAAAACGAAGTATGGACTTTGACAGACTTGCCCGATGATCGGTGAGCGCTAGAAAACAAATGGATCTTTAAGAAGAAGACGGACGCGGATGGAAATGTTACCATCTATAAAGCTCGATTTGTTGCTAAGGGTTATTGGCAAGTTCAAGGGGTTGACTACGATGAGACTTTCTCTCCCGTATCAAAGCTGAAGTCCGTCTGAATCATGTTAGCAATTGCCGCATACTATGATTATGAGATATGGAAGATGGACGTCAAAACGGCATTCCTTAACGGCTATCTTAAGGAAGAACTATATATGATGCAGCCGGAAGGTTTTGTCGATCCCGAGAATGCTAACAAGGTATGCAAGCTCCAGCGATCCATTTATGGGCTGGTGCAAGCATCTCGGAGTTGGAACATTCGCTGATGTGATGATCAAAGCGCTTAGTTTATGCGACTTATGGAGAAGCCTCATGCTATAAGAAAGTGAGTGGGAGCTCAGAGCATTTCTCATATTATATGTAGATGACATACTTTTGATGGGAAGTGATATATAACTTTTGGACAGCATTAAGGCCTACTTGAATAAGTGTTTTTCAATGAAGGACCTTGGAGAAGCTGCTTACATATTAGGCATCAAGATCTATAGGGATAGATAAAGACGCCTCATAGGTCTTTCACAAAGCACATACCTTGATAAGATATTGAAGAAGTTCAATATGGATCAGTCCAAGAAAGGGTTCTTGCCTCAGATTGCAAGGTGTGAGATTGAGCTCGGCTCAATGCCCCACCACGCAGTAAGATAAAGA
The DNA here is from genome assembly GCA_021605205.1 of Aegilops longissima. Taxonomy (NCBI): domain Eukaryota; kingdom Viridiplantae; phylum Streptophyta; class Magnoliopsida; order Poales; family Poaceae; genus Aegilops; species Aegilops longissima. The sequence continues at coordinate 273,136,737 of CM038677.1, forward strand.
AGAGATGAGTGTCATCCCTATGCCTCAGCCATAGGATCTATAATGTATGCCCTGCTGTGTACTAGACTTGATGTAAACCTTGCCGTAAGTTTGTAGGAAGGTACCAAAGTAATCTCGCAAGGAACACCGGACAGCGGTCAAGAATATCCTGAAGTACCGAAAAGGACAAAGGACATGTTTTTCGTTTATGGAGGTGACGAAGAGCTCGTCAGAAGGGTTACGCCGACGCTTAGCTTCGACACAGATCTGATGACTCTAAGTCACAAACCGGATACGTATATTTTGAATGGTGGGGCAGAAGCTGGTGCAGCTTGCAAGCAAAGCGCCGTGGGGATCTACATGTGAAGCAGAGTACATGGCAGCCTCGGAGGCAGCGATGAAGCAATCTGGGTGAAGGAGTTCATCACCCACCTAGGAGTCATACCCAATGCGTCGGGCCAATCGCGACTCTTTCTCGGACAACACCGAGCTATTGCACTTGCCAAGGAGCCTGTGTTTCACAAGAAGACCAGTGCACATCAAGCGCCGCTCAGCTCCATTCGTGAAAATGTTCAAGATGGAGACATAGATATTTGTAAAGTACATATGCACTGAATGTAGCAGATCCATTGACTAAACCTCTCCCTAGGGCAAAACATGATCAACACCTGAACTCTATGGGTGTTCGATTCATCACAATGTAACTAGATGATTGACTCTAATGCAAGTGGGAGATCATGGAAATATGCCCTAGAGGCAATAATAAAATGGTTATTATTATATTTCTTTGTTCATGATAATAGTCTATTATTCATGCTATAATTGTGTTATCTGGAAATCATAATACACGTGTGAATACATAGACCATAACGTGTCCCTAGTGAGCCTCTAGTTGACTAGCTCGTTGATCAATGATAGTCATGGTTTCCGACTATGGACATTGGATGTCATTGATAACGGATCACATCATTGGGAGAATGATGTGATGGACAAGACCCAATCCTAAGCATGGCTCAAAGATCATGTAGTTTGTTTAGCTAGAGCTTTTCCAAATGTCAAGTATCATTTCCTTAGACCATGAGATTGTGCAACTCCTTGATACCGAGGAGTGCTTTGGTGTGCCAAACGTCACAACGAATCGGGTGACTATAAAGGAACACTATGGGTATCTCCGAAAGTGTCTGCTGGTTGGCACGAATTGAGATGGATTTGTCACTCCGATGACGGAGAGGTATCTCTCGCCCACTCGGTAATGCATCATCATAATGAGCTCAATGTGACCAAGTGTCCGGTCACGGATCATGCATTATGGTACGAGTAAAGTGACTTGCCGGTAACGAGATTAAACAAGGTATTGGGATACCGACGATCGAATCTCGGCAAGTAACGCATCGATTGACAAAGGGAATTGTATACGGGTTTCTTGAACTCGACATCGTGGTTCAGCCGATGAGATCATCGAGGAGCATGTGGGAGCCAACATGGGTATCCAGATCCCGCTGTTGGTTATTGACCGAGAGGTGTCTCGATCATGTTCAGATGTCTCCGAACCCGTAGGGTCTACACACTTAAGGTTCGGTGACGCTTAGGGTTGTATAGATATGAGTATGCAGAACCGAAAGTTGTTCGAGTCCCTGATGAGATCCTCGACGCCACGAGGAGTTCCGAATGGTCCGGAGGTAAAGAATTATATAGGAAGTCAGATTTGCCATCGGTAAAGTTCCGGGTCACTGGTATTGTACCGACCACGGAAGGGTCCTGGTCCACCGGTGGGGCCACTTATCCCGGAGGGCCCCATGGGCTGAAGTTGAGGGGAACCAGCCCCGGTGGGCTGGTGCGCTCTTTGGCCCCCACGCCTAGGGTTGGGAAACCCTAGTGGGGCGCCCACTGCTTGGGGGCAAGCCACCCCGCCCCTCTAGGAGGCCTATATAAAGAGGGGGGAGGGAGGGCACCTCACCCATGCTCTTGGCGCCCTCTCCCTTGCTACACCTCTCCTCTCGCAGACGCTACGGCCTCGCCGAGATCGCTGCTGCATGCACCACCACGCCGTCAGGTCAGCCTGGATCTCCATCAACCTCTCCTTCCCCTTGCCGGATCAAGAAGGAGGAGACGCTCTTCCCCAACCGTGACGGTGTTGAACACGGAGGTGTTGTCCTGCTCAGCACTAGGATCATCGGTGATTTGGATCACGCATTTAGCACGACTCCTCAACCCCGCTCTTCTTGAACTCTTCCGCCGCGATCTACAAGGGTATGTAGATGCACTCCTCTCTCTCGTTGCAAGATGAACTCATAGATTAATCTTGGTGAAGCATAGAAAACTTTTATTTTCTGCAACATTCCCCAACAATTACGTCCTCGGTATCAATTGGATTGTGCCTTCCGTTTGCCAAGTTGTCTTATAACTTTAGTTTCCTTTCCAAGGTGAGTATGCCATTCTTTCGAATTCCTTCAAATGATCGATTGTGATTTTCCTTAGGCTGGTATAGAGAGTTTCAGTGATCTATGCATCAAAAGTAATTCTTTTTTCCACTCAAGATAATATTTCTACGAGTCACCTCTCCCAAGGTGCCCCGTTGTGGAATCATGGTAATTGTTTCCTTGCTACTTTCAAACCCTCGTCAAATTGTTTCTTCCGTCCCTCCTGATGCATGTTTTGCCCCTCAGCTCCAGAGATGTTTCTATGTCCCATTCCGTGAGTTGATATTGTGATCATTAATATGATCCTAAGTTGCTCGAACCTCAGCAAGATTGATTCTTCTAAAATTCTTCCTTTCTACTCGTTGTCATGTTGGATGTAGTTCACAAAGCAAGACATCGAGATCAAGGTGATGCAATGAATCAACACCCTCGAGAAAGACATCTGGATCGTGAAGATTGTATTAGCTTGTGTCCCTCTCTCTTCTTACCTCACAACTTGAATCTCTGGACGAGATTCTTGTTCAGAGGGGGTGAGTTGTCACAGCCCAAGATTAGCCTTGTTTGTCTTTGCATCTCTTCATGTCATCATCGTAGTTATGTTTATGAAATTTGAATTGAGGTTAGTTGAAACCCTCCTAAATCATTTTAGAAATAATCAACATTAAAATCTCTTCAAAGAAGTCCAAGAAAATGTTCCTCTTAGTCTCTAAAAATATTAGCAAGAGGTAAAATTCAAACCAATATTTTTGGTTTCTCAGAAACATTTATTTTTGTCCTCTGAATTAATTCAATAACTATTTGCATTGGATATATATTTTTATATAATTAATATATGTCCAATAATTCTGGAACATTTTATGTGGTTTGTATATTCTAGTTATAGCCACATAATTATTTTCAGGATTTTATAAAATGGTTTGGTGTTAAAACTAAACCCAAAACAAATTGCAGAAAAGAAAATAGAAACAGAGAAGAGAGAGAGAGAGATTTACCTGGGCTTACCTGGCCGGCCCAGTGGACAGCCAACCCACGAGGCCCAGGCGCCAGTCACCCCTAACCTCATGCCAGTAGGCAGGAGGGCGTGTGGCCGCGGTGCGCATGCACGCGCTCGCCAACTCCTGCTTGCCGCAGCTGCTGGACACGGCCCCGAGCGCCACGACACCCCCCTGATCGCCCCACTCTCTCTGGACCCCCTTGTAACGCCCTCGATGCGGCTATATCTCCCACGTGTGGAAGCACGACTTAGAGGCATAACCGCATTGAAAGCAATGTCGCATGTGAGGTAATCTTCACACAACCCATGTAATACATAAGGGAAAGAGATACATAGTTGGCTTATAGTCGCCACTTCACACATTGCATAAATAAACATCCATCATTCAGATTACACTCAAGGTCCGACTACGGAACCAAAATAAAGAAGATACCCCAAATGCTACACAGATCCTCGATCGCCCCAACTGGGCTCCACTATCGATCATCGTGAAAGACACATAGTAACTAACCACGCTCCTCATCGAACTCCCACTTGAGTTCGGTTATGCCACCTGACCGCATCGCCGACACCCGCAACTGTTTTGGTAGAATCTGTGAGTCACGAGGACTCAGCAATCTCACACCCGCGAGATCAAGACTATTTAAGCTTATAGGAAGGACAGAGTTTTGAGGTGGAGCTGCAGCAAGTTTACCAGCATATATGGTGGCTACATTCGCAAAAGAGAGCGAGAAAAGGAGCAAAGCACGGTCGTGAAGCTAGTAGCGATCAAGAAGTGATCCCGACTACTTACGCCAAATATAACTCCAACACGTGTTCACTTCCGGACTCGCCGAGAAGAGACCATCACGGTTACACACGCGTTGATGTGTATTTTAATTGAGGTCAACTTCGGTTTTCTACAACCGACATTAACAAATTCCCATCTGCCTCATAATCGCGGGCACGGCTTTCGAAGATAATACCCTGCAGGGTGTCCTAACTTAGCCCATTATAAGCTCTCACGGTCAACGAAGGATATTCCTTCTACCGAAGACCCGATCAATCTCGAATCCTGACTACAAGACATTTCGACAAGAATAAAACAAGACCAGCAAAGCCGCCCGACAGCCGACAAATCCCGATAGGAGCTGCACATATCTCGCTCTCGGCACATCCGGATGAGACTAGCTACGAGTAAAACCAAGCCTCGAAGTTTCCCTGCAGGCCCCCGCAGTAGCTAGTTCGGCCAGCACTCAAGGAGCACCGTCCGGGGTTAAATAAAGATGACCCGGGCTCGCGAAAACCCGGGAAAAAGGCTTAGGTGGCAAATGGTAAAACCAAAGTTGGGCCTTGCCGGACGAGTCTTATTCAAAGCGAACTGTCAAGGGGTCCTATAAATCACCCAACCGTAAGGAACGTGAAATCAAGTAACATAACACCGTATGACGGAAACTAGGTGGCAAGAGTGGAACAAAACACTGTGCATAAGGCCGAGCCTTCCACCCTTTACCAAGTATATAGATGCATTAATTATAGCAGATATATATTGTGATATCCCCAACAAGTAAACAGGTTCCAACAAGGAACAACATCTCCATGTTCCAACAAGGAACAAATTTCAATCTTCACCTGCAACTAGCAACGCTATAAGAGGGGCTGAGCAAAGCGGTAACATAGCCAACCAACGGTTTGCTAGGAAAGGATGGTTAGGGGCTGACATGGCAATATGGGTGGCATGATAAGCAAGTGATAGGCATCGTAGCATAGGCATAGAAAAAGAGCGAGCAACTAGCATAGCAAAGATAGAAGTGATTTCGAGGGTATGGTCATCTTGCTCGCAATGTTCTCGAGTTGTCGAAAGCTTGATCCTCGTAGTGTTCTCAACAGGTTCCTCGCTCACAAACTCGCCTCCCGCTCTACCCAAAGCAAGAATACAAACAAAGGAACCACAATAAATCACGGTGCAATGCACAAGCAACATGATGCAATATATGGCATGATATGCGGATGTGATATGCAATGCGAGCGCGCCCGGAAGGAAAGTGATGAACCAGGCATCAACTTGGCAAACCAAGTATGCCGCTGAAAGATGAGATGATTTCGTTGAAATCGATATAAAGATCACCGAAACGGATGCACGGTTTGCAAATGACAAGCAAAACAAGAATGGCACAAATCTGCCATTAACGGCATGATACCACTTAGCAAGCAACAAGAAATTAAGCTACTGCACCCAAACGTACCAACAAAGTATATGGCAGTGATCTACTCAAGATGCTTGACAAAAGATGAACACTGAGCTACGGCTAATTCACATCATAACAGGTTCAAACAAGCATGGCAAAAGTGCATAATATATCAGCTTCACAGACTTGGTGAAATTACTGAACATGGCAAAAACAGCATCAGGTAGCAATGTTTAGAGCAAGAAAACTACATGCTACAGGAACTTATAATAGCAAAACATCACATGGCATGAATCTACTCAAAGCATAGAACAAAAGTCCCTTACTGACCATAAGCCAAAAAGGATCAGAAAATATAGTAACACCCATGTCAATATAGCAAGTTTCGTAAACAGATTCAGCAACAGGGCATGACAAAAACAGATAACAAGTAGGCATGTTCAAGAGCTCAAAGCACTCACTACAGAGCCTTTCATGATAAACTAAACATACATACGTCAAGAAGACATGGCATAGAAGACATACATGGCAAGAACAACATCATAGCATACACGGATCAACTACAACAACCTTGGCAAAATTGAATAACATGTAAACAATCTGCCAGGAAACATTTTATAGCAAAAGTAGAGCTCGATTGACTCAAGCTAAGGCACTCCATAATTGCAAACAAAGGCATGGATGGATAGAACATAACCATATGTTCAAAACTTCCTTACTGAAGTATCTCAAAATATGCATGGATCTCTCGGTAGCATCAAGTAAACATGGCATAAAAATATCAGCTAAACATGGCTGAAAACAGCAACATCAGGAAGCCTAGTTTGCATGCTTGTGCTAGTCACCACATAGATCACAAAAATAAATAGCATACACCCCTGGAAAGATGGCACGGCATATTACAAAACACATGTAGGACTCATGTTCATAGGGTGCACACATCAATCATGGCAAAAATGACAAAAGTGTATGTTCTGTTAAGAAACAGAAACTAACATCACATAGCCCTCTTCCAACAGCATTTCGGGCATCAAGATGAGCTCAAATGAAAATGATGCAATGAGATGAAATGATCTACTCTTCGAGGCGAACATTTTGACATATTACACGCACGAAACGGAGCTACAGGTCCAAAGTTATGATGCGTTGAAAATGCCACAAATTAATCACCGAAATAAAAACTTAGACGAATTTTGGGGGGGAAGAAAGTCAACCACCCGAAGTGGATCTCAGATCCGGCCCGATCGGATCGGGCGAGGCGGCGGCGTGGCTCGGCTGCTCGCCGGGGAGGAGAGGGGAGACCGGGGCAGAGGAGGAGAAGGCCGGCCGACGGCGGGGCCGGGCGCGGGCGGCGCAGGGATGACCGGCGGCGCGGCGGGCGGGCGAGGGCGGGCGGGAGCCTTGCCCGGCGAGCCTCCGCCGAGGCGGCGGGACGGGTAGGCGACGGGCCGGCTGGGCGAGGCCCGGTGGCGCGGCGAGGACGGCGACGGGCTGCCGGCGAAGGGCGGGCGGAGGCTGGGCAAGGGGAGGCGGCCGAAAGTCGGGCCGGGAGGGAGGGCGCTGCTGGGCCCGCGGGCAAGGCGGCGCGGGCGGCGGCGTGCCACGGGCAGCCCCTGGTTCGCCATGGCGCGGCGGCGGACGGGGCGGACACGTCCGTCGGCGCGGAATTTTTGTCCGGTGGCGTGAGGTAGGTGAAGGCTAGGGTTTGTACCGCGATTTGGAATGGGGGGTGTATATATAGGCATAGAGGGAGCTAGGAGAGTCCAAATGAGGTGTGTTTTTCGCCCACACGATCGTGATCGAACGACGGAGAGCATGGAAGTGACTTAGATGGGTTATTGGACTATTTTGAAAAGGTGTTGGGCTGCAACTTAAAAGAGGCCTTTTGAGAGGCGGTCAACCGTTGAGTACCAAACGAGCTCCAAATGACCCAAACTTGGCAGGTGGGTCTACCGTGGTATGCCAAGGCCACTTGACAAACCTCGGTCCATTCCGAGAAAGTTTAGTACCCGCTCACGGAAAAAACGTAAAAGGGGACGCCGGGGAACATAGGAGTGCCGGATTGCAAAACGGACAACGTGAAAAATGCTCGGAATCATGAGACGAACACGTATGCAAATGAGATGCACATGATGACATGATATAAAATGCATGACATGGACAAAATGCAAAAAGAAGAAAAACCCAACCACGGAGGGAATATCAAATCACAATGCCGAAAATGGCAAGAGTTGGAGTTACAAATATGGAAAGTTACATCCGGGGTGTTACACCCCTCCTCCTCCTCCTCTGCTCTCTCTCCGACGATCGACCACGAGCACCTGAGAGCGCCGACGAGCACCACCCCGGCCATCATCCACCCCTCGCCTCGCCGATGCTTCCAGAAGAACCGCCGCGCCTTCCTCTTCGTCTCCACCAACCCACGTGACGCCGGAAGCCCCGTAGCACCATCCTCGCCGTCGTCTTCTTCCTCCAGACGCCGGAGATCGGCTTTGTCGGTTCGCCCGCACCGGACCTCCCCTGAGCCACTGACCTCTTCAACGTGATCGTTGTGAGCTTCCGTGTCGAACCCCTCTCTTCCCCCTCGCATTCGCGAGCTCCAGGATGCATCTCCGCCATGGCCGAGAGCTCGGATCTGCCGCGCATGTCGTCGTCGTCGTTCTAGCCACCGCCGCTCGCGTCCGAACCTATACACGCACTCAGCACGCTCCCAGGAAGCTAACCCACCCACCGGCATGTCCTATAGTGCACCGCAACGCCGACCCCGAGCTTGACCGAACTCCGGCCACCGCGCTTGCCGCCGGTGTCGCTTCGGCACCCAGCCACCGCCGCTGTTGCATTGAAGCGCATGAAGCGCGTTCTTCGCGAGAGCCTAACGGCCGCTCATTTGGTCGACGGAGGAGCGTTTCCGACGCCTCCGCCATCGGCTATGGTCGCCGGTGGTTAACCGCCGACGTAAGCGGCCATTACGGCCTAAGCACCCTACTAACTACCCCCTGGAGTCAATGATAGCCGGGCCCCACCGCCTAACGAACCGGCTAACAAAAATATATTAAGGTTAATCTAACTGCGGTGGACCCCATGTGTCAGTTTGACTTGGTCAAATCAGTGTTGACCGGTCCCACCTGTCATCCACCCAAACCAGGCTCGAGGCATCGACGTAGGGTCCCATCGTCGTTTGACCAGGCAGCCTGGGCTTGACCTGGTGATGCCAAAGCACGCCATGTTGACATTTTCTAGCAATTTTATATTTCAGAAATGAATTATAAAATCCAGAAAATTGCCTAAACTTCTAAAAATCATATTAATTCATCTGTAACTCCAAATGCAAAGATTTATATATGAAAATTGATCAGAAAAATCCAATATTTCCATCTGTAATGGGTTCATGCATGTCAGAGAAATTTAACCTTGCTGTTTAAGTGAAACAAGCTAATGCATTAATATGACTTCATATCATGGGCTTTCATTTGAATCTTTGATTCAAATGGACTCAAACCAACCTGTTTTAGAATGCATTAGCCAAAACAAACCCATATTGCCATGTCATAGCATGCATCATATTGTTGCACAATGCCGTGTGATGATTGTGTTCCGATGTGTCTTTCGTGGTAGGTTCTGCCTCCGTGGATACCCACAAATATCCGACTGAAGGGCAGTATCCTACTACCACTCCATCACGCAAGCAAAACCCCCTTGTTCATTCCGATACAATCCCACTCTCTCGCTCCTGCTCTCTTTTACTGCATTAGGACAACAATGATTCAACTGTTACATGCTGTGGTAGTTGAACCCCTTTTCCTTTGCATGACCTGTCATTGCCACGGTAAATAGATGAAACCCACTAGCATGAGTAGGAGTTGTTTGAGCCCTGATGTGCCTACTCATTCATGATTGTTTGTCATGCCTGCTACTGCTTAGAGTTGAGTCAGGTCTGATTCATCTGGGATGAATTGGAATGGTGATGAACATGTCCTACTGTGTGTGAGCTAAGTGTGTGAACACGATTTGATAAAGTTAGCGGTGTGAGGCCATGTAGGAGTACATGGTGGGTTGTCTCATTGAAACCATCCTCAGGAACTGAGTTCTGTGTTTTTGATCCATGAACAGCTACTACCACACATTGGGCCCTGAAATATGACCACGCTCGACTTATTAACCGCCCTGTCCTCTGTCCAGGAGTTGTAACTAGTTTCTAGTGTTTGTAGGATATGTGTTGGAGGTCGTGCGTAGCGCTGAACCTAGTCTGCCGAGCACATGTCGTGTGCAGACGCTAAGTGGTGGAAACATGTGTGAAGAAGTACACCCCTGCAGGGTTATAAATGATCTATTCAATAGCCAGCCCATGGTAAATGACTTCATGCTGCTCAGTATAGTTCATAGACAAGTGAAAGTGGATACTCTAAATGCGCAAGATAAGCGTGAGTGCTATGGATGGCATTCTCATAGGGAGACGGAGCGGATCCATAGTGGTGTATTGATATGGTGAATATGTGGACTCGCAGCGCCACCTCAAAAGAGTTACTTGCAGGTCATAGTTTAGGATAGCCATCGAAGTCAAAGCTGGCTTGTCGCAGCTTAAACTCCAGCACCCCTTTGTTGATACCGATGCATATGTAGTTAGTTCTTATGTAAGTCTTGTTGGGCACATTTGTACTCACGCTTGCTTAATTTATGTTTTTGCAGAGAGACTTCGGCCTTGCTAATAGTTCCGTGTGGACTTCCACGCTTAGCTTGATACCTCAGCCACGATCTTGTGCGCCGGCAGATTCGGTAGATAGTCGCTTCTCAGCCTTTTTCATTTGTAGATGTCTCAGACTGTACATGTTAAGCTTCCGCATGTGCTTTGACTTGTATGTTCTGAATGTTGGGTCATGAGACCCATGTTTGTAATATCTCGCCTCGAACCTAATGAATAAATACTTTGAGTCGAGAGTTTTGTTGTGATGCCATGTTGTATTTACACATATCGAGCATATTGTGTGTATGGTTGAAATGCTTGGTATGTGTGGGATCCACAACCTAGTTGTTTATCCTGGTAGCCTCTTATGGGGAAATGTAGTCTTGTGCTTCCATGAGCCATAGTAGTCCGCTAAAGCCCGGTTCACCGAGTCCCCGCTAGGCCAAGACTACTGCTCCGGAACACTTGACTGGCCGGGCATGTGATTCACTTGCTCTCGTGTTCGTTCTTCGGGAAATGTCACACGGTGACATCTAGAGTCCTGCCTAGCTCTAGCAGCCCAGTTCACCGGAGTTCTATTAGCCAGCTTCTACTGCCGGATCTCGTGTTCCGCACCTCTAGGTTCAACTCGGGGTACACGCGGAGATCTCACCCCTACCTACCGCACTCGTCACCGCAAAGATCTAAACTACGCAAAAGAGCAACACAAGAGACACAAGGTTTATACTAGTTCGGGCCACCATTGTGGTGTAATACCCTACCCAAGTGTGGTGTGGTGGATTGCCTCAGGGTCGATGATGAATACAAGGAAGAACAGCCTCATGAGGGTCTGTTCTTGGCCGGTGCGATTTAACTGCTAGGGGAGTTCGCCGCCTCTCTCCGGATTGCTTGACCTCTAGCTATGTTCTGGATTCTGGATCCAAGATGCCAGATGCCTCTACCCTGTGGGTGGCTAGTCCTATTTATAGGCAAAGGCCCTGGGCCTCTTCTCAAATATTGAGCGGGAAGGGCGCAAACAATTGGCCATTTTGAAAGGGAACATCTAGTACACTTATCCTGACTAAAGTTGGTCCTCGCCTGTCAAAGGCTCTGACGATGACGCCGGCTTGGGCTCCACGATGACCTCCTTACTGCCGTTGTGTTGGTCTTGGTCTTGTTGCACCGAAATGGCTTCCTTTGCTTGATGCTCTCATCGCGCTTGCCTCCTTTGCACCAAAGAGGAAATGAGGACATCGCTGGGCTGGCGCCTCACCGGGCGCCCCTTGGTCGCCATGGCTTGTGTCATGGTCACCTCGTGAGGTACCCCGCCTTGATCTCTCCGCCTCGCGAGCCACTCGACAAGGTCGCTACCGAGGAAGCTCCTCGCCGTCCCGCCTCATGAGGCTTGGCCCCTCGTGAGGGTCTTGAGCTTGTGCCGATGGAGATGGCCAGCTGGGCCACCCCTTGAGCCACGCCGCAGTCCGCAGGCAGCAAGTCTGGTACCCCTGCTCCTGCACCGACAGCTACAGCCCGGATTCGCACACTGCTGACCAACTTGCTCGATGTTGACTCATGTATGCCTGTCCCCATAAGTTAGTGCCACTTTGGGTTCACGACTAGTCTTGACGGCACGGGTTCTCTGTCAGATGGATGCTAGCAACACTATCATATACGTGAGCCAAAAGGAGCAAACGGTCCCGGCCATGGTAAGGCGACACCTGGGAATACCGCGTGAGGCCGCAAAGTGATATGAGGTGTTACCGCTAGATTGATGTGACTTGGAATCGGGTCCCGGATACGCGCATCTCCTGCAGTTCAACCTCAAGGGTTTTGCCGGAACCAGATTCCGCACTTGGCGCCGCTGTAGGTGCGCCAAGCTTTTCTTCCGTCGACCCACGTTTCGCTGCTCCACCACGTCCATGGAGGACGACGAGCCAAGACCGAAGCGCCGGGCCGCCTCGCCGCCGTTGCTCGCGACAGCTCCTCGCAGTGCCTCCCGCCGTTCTCCATCACCCGCCGCCAACGCCGCCACCGGCCGGCGGGAAAAGAGCAGCAAGCATCATCGCTGCACCCCTCTGTACGGTGGGACAACCGCACCGCCACCCCATCGCTGACTCCGGCTGGCTCATCATCCCATGCTCGTCACGCGCCCACGGACGCGCAGGCCACGCTGCTCATAGCACGCGAGCTCCCCAGCGCCGTTGGGGGCTCCCCCGCACCATCTCTCTCGCTGCCTCACCCTCCCCCAGCTGCGGGCGACGTAGCTCATGTAGCGCCTCTGCCACCTCCGCACCAAGACGGCATCCTGGCGCCAAGACGCTGCCCTCGGGCGCGAGCCTGGCCGGGTTCCTGCCAAGAAGGAAGCTGCCAAGAAGTTCCCCGAACGCCGAAAACGCCTCCGCACTTCGCGCCACCACATCACGATCACAGCACGCTGCGCGCGGCGGCGCGTAAGCATCAAGATCAAGCTCCGCCCCTGCGACGGGCCCCGGGGGCCACAACAGGCTGTCGTGCCTTCACTCTAGAGTTGCGTAACGTAGTATGGCCATGCAAGTTCAAGCCAGACCTGCCTCCGTGCTACGACGGCACCCCCGACCCTACGAAGTTCTTGCAGCTCTATGAGCTGAGCATCGAGGCGGCCAACGATGACGAGAAAGTCATGGCGAACTGATTTCCCATGGCTCTCAAAGATGGTGCTCGCTCATGGCCCCTGAATTTTCCCCCGGGGTCAATCTCCTCCTAGGGTGAGATGCGCGGCCGCTTTGTCGCCAACTTCCAGGGCACTCGCAACCGCCCACCGGCCGCGGGTGACCTGCGCCGCATCAAACAACAGCCAGAAGAGACCCTGCAAAAGTACATCCAGCGCTTCAACAACGTTCGCCTCAAGATTCCCAAGGTGACGGACGAGGCCATCATCTCAGCGTTCTCTGATGGCGTCCGTGATGTCAAGATGAAGGAGGAGCTCGCCATCCATGAGGAGTTGTGCATGGCCCTGGAGATGTTTAACATGGCAACCAAGTGCGCAAGAGATGAGAAGGCGCGCCTCTCCCTCCTCGAGCTCCCTGTTGCGGACCTAGAAGAGAAGAAAGCCAAGGCCAAGGATGTGAAGCGCAAGGGGGCTGCCGTGCTCGCGGCAGAGCCAGAGATGAAGCGCGGCCGCGACCACCTCGACTCGTTCAAGGCCAACTGCTCGTTCTACGCCTTCCATAACGTACACAACCACAATACCAACGACTGCCAAGAGCTGAGGGCCATTCGAGATGGACGCTTCGGTCGATGCCCCGAGCGCAACGACCGGGGCTACGGCCAAGGAGGAGGACGAAGTGGGGGACGCTGCGACGACCGCGGCCCCCGACAGGAGTGGCGCGACCGGCCTCGTGAGGACCACTGGCAGGAACAGCGTCGCGAGGGCACCTGGAGGGACCAGCCTCGTGAGGACCGCAGGGCAATGCTGGCCTCCCTCCGTTGCTGCCACCACCAAGGAAGAACAACGACCACCATCAGGACGAGGGGGCTGGGGGCTTCCAAGAGCCATGCTCTGTCGCCTACATCTTAGGCGGTGCTCAAGCCCCAACTTCCTAGCGCATCTTCAAGCAGTTTGTTCGTGAGGAGAACACGGCCCTTCCTAGGCTCGAGGCCACGCGCCCGCTTAGGTGGTCCAAGTGCGCCATCACCTTCAGCTCGTCGGACCAGCTCAAGTGTGCGGCAATTGTCGGCTACCGATGCTATGTTCACCCACATCAAGAACGCCCAAGTCACCAAGACCTCATCGATGGCGTGCACAGGCTCAATGTCCCGTCCGTCGAGACGCTCGACAGCCTCCATGTGCCATACGATCAGCTATAGCCTACCAAGCCTTTTTCTCAGAGGACCGACGGCTCCACCACCCCGATAGGGCAGGTCCGCCTCGTCACCTTTTCACCAGCAGAATAACCATCGCGACCGAGCTCATCGACTTCGACGTCGCCCACATCCGTCTGCCGTACAATGCCATCCTTGGGTATCCAGCATTGGCCAAGTTTATGGCAGTGACCCACCACGATACAACGTCCTCAAGATGCCAGGGAGAGGCGGAGTCATCACGGTCCCCTGCGAAGAAAGAGATGCGGTGTGCTCCCTTGAGCGCGCCTTCCAAGCCGCTGCGATTGAAGACCCTGACAACAAAGGCACCACGTACCCTCATGAGGCCATCCCAAGAAGAAGAAGCAGCTACTCCACCCAGTGCCTAAGGAGAGCGGTGTTCCATCAAGAAACCTCAGACCTGCACCCACACTGGGTGCCTCCCTCCTCAAGATAGGAAGGTGCGCCTGCACCTCCTTGGGAAAGGCTCGGGGCTCTCTTCCGAGGGCCTGCACCCAGCCAACATCACGAGGGAGGCGCTCGGGCACCATGTGGAGGCGTGCTTCGACGCACATTTCCCTCAGAAGGGCACCGAGCGAGGAGCGCCTGGTGCTCAGGAGGTCATCGTCAGGGTGACCCAGGAGCTTCAAGAGGCAAGGGCCATACGTGGTGACCGCCGCCTACCACCCGACGAAGCTCCCCATCCCGGCGAGGACGGTGGGCTATGCGTCTGCATCGACATTCCAGGGCTCAACGGGGCTGCATCTCAAGAGCACTTCTGGCCTTCGCGCTTTGATCGATGTGAGGGTCCACCTCACAGCTACGTTTGCATGCCATTTGGATTGCCGAACGGGACTGTCACCTACCAATGCCATCTACGGAGCATCCTGGCGGCTCAGGAGGCCAGGCATCATGCCGTCCTAGAGGAGATCGCGACGGTTCTCCAGGAGCCACCAGGGCCCGCGGAGCCTCCTGAGGCTCAGGACCCTGGCAGCTCGTGAGGAACGACTCTTCGGCATGCATCATCGGCTACTCCAACATCACTCCAGCGGCATTATCAGGTGACTCTTTCCAGTTCATTCGTTGGGGGCTCCCCTCGGGCAGCATTATCCCCAAGTCGCACGGGTTTGTCCCTGCGACGTGCATCCTTATGCATCTTTAAGTTTACTCGAATTGGGGGCGCCCTCCGGGCTGCATCTTCCCTAGGCCGCTCGGGTCCGTCACAGTGGCATGTATCGTTCTTGCATCTATCTAAGCTAACCTGCCCCTTTGCTTGAGTCATTCTATGGTTATCACCTGCTTATCTGGTACTTCGATACCCCACCTGCGATTGCCCTCGTTGCCACGGGAGCCGCGTGCCGGTTGTCTTTCCTTAGGATTCCTTGCATGAGTAGGCTTGGTAGGGCATCTGCGCTCGGGTCCGTCCCTCCAGCGTCGATAAACCAATGACTGAGCTCTGTCTGGCGGGCCAACCCTTTTCACGTCACCTCCTGGAGTCGTTGGTGTCTGGCATTCTCATGGGATCGCCTCAGGAAATTCATCTGGCATAGGTTGCCTAACCATCTCGCAGGACCATTGAAGTTATCAAGAACCAAGACCAGACACAACCCGCATTGAGGTAGGGCCTCATGAGTCCCGCCACTGCTCACGAAAGTGCCCACGACACTCATCTAGCCCCCGCCGCAAGCCACGTGTCGCATGGGCTGTGACGCGCCTGTGGGCTCCACCAGGGAGCCTCACCCACGCACTGCTGGAAGCACCATGTCTGCGGCTGGCTGCTGACATGGTCGAGGAGCAGCTATGCCCATGCAAGTGCGGAAGCGCTTATGTCCTGCCGGTGATAAACAATCGAGGGCGGCCCCATGGCCGCATTTCAACCTCGTGGAGCCACCTGCTTAGTGTCCAGCTCACCGCAACGCTTCCCTTGGGAGAGTCGCGAGGGGCTGGGCACGGGCTACGCCAAAGCCTCGCTTAGCGACGCCGCCCGCCAGTCCTCGACCTGGTCGCCGCGCACCACTCCCGAGTGGGGGCCTCGCAAGGACAGTATGAAGGTCTGTTTGAGCATCAAGGGGGACTCCTGAGCATCACGGCTCAGAGCCTAATCGCCACGTAGTTTCACTCCCTTGGTCCGCCCCCGTGATCCGGACGGCCCAACGGCAGCTAAGGTGGCGCAGGTCGGGCCTCGCCGACATAGAACCTCGACCTACTTTTAGCTGCTACTTCCGCAGGACGCTTATGCGCCAAGGGGGACTCTTGAGCATCACGATCAGAGCCTAATCGCTATGTAGCCCTCACCCTTTGTCCGTCCTGGTGATCCGGACGGCCCAACGGCGGCTGAGGTATGTGCGGGATCGGGCCCCGCCGACGTAGAACATCAAGCAAACGGGAAGGAAATCGCAAAAGCTAATAAAAGTATTGCATAGCATATTGTCCCCCAAACAACAAGTAGAGTTTTAACGCCTCCACGAGGCACATCTCATGTCACAGGAAAGCTAACAGGAAAGTAAAACAAGAAGGAGCGCCGCTTTCACCAAAGAAGCCTTTTTCTTCACCTTCTTTGGGCGCTGTCGGAGCGCCTTTTCCCGCCGGTAGGCCACCGCCGGCTGTGTCGCTATTTCGGGTCGCAGGATCAGCGGGGCCATCGGTTGGAGGTGCAGGCTCGACGGCAAGGAACTTCTTCAACAGGGCTTCCGCCTGGTCCTCCACGGCCACGGCAGCAGCTGTGCAGCGCTCTTCCTCCACGGGCTCGAGCAGCTCGCCGAGGTCGGCGTCGGGGTTGCGAAGATGCAGGTGGCTGAAGACGCACGTCAGAGCCGAAGCAGAAAGTGCGCGGGCTTCCCCCTCCACCATGGGGCCGATCCCGTCGACGACACCCTCGAGCGCCACGACAAGATAAGGAAGCAGCTGGGCGGGGCCTTCGTCGTTCGTCGCCAGCGGCTTCTCCAAGCCCTTCTCGTGGAGTGCCCGCAGCGCCTCGCGGGATCTCTCTTCAAGGGACTTGAAGGCCGCGTGATCCTCTGCCAGAACCTTCGCTTTGTCCAGCTGGGCCTTCTCTGCCTCCACCGCCTACACCAGCTTCTCCAGGCGACCACGCTCTGCGTCACGACCGGTGACGGTGTCTTCTCGGGCCTTCATGTTCTCCTCCTCCGCTTTGCGATCAGGAGCCTCTCACTGCAGGCTGCAAGATGGTCTCCACTGCCTCCATCGACTGGCAGCACCCCTTGGCGGCTTCGGCATCCTTCAGCGCCACCTCGCGGGCAGCCGCAGCTCGGTCGGCGGCCCGCTTGTCCTATTCGGAACCTGCCACGGCCTGGCCCAACGCCGCCCTGACGGACGCATCGGAATGCAGCCAACCCGAGATTAGCTCTAGGCGCCCCGCCACCAGGCGGTGGTCGCCGCCTTGAAGAGTTCGACGGGAGGAGGAGGCTGCGCCGTCGTCAAGACCTGTGAGCTGATGATGGCAGGAAGAGGAGCTGGGGGCTTCTGAACCTTGGCCGCATCGATGGGCGAGCTGGGGATGGGTGCCTCCAGAGCCGGCTCGTCCGAGGAGATCGCCTTCTCCTAAGAATGGTCCAATGTGCCTCACGAGGACGATCGAGCGGGAGAAGTGTGGGTGCCTTCACCGCCTTTCTGCGCTGGAGGGGGTGCGGCCAGGCCAGGCTGCTGGGCTCATGAGAATGTGTCCACCCCCTCTCTCTTCTTCTTCACCGACAGCGTCGGCCTGATAATGCAAGAGGAGAACATCAGGAAGCAGCAACGGAAGCGGGAGAAAGAACAAAGTCAGGCTGAGGTGCTTACTGGTCCACGGTGGCGTAGTCCCATATCCTCTTTAGGAGCACGGAGCCCAAGGGCCTCTCGGTCTGGGGTGCCGGTGCGCGGGCTACAGGAGCAGATGAAGAAGCAAGAAATGACCCAAAGAAGCAGACCAGATGGCGCTGTAAGGCAGGAGCATCTCCCTGAGACCAAAGGCGACTTGCTCTTCATCGGAACCACAGTCGGCTACTTCTTTGAGGGGGTGACCTTGACCTTATGGTGACCCCAAGGGGGGGGGGACCGCCGCCGGGTGGTCGCCGGCGCCGCCATCATCAGTGCAGGCTGAGGAGATTGGCCTTATGGGAGGGGAGGTCTCCCGTCCTCCAGGTCGCCCGAGTCCTGCTCCTCCTCCCCGTCGGAGTCATCGGAGGACACCATCACCGGAGCCGTCACCACCGGGGCCTCAGAGGGCGCCGGCGGCACGAGCCTGCACCAATCAAAGACAGGCATGGCGGTGGCAACCTTTGCTCTGTTGGGGCGGCGGTACAGAGAAACAAAGGTGTCCGGAGGGTACCCCTGGTCGTCCCCGACCAGGGAGCGGAGAGACGTGCCCAATTCCTCGTCAGACATAGGCGGAGGTCGTCATCCTTGTCCCCGAGCTTCCACTAGGGGCGCGGGTGCGCCTGGAGCCGAGCCACGCGCTGCAACAGGAATTCCATGATGATCAAGGCCCCCGTCAGCTTCACCGCGTTTGAGTCGTCAGGCTTCAGATCGACAATCGTCTTCTCCAGCACGTGCTCCGCCCAGGGGTCGGTGAGCTTCAGGCGGAACCAACCGTCATGAGACGCGGGCATCCCCGTTGGTAGCACTAGCCGGGGGTGGGAGCACTTGGCATCCATCAGGACCCACTTGCTCCTGAAGCCCTCGGCCTTCTTCCCGGCCTTCGAGATCGTGTTGGTCTTGTTGGCCGCAACGAAGTTGGCGCACCCCAAGCAATGGCCGTCCTTGATCCGGAGATAGAAGAAGTGGCGCAACAGCGCCACGAACGGCATCACCCCGACGTATGCCTCACAGTAGAAGGCGAAGATCGACAAAAGGAGGAAAAAATTGGGATGAACATGGAGGGCATGCAGCTTGTAATGGCTGAGGACGGAGTAGAACAAGTTAGATAAGGGGGGAACAAACCCCACGACAACGCTGCTCATGAAGAAGGGATAGAAGGTGCTGCCCGAGGCCTCCGGCTCGGCGGAGCCAACCCGGAGCGCGGTCTTCCTCTTCTCGTTGCTGCCCTCCGCTGTCATCAGGAGCGTGGTGGCGAGGTTCTTCTCCGAGACGCTAGGCGCGCTCAGGGCCGGCTCATACCAGGAGGGCAGAAGGGTGGCCTTTGCCTTGCTAGGTGCCATCAATGGCGAGCTTGGATGAGGATTGGTGCAGATCTAGAGGCTTGGGAGCGAGGAGCAGGAAAGGGGATCTGGAGCAACACGAAGGCAAGCAATGAAGACACTGTGACGCGCGCCAGCCTTTTGTCAGTCGGGCAGTTGCCGACGCAGCGTGGGGAAGTAGAGACGCCCAGGTCCCGTCAATCCCCACGCGTCAATTAAGGTCATAGGTTGTTGGGGCCCGCGGCGCTCCGCACTTGGCCTTGGCTTCGCCTCGAAGCCAAGTCGAGCGCAACTTGGGCCTGGGGGCTACTGTCGGCGTCCTGGGAACGAGGGTCCCCAGACTTGCCTGCTTGCGGCCTGCGACGTGGATCCACTAATGGCCTAGTATGGCCCATCGTCATCAACAATCACTCAAGACCCTCGCGAGGGGCCAAGCCTGTAACGCCCCGGATTCGATGCGCCAGGTGTCTGCCAGTTATTCGCCGTCTTTGCCATGTCATCATCTGCATTTCATATCATGTCATCATGTGCATTGCATTGCATACATGTTCGTCTCATGCATCCGAGCATTTTCCCCGTTGTCCGTTTTGCAATCCGGCACTCCTATGTCCTCCTGCTCCCCTTTTGTCTCTCGCCAGAGCGGGTGTTAAACTTTCTCGAATGGCCCGAGGTTTGCCAAGCGGCCTTGGTATAGCACCGTAGACCGCCTGTCAAGTTTCGTGCCATTTGGAGTCCGTTTGATACTCCAACGGTTAACCGGTAACCGCAAAGCCCCCCTTCTTTGCAGCCCAACACCTCTCCAAAGTGGCCCAAAACCAAAGAAACCCCCTCCATGCTCTCGGTCATTTGATCACGATCGTGGGCGAAACCGCACCCCATTTGGACTCTCCTAGCTCCCTCTATCTATAAATATGCCCATCTCCGAAATTCAAGCGGCCTAATCCCCACAAACCCTAGATCCATTTTCCTTCCGCCGCCTTGGACACGCCCAGCGACGCCGACATGTCCGCCGCCCTCACGCGCTATCCGAGCCGCCACGCGGGCCGCCTCCGCTTTCTCCCGCCACAAGCCCGCTGGCCCGCAGCCGGCCCCTCATGTCTGCCGCCCAGCGCCGCCGGCCTGCTTCCCGCCTGGGCCAGGCCCGCCTCCACCGGCCTCCGCTAGGCCTCGCCGCCACCGCCGCCATCGTCGGCCACCTCCGCCTCCCCGCGATCCTCCGCCCACCTCCAGCGGCCCCGCTTGGCCGCCGCCTCCTCGACGACGACCCGATCGGAAGTTCTCGCCTCGCGCCTGGAGCCTGCTGAGCCTCGCGCAAGGCCTGCCCGGCTGGCCTCGGCCTGAGCTCCGCCTCCCGACTCCGCCTCCGACCACGCCTCCGGCTGGCGCCTGCCGCCTTTCCGCGCCTCCGCCCGGATTCGCCTCGAGCCTCCGTCGTCCCCTTCCTTCTCCGGCGAAGTTTCCGGCGAGATCCGCCGCCGCATCGATATCCGTGCAGACCTGAGGTTGACCCCGAAATTCCTAAGTCCCCGATTATTTTGACATTATCATGCCATTTTCATCGCATCATAACTTGCTGCATACTGCTCCGTTTCGGGCGTGTAATATGTCAAATTGTTCGCCTCAACGAGTACTTCATTTCATTCCATTGCATCATGTTCATTTGAGCTCATCTTGATGCCTGAATAATCGTTGCAAGAGTGCTATGTGATGTTAATCTGCTGAAACTGTTATAACTTGATGATTTGTCATTTTTGTTGCATTTGATATGTGCATCTTATGAGCATGAGCTCTACATGTGTGTTGATCTATGTCATGCCATATTTACAGGGGTGCTATCCATGTATTTTTGTGATTCTTATACTGAGTGCATCAAGCTTGTTAAGTAGGGTACTTGTTGTTGCTGTTTTGCATGTCTGAATCTGCTATATCATGATGCTATGTTAACCTGCTGCTACAAGTCATTCTATGCATAATCTGGAGATGTTCACTAAGGATGTTTTGTTATACATGTCATGCTCTATCGATCCATGCCCATGGTTGCATTTATAGCCTACTGTAGCTTGTTGTTATCTTGCTCCAAAGTTGCTAAATAATGTTGCTATCAGCCTGTTAACATTAAGTTCAATGTTGCCATGATTGTTGTTAGTGATCCATGCACCCTATGAACTTTCTCTTGCCATGCTTAGCTTCATAAACATGCCTTCTTACTGTTGGTTGCCTTTCCATGCCATGTATTGCTCTGTGGTGAGTGGTTCAAGCTCACAAACATGCCTACTTATTGTTGTTCCTGCCATGTATGAATCTGTAATATAACTTACCATGTTTACATGGGTGCCATCATATCTTCTGATCCTTTTTGGCTCATGGTTAGTAAAGGACTTTTGTTCTATGCTATTAGTAGATTCATTTCATGCCTTGTTTTGTCATGATAAGTTCCTGTAACATGTTGTTTGATAGCTCTAAACATTGCAACCTGATGTTATTTTCTGCTAAGCCTGAAACTGTTATTATTTGCAATCTTGCCATGTCATTTTGAGCATGTTTTAGTCATTTCTGGAGATAGCTCAGTGTTCATGTTTTGTCATGCTTTACATGTAAATAACGTCCATGCCTTTTGTTCTCATGTTGGGGTGCTGTAGCATGTTGTTTTGATGCTTGCAATATGCCTAGTTGCTGTTTTGGACAGATTGTTGCTATAACTTGTATAGAGTGTATGTGTTGAACCGTTGCTCCGTTTTGAGTATGCTCTATATGAAACTTGCTTGATTTTGCATGTAGTTTCATATTATCATGTTGCATCCTTGTTTTGAGAGTGTTTGTTTGATGTTTGTATGCATTTTGCATCAATGCCATGCTTATCTTATTTTGCTCATATCTTCTAGGCCGTAGCTCCGAATTAATTGAACTTTATATGTAACTTGACTAGAATTTCGTGTAGATCATCGTGGTGCATCTTAAATTGCTGTTTAACAACTTGAACATAAGGTTTAATCAGATCTGGACCAATTTCGAAATTTGCATATGAGGACTTACCGGTATTGTTTTATGTCGTTTCCGGCCCCATTTAAACTTGCTTTCATGTGTTGCTCTTGTTTGCATCATCTCTTGCCATGAGTAGCCTCATCTAGCCTTGTCATGCATCATGCTTGTTGTGCATCATCTCTTGTTCATGTGTGGTGTGTTTACCATGTTGTGTGCTTTTTCTCGATAGTTCCTGCTTCGCTATGATCGTGAGGATTCGCTCGCTCACGCTTGGTTCGCCTTCGTGGCTTCATCTTCTTCATGGACTCGTTCTTCTTAATTGCGGATTTCAGGCAAGATGACCGTCACCTTGGATCTCATTACTATCATTGCTATGCTAGTTGCTTCGTTCTATCGCTATGCATTACCTACCACTTGCTTATCAAGCCTCCCAAATTGCCATGAACCTCTAACCTTTGTCACCCTTCCTAGCAAACCGTTGTTTGGCTATGTTACCGCTTTGCTCAGCCCCTCTTATAGCGTTGCTAGTTGCAGGTGAAGATGAAGATTGCTCCATGTTGGATTATGTTTATGTTGGGATATCACAATATCTCTTATACTATTAATGCATCTATATACTTGGTAAAGGGTGGAAGGCTCGCCTTATGCCTGGTGTTTTGTTCCACTCTTGCCCGCCTAGTTTCCGCTATATCGGTATTATGTTCCCGGATTTTGCGTCCCTAACGCGGTTGGGTGATTTATGGGACCCCTTGACAGTTCGCTTTGAATAAGACTCCTCCAAGAAGGCCCAACATTGGTTTTACCATTTGCCTCACCTATGCCCTTTTATTTCCCTTGGGTTTGGAGCCCGAGGGTCATCTTTATTTTAGCCCCCCGCCGTTCTCCTTCGAAGTGCTGGTCCAAACCGAGCGATGTCCGGCGCCCCGGGCAATCGTGGTCTATGCCAACACGACGCCCTGCTCATCCGGTGTGCCCTGCGAACGAGATATGTGCAGCTCCTATCAGGATTTGTCGGCACATCCGGATGGCTTTGCTGGTCTTGTTTTACTACTGTCGAAATGTCTTGTAGTCGGGATTCCGAGACTGATCGGGTCTTCCCGGGGAGAAGGAATATCCTTCGTTGATCACGAGAGCTTATCATGGGCTAAGTTGGGACACCGCAGGGTTTGAACTTTCAAAGCCGTGCCTGTTATGTGGCAGATGGGAATTTGTTAATATCCGGTTGTAGTAAACTTGAATTAAACTCTTCTAAAATACACCAACCATGTGCGTAATCGTGAGTGTCTCTTTTCGGGTTGATCGAGAGGAGAACACGGTTTCGGGTTATGTTTGACGTAAGTAGGAGTTCGTGATCACTTCTTGATCATTACTAGTTGACGACCGCCTTTGTTTCTCTTTTCGCTCTCATTTGCATATGTTAGCCACCATATATGCTTAGTCGCTCTGCAACCTCACCACTTTACCCCTTCCTTTCCCTTTAAGCTTTGCTAGTCTTGATACCCATGGTAATGGGATTGTCGAGTCCTCGTGGCTCACACATTACTACACCAACAGATTGCAGGTGCAGGTTTTGCGATGATCATGACGCCGAGAGCGATGTTTGCTTGTTTGGAGTTCTTCTTACGCTTCTTCGATCGGGGATAGGTTCCAGTCGGCAGCCGGGCTAGCAGGGTGGATGTCGTTTGAGTTTCTGTTTATGTTTCATCCGTAGCCGGATGTTGGTCTTGTATATGATGTTGATGTATTCGTGTGGCATTGTATGCCTTATGCATGTATCCCCATCTATTATGTAATGTTGATGTAACGATATTCACCTTATAAAAGCGTTTCAATATGCGGGTCTATCCTTGGTGGGACCTTCGAGTTCCTTTTGGATAGGGTCGCATATTGGGCGTGATAAAGCCTCACGAGACGGACGACACAAGACCTCCTTAGGGGCAACCTCCCTAGGCTGGCTCCCGAGGAGCGGAGAGATCTATGCAAGGGGCACCTCGCGAGGTTCACATGACGTGAGCCATGACGACCAAGGCCAGGCGGCGCCAAGCGGGCGCCAGTGTGCGCAGAGTACCTGTTGCATCTTTGGTGCTAAAGGGGCAGGCGCAGACGAGGAGTCCCGAGGCATCAGGCAAAGGTTTCCATGTCTGTGCAACGAGACCAAGACCAGCAGTACGGCAGGATGGAGGTTATCGCGGAACCCACGATGGTGTCATCGCCAGAGTCTTTGGCAGGCGAAGACCACCTTTTGTCAGGATAACTTGTACTAGTTGTCCCCCTTCAAGTTGGCCGTTGTGGGATCCCTTCCCACCTAATATTTGGGAAGAGGACCCGGGCCTCTATATATAGGGCTAGCCACCACCGTAGGAGGCATCTGATGTTGGATTGGATCCATTCCACCAAGGCCACTGAGGGAGTCCTGGATTAGGGGGTGTCCAGATGGCCGGACTCCTGGACTATGAAGATACAAGATTGAAGACTTCATCCCGTGTCCGGATGGGACTTTCCTTGGCATGGAAGGCAAGCTTGGCGATACGGATATGTAGATCTCCTCCCATTGTAACCGACTCTATGTAACCCTAAACCTCTCTGGTGTCTATATAAACCGGAGGGTTTTAGTCCGTAGGACAAACAACAATCATACCATAGGCTAGCTTCTAGGGTTTAGCCTCTCTGATCTCGTGGTAGATCTACTCTTGTACTACCCATATCATCAATATTAATCAAGCATGAGTAGGGTTTTACCTCCATCGAGAGGGCCCAAACCTGGGTAAAAACATCGTGTCCCCTGTCTCCTGTTACCATCCGCCTAGACGCACAGTTCGGGACCCCCTAGCCGAGATCTGCCGGTTTTGACACCGACATTGGTGCTTTCATTGAGAGTTCCTCTATGTCATCATCTTTAGGCCCGATGGCTCCATCGATCATCAACAACGATGCGGTCCAGGGTGAGACTTTTCTCCCGGACAGATCTTCGTATTCGGCGGCTTTGCTTCGCAGGTTAATTCGCTGGCCATCTCGAGCAGATCAAAGCTCGCGCCTCGCCATCAGTCAGATTTGAAGTTTGAACTACACGGCCGACGTCTGCTGAAACTTGATCTTCGACGGTTCAAGCCATTACCGAAAAGCGCCCGATCATCACGATGGGCATGATCTAGCTCTCACGCCAAACAAAGGTTCGAGGTCGCATTAAGTGTCCGGCCCGACCCTTAGCTCGAGCCGATTGCGCCAATCGAGGACGGGTGGCTGGACACCGCTCGGGGCTGCAATCTCTACAAGATGATCGAAAGGTAACACCATACCTGTCCTTTCTGGCTTCGTGACTCAAGGTGCCGGACTCCTCTCCGGACTCCGAACCTTCCGCGCCCCTGCCAATCAAATCTGATTGGGCGCTGATCATGGAGTTCACTGCCGCGGACATCTTTCAGTACTCGCCCTTTGGGGACATTCTGAATTCACTAAAGTCTCTCTCTTTATCAGGAGAGCCCTGGCCGGACTATGGTCAGCAAGATTGGGATGCGGACGACAAAGAAATTCAAAGCCCACCCACCACGCACTTCGTAGCCACTGTCGACGATTTAACCGACATGCTTGACTTCGACTCCGAAGACATCGACGGTATGGACGACGATGTAGGAGACAAACAGAAACCAGCGCCTATAGGTCACTAGACAACCTCCCCATCTCACGATGTATACATGGTGGATACACCAAAAGGAAACGACGACGAGGAACAAAGGGACGCAACAAGGGACCATTCCCTCGAAAAGCAATCAAAGCGGCGGCGTAAGCGCCGCTCCAAGCCCCACCTCGACAGAGAAAGCAGCCATACATACCCAGCCATAGAGCAGGGCGAACCGCGGATTTATTTAACATGCCATCGAAAGCAACCGTCCAACAGGGCAACTTGATAAACAACCTGTCCCTCGCGAAACAACAGTCCGGACGACCACGCCGGACGAGTTGCTCGGAGCAGAAGAACCTCCAAAAGGCTCGCCGCCATCGCTGCGAGCCTGAAAAAGCAAGCGAAGCTCAAAACAGCGAAGACACACTCGTAATCAGATGGAGCAAAGTACTCAACACCACGACAAATACGGTGACGGTCGCCACACAAAGAGCTATCTGAAGCTTAAAATTACTGCGGAATTAGATGGTGAGGCCTTAGAACCTCCGCAATCAAAAAATAATGAAGCCACCTACCGGACAAACGACCCCATGGCCAACACAGGCGGCAAAGGACGCCAGACACAAGCCAAAGACGCGATCCGCACAAGGATTCAGATTAAAAAGATGGCCCAACCAGATCTATCTATGGGCCAAGAAAGCAAGCTCTAGTAAGCAATGCAACACATCAAATACCCAACATCGCGAACGCCCAGATATAGGGGTGCCGACACCCCTATGTTTCACCGATGAGGTTTGGATCATGAATTTCCAGCGGGATTCAAGCCCGTAAACATAGAGGCATACGACGGAACAACAAACCCTCAAGTCTGGATCGAGGATTACATCCTCCACATACACATGGCTAGAGGAGGTGATCTCCACGCCATAAAATACTTAACCCTCAAACTCAAAGGGCCAGCCCGGCATTGGCTTAAAAGCCTTCCCGAAAACACCATTGGAAGTTGGCAAGAGCTCGAGGATGCTTTTCGCAAATTTTCAAGGGACCTATGTCCGACCTCCGGATGAATGATTTAAGTCATATAACTCAACAACCCGAGAGTCAGCCCGAAACTCGAACCGATTTCTTACTAAAAGAACCAGATAGTCGACTGTCCGGACGCCGAAGCCTTAGCAGCTTTCAAACACAGCGTTCGAGACGAATGGCTCACCAGACACCTCTGTCAAGAAAAGCCAAGAACAATGGCCACACTAACAAGCCTCATGACCCACTTCTGCGCGGGAGAGGATAGCTGGTTGGGAAGATGCAGCACCAGCGACCCAAGTACATTCGAAGTTAGGGATGGAAACGGGAAACCGCGAAACAGCAAGGACCAGCGCCGGACCAAGGGAAACAGCCCAAAGAGCACGGCAGTCAACGCCGGATTCAAAAGCTCTTGGCAGAATCAGAAAAAGATGCCCCTCAAGGATAACAAGGACGAGCTATCTAACCTAAACAAAATCATGGACAAGATATGTCAAATCCACAGTACTCCCAGGAGGCCTGTAGACCATACCCATAGAGATTGTTGGGTCTTCAAGCAATCCGGCAAACTTAACGCCGAACACAAGGGGCTCGACACACCAAGCGAGGACGATGACGAACCCCACAAGCAGAAAGCATAGGAAAAAAAAGAATTTCCCACAAGAAGTCAAAATAGTAAATTCACTTCACATGACAAAAGGAGAAACGAGTGGCGCCTATAGAGATACATGCCATACGGCCTATCCCGGAGGAGTCCGCCATCTGGTTGTTAAAACCGGTCACCCGACCATCGAGGATTACTCTAGAAGTATCCGGAATGCAGGATGGACTGCCTTGGTATTAGATCCGATAATTGACGGACTCCACTTCACACAAGTCCTAATGGACGGCTGCAGTGATTTAAACCTGCTATATCAGGACACAATCCGCAAAATGGGGATAGACCCAACAACTATTTCTCCATAGCAACACTTCCTTTCAAGGGGTAACGCCAGGCCCAGATGCCCATTGTACAGGCTCTCTCCTGCTAGAAGTTATGTTCGTCTCACCCGACAACTTCCGCTGTGAAAAGCTGACCTTCCCTATCAAGCACTACTGGGACGCGAAGCTTTCGCCCACTTTAATGCAATACCAAATTATGCATCCCTTATACTTAAAATGCCCAGTCCATGAGGCATCATCTCATTAAAGGGAAACATCAAGTGTTCCTCGAGCGCGGAAGATTGTGCGGCTGCCTTAACAGCCACACACTAAGCCGGCTTAACTAATCAAAGCACCTAAAACAGGTCGTTCAGACCTCGGACATGGCTAGGCGAGTCCGGCGTAAACATATAAGGGCTTACTAGCCGCATACCCCCGTTCTAGGGGCTCCGCGCATGTACATCAAGAGACAATAAAGCTCAATTTCATTCATTTTTAAATTGTACTTCGTTTATTTAATATAACGTACATTTTCGCATGATCTTTTTCAACTAAGTTCCTCTCTTTTACAGATGAACACCGTGCTACACCCGCCCGGATACGGCACAACGGAGACACAGCGCAGAGCGTGCAGAGGGACCCGCTCCAAGGATTCTTTTCAGATTAAGACCTGCGTAAACCTTTTTCTGTCTCTTGTTGATACACATCCCCGGTTTCTTGCTATAACCGAGCTGGAGGTCTGGCGTCTTGGCATCGGCCACGCCAGGATTTTATGCTGCATCGACACCAGGGCTTATTACCAAGGGCGTTGTTCAGCTCGTTTTCATAAAGACCAATACCTTAGGGAGTGTTCGGCGTCGAAGTTTGGTCTTATATGCATCAGCTCGAATCATGTCTTTGGTCAAATGTTGGGTTTGCCTTAGCTCCTGTTTTTTGCCTTACGATCCACTCTATCGGCTAAGGCGGCACCAGGAGAACTATCTGCAATTGTACCCCTGTTCGCCAAAGCGAGCACCTCAAGAGAGAGAAAGCCGGAAACTAACTGTCATGATATAGCGTGAGACTAGTCAACCAGTCGATGACCCACCAGAATCGTTAGGATTCCTCCGCATTAATGAAGGGTCGTTTCGGTCAGGCACACACGCCGCCTCTAAATTCGGGGCGAAGGTGCCCCTAGGGGCTATATAGTAGCCCCATCGTCAAACTCCTATGGCTAAGTGAAAGTGATAAAGCATTATAGTCTGGTTGCCTAGTTCGCCATGCTGTCACCTCCTTTATAGGACCAAGGCGTTGGATCAAGTGTGAAAATGCGCTTCCGCTAACACCCCGCATTATATGTGGGGCTGAAGTCAAGACCGCCATCTTTCAGTTATATACAAATATACATTAATGGCCGCACAAGAGGTATCTTAACTCTTGCAGGCACAAGTATAAAAAGCTTTTATATTCCATCGAAACATTGTTTCACAATAATACATGTCCTTTCGAACATGATATCCTTCGAAACTCGCTGCCTCTATTAAACAGGCACCTGCAGAACTTCCTGAAAATAGTGCTCGGCAGGTATTCGGCTCCCGTCCGAATCTTGGGATGCAACGTCGGTGGCCTTCATCTCCACCCAGTATGTCTTGACACGGGCAAGTGCCATCCGCGCACCCTCTATACATGCTGACCTCTTCATTGAATCGATATGCGGTACCGCACCAAGGAACTGCTGCACCAAACCAAAATAACTCTTCGGCTCGGGCCTTTCCGGCCACAGATGACTCACGACATCCTTCATGGCGAGTCTGGATAACCTATTCAGCTCCGCCAATTCGGCCAAACGCTCTGATAATGGAAGTGGGCGCTCTGGATTGTGGAACTGGGACCAAAAAGCTTTTCCACTTCATGATCCTGTGGATCTCGGAAGTGCCGCCGTCCGCTGCACTTGCCGCTCAAGTCAGATAAGTATCCGCCGCACTCCACGCCTGGTCCAAGCGAGCATACTTAGGATCCTCGAACTTCATCCGCGAGCATAAAGGGCTTTCTAGCTGCAATATCTCCGGCCGACGTAGCTCTTGCTTCATGGCTCTCATTGGGAAGCGAGCATCCTTGGCCTCGTAGTGGTCTTCTCCAGGTCCTTTTGTTCCGCCTCGATCTTCTTTTCAAGAAGCTTGCAGCTGTCGGCAGCATCCTTCAACTTCACAGCCATATCGGCCATTTCCCTCCTCCTTCGGCAAAGGAGCAGCCTATTCGCTTTCAGCTCTTCGCCACCTTCAAGGCAACCGCATCACTTTTCTGGCCTCGCGCCTTGGCTCGGGTGAGTTCAGCGAAGGTTCTCCATGGCAGCGGCACCATCGTGATCAAGCATACATGTTGTAAGGCACGAGCATCAAGCCCCCTTACAGGTGTCCGCGGATAAATTGCATACCTTGTGACTCGTCATTGCCGCTTTGTTGACAAGCGCGATGTCGGCATCCGCCACGTCAAGTTGCCGCTTTAGCTCGGCAAATTCATCAATCCGGCTAGCCACCGGACAATTCGCCACCTACATAGGAAGAGCGACATGTTATATCTGGGATAATGATCCTCGACGCGCCGTCATTTTTGACAACGCACCGAGTCTCAGGGGCTACTATCTATACAGGGTGCATCTTTTATATGCGGAACTGTCAAATGGTACATCATTTCGCGTACCTCAAAACCTGTCAGTAAACTCCTGAAGGTCTCGGG
Source organism: Aegilops longissima (assembly GCA_021605205.1). Classification (NCBI taxonomy): domain Eukaryota; kingdom Viridiplantae; phylum Streptophyta; class Magnoliopsida; order Poales; family Poaceae; genus Aegilops; species Aegilops longissima. Next base: position 273,167,193 of record CM038677.1, read on the forward strand.
CAACCCGCTCTCCGCAGATGAAATCTTTCAATCACCGTGCCCATCAATGCACAGTGTTCTTCTAAGATAGACGCTCGCCCGAGCAGATCCTTCAGCTCCTCCGACCGTGCACCGGACGGTGCTGGACTCGTCCGATGGCCTTTTGAAGGCGCCGACATGGAGGGCTTTGAGGGAGCCATCATGGCTGCTTTCCGGCCTGCCGGATTCGGAGAAACCCCCGTGATGACACCTCGGTGCCCCGCCTCGCAAGGCACGGCATGGGGAGGCGTTCGCTCTCCATCATCTCGGATGAAGATCCCTGAAGATGAGCTCTGCTGAGAAGGGCTGAGATCCGAACTACAAGGTAAAAATTCAGTTATCTTCTCGGGAATAGAATAGGATGTTTCTTATTTTAAAACTCCCTCTCTACTTACGGCTCGTTGGAGGGCTGATCCCTTGAGGGGCACAGTCGGCCGAGGCACCTCCCGGCAGAGGACCCTCTCGACGAAGATTTCTTCCCCACTTTGAGACCATGGTCTGCGGGTCTTCAGAGGCGGTCCTCTTCTTTCCCCGGGTGGAGGGATTCTCGATTCCTCCTTTTTTGGCAGCCTCCTTCAGGGAGACGGTAGCTTCCTAGTTCCCCCCTTCGCCTTCTTTCAAAGGCGCAACCTCCAGCATCCTGGTTAACACGGGATCTGGCATGGTCTCGGGGAGGGGGGTCGGACACCTGATTAGCTTTGCTTTCGCTATCCACTCCTGTTTAAAGGGACAACTTTTTTAAGGGCAATTTTATGATAAATATACGGATAGCGTGTCCGGGTGCAGGGCTACTTACTTGAGTATCCGGGTGGTTGCAGCTCAGACCTGCGTCCTCGGTCAAGTCCGGACACATTGCTTGTGATCCAGAGAACAATTTGTACATCTCCATGGGCGTCGCGCCCGTAAAGTGTTGGAGAGTTCGTGGTCCCTCCGGATTAAACTCCCATAGGCGGAGGGGGCGGCGTTTGCGAGCAAAGTCTGCGGCGAATCAACATGACACGCTTCTACTGTCCGACTTGATGTCTCTTTCCGGAGATCTTGAATGCGACCACCGCAACAAGGGCACGTCCTTGGGCCGGCCCCAGTCGAGCTCCCCTTTATTGACCCATGGCGCCAGCCCTTGGGAGGACCCGAGCGAAAGGCAGGTGGCGCCACCCACTTGGTGCCCTGGGAGCTGTGATATAAAACCACTCTCGTTGCCATAAGCTGAACTCCTCTTGAAAAGAGCCCTCGCCCATGGGCGTCGGCATTCTTGCTTATAACAGCCCTCGCACTCCGCTTGCTGCCCTTGATCCTCTTGGCTCCACTTTGAAGGTCTTAAGCCACAATCCGAAGTGAGGGTAATGCGGAGGAAGGCTACGACACGACAATGAGCGATGAGATGTGGAGGATGGACTCCGGATCCAAGTCGTGAAATTCCAACCCATAATAAAACATAGGCCCCTCACGAAGGGGTCCGTCCGGGAAGCCTAACCCCGAAGGAAGTGAGACCACGAACACCACGCTCTCACCAGGCTTGAAGTGGGAATAACCTGCCCTTGAGCAGGCAGCCTATCTGAAATTTCGCCGATTAAGTATCTGGCATCTCTTAGCTTTAATACGTCTTCTTAGTAGCGGAGGAAGGCATCCACCAGACCTTGAAGGTTGAGTCGGACATCATCAAAGGTCCAGCGCTGAATCTGGAGCTTTGGGTGTTGGAACTCGACTCGAGGGGGATTCAATTGAGATTGAAAGAAAGGAGTAGAGCCTTGGTCTCTTTATAAAGAGGTTGAATACCAAGAGCCCTCCCATGTCCGTTTGGGACTCGCCGATAGAGGAGATGTGCCAACGCAGACGCGATTAGATTACCCACGCCCGTATTGATGAGAATCCGGAATAAGGGGACACGATCTACGCTTTGAATAAGGCGTGCCAAGAAAACGCCTCGCTAAACGCTACCGAGGTGGGACGGTAAACATGATTCGAATAAAGGCTTGGCCGTGGTGTGATGTCACACTACGAAATACGTCAGCAGATTGGATTTGTGCAAATATTATTCTCTATACGGTGGTATGTGGAAATTATTTTGCAGAGCCGGACACTATCCTTGTGTTCAAAATCTTCTATGAAGTATTGGAGGAGGAACCCGCCTTGCAATGCGAAGACAATCTGCACCGGACTCATCGTCATTGAAGCCTGGTTCAGAGACTCTTGAGGAGTCCTGGATTAGGGGTGTCCGGATGGCGGACTCTTGGACTATGAAGATACAAGATTGAAGACTTCGTCCGTGTGCGGATGGGACTTTCCTTGGCGTGGAAGGCAAGCTTGGCGTATGGATATGTAGATCTCCTCCCATTGTAACCGACTCTATGTAACCCTAACCTCTCCGGTGTCTATATAAACGGAGGGTTTTAGTCCGTGGGACAAACAACAATCATACCATAGGCTAGCTTCTAGGGTTTAGCCTCTCTCGATCTCGTGGTAGATCTGCTCTTGTACTACCCATATCATCAATATTAATCAAGCGGGAGTAGGGTTTTACCTCCATCGAGAGGGCCCGAACCTGGGTAAAACATCGTGTCCCTTGTCTCCTGTTACCATCCGCCTAGGCATAGTTCGGGACCCCCTACCGAGATCCGCGGTTTTGACACCGACTGACCAACATACAAGCTCACGAGCTCAGAACACATCTCCTCGGGGAGGCCTTTTCATCACTTGTACTGTTCATCTCGGCACGCAAGGCAATCCACCACACCACACTGCGGTAGGGTATTACACATAGCAGTGGCCGAACTAGTATAAACTCTTGTGTCCCTTGTTCCTCGGGTTCAGCGAGCTAGGCCTTGAGATCGTGGCGAGAGAGTGAGCTAGGGGGAGAGAGATCTTCGTGCGCACCCCAAAGTTCAAACCTCAAGGGTTTTGCCGGAACCCGTAATCTGACACTCCCGGACGGCCACCAATGCCGCGCTAGCTGAGTGTGGCGTGGCAGCCAGGTAGAGCACTAGGGGCTCAAGGGGACGAGGCGCTACCATCACCGGAGGCTTCGGCGTTCCTCCCTAGCTGCTGGCCTAGGGCAATGTGCATCAGCTGCTGGAAGGTCGCCCCAGTATTGCGCAGCCCGAACGGCATGCAGTTGTAGCAGTATACCCCGCACGGGGTCAAGAAGGCGGTCTTGTCCATGTCCTCCACCGCCATCTTGATATGGTGGTAGCCTGAAAATGCTTCCAAGAAACATAGCAGGTCGCACTCGACGGTGGAGTCGACGATCTGGTAGATGCGCGGAAGCAGGAATGGGTCTTGGGGGCAGGCCTTGTTGAGGTTTGTGAAGTAGACACACATGCGTTCCTTCCCGCCTTTCTTTGGCATGATGACGGGGTTTGCCAGCCATTCCGGGTATCGGACCTCGTGAATGACACCTGCCGCTTCCAGCTTGGGAGTTTCCTGGACGATGAAGGTCTTCTTCTCCGAGGACTGTCGTCGCGCCTTCTGCTTCACAGGCCGCACATTGGGGCACACCCTTAAGTGATGCTCGATTACCCCCCTTGGGACCCCTACCAGCTGCTTGGGTTCCCAGGCAAATACCTCCTTGTTTGCACGCAGGAACTTCACCAATGCCTCCTCTTGATCCAGGTCGAGGTTGGCGCCTATGGTGAAGGTGGCTCCCGAGGGTCCATCTTCCTCGATCGTGACTTGCTTCGTTTCGGCCTGATCTTGAGTGAACAACTGCTTCTTCTTCACCGGCGCGGCCTCCTTAGCCCCTGGGGCAGCTTTGTCGGCCGGGTGCGCTGCCGCTGTGGCCCTGAAGGCAAGATTGAGGGGCGTCAGAGCCTCCTTGGTGTCTCCAGCCACGGTGAGGACGCCGGTGCTGCCCGGCATCTTCATGAGGTTGTAGGCTGGATGGGTCACTGCCATGAACTGAACTAAGGCAGGGTACCCTAGGATGGCGTTGTACGAGAGGTGGATGCAGGTGATGTCGAAGTCGATCAGCTCGGTGCGGTAGTTGTCCCGGGTACCAAAGGCCACCGGAAGGCGTATTTGCCCCAGGGTGCTGGTGGATCCGCTACCGACTCCGGAGAAAGGCTCGGTGGGGCGGAGCCGGCCGTACGGCACATGAAGCAAGCCGAAAGCTTCCACGGAGTGCACGTTGAGGCCCGCTCCGTCGTCGATGAGTGTCTTGGTCATGGCGACGTTGCAGATGGTGGGCGTGCGGAGCATTGGGAGCATGCCTGAGCCAGCAGTGGTAGTGGGGTGATCCCCTGAGTCGAAGGTGAGGTCGGCCTTGGGCGCCACCCATTCCGGAGGGGCTCCCTGCTTCACATAGGCGGCGCCGATCTGGCGGAAGAACTACTTGATGTGGCGGTGCGAGGGTGGTGCTTGTGAGCCGCCAAGGAAGGCCGCGACGGAGACAGGTGCTGGTGCTGCGAACCGTGCGACAAAAAGGCCGCGCAGCTCTTCCCAGGAAGCCATAAAGGATCCAGGCAGATCGAGCAGCCAGGCGCGCAGCATGCCAGCGAGTGCCATGGGGAACCAGTTGGCCATGAACTTGTCGTCGCCTCCCGCCTCCAAAACGGCCGCCTCATACGCTAGCAGGAAGGTCGACGGATTCGCCGCGTCATCATAGCGAGGTGGCATCTCTGGCCTGAACTTGGGCGGCCAGTACACCCGTCGTAAGGTGGGGGTGAAGGCCCTGAGCCCCCTGGCACCATCATGGTCGCCCATCAGTCCAGTCGGAGGAGCAGCACCGACCATGGGGACCGAACGGAGAGGCGGAGCCGGTGGAGGAGGGAAAATTTGGCGCACACCTACCTGGCGCGCCAAATGTCAGACTCTGGTTTCTGGAAAACCCTTTGAGGTTCGAACACTCGGGTGCGCACGAAGATCTGTCCCTCCCTAGCTCACTCTCACAACGATCTCAAGTCCTAGCTCGCCGAACCCAAGGTACAAGAGATACGAGAGTTTATACTAGTTCGGGCCACCGTTGTGGTGTAATACCTACTCCAGTGTGGTGTGGTGGATTGCCTTGCAGGCTAGGGATGAACAATTACAAGAGATGAACAGCCTCCTGAGGAGAGGTGTTCTTGAGCTCGGTGAGCCTGTGTATGTGACGATGGTCTGAATGATCCGTCCCCTTGCTAGGGTAGTGGCTAACCCTATTTATAGAGGCCCTGGTCCTCTTCCCAAATATTAGGCGGGAAGGGATTCACAACGGCCAATTTTGAAGGAAGACAACTAGTACAAGCTATCCTGACAAAAGGTGGTCTTTGCCTGCCAAATGCTCTGGTGGTGACACCGTCGTGGGCTCCGCCGTGACCTCCGTCCTGCTAGTCTTGGTCTTCTTGCACCAATATGGAAACCTTTGCCTGACGCCTCGGGACTCCTTGCCTGCGCTTGCTCCTTTAGCACCAAAGAGGCAACTGGTGCTCTGCATCCGTTGGCGCCCGCCTGGCCTTGGTCGTCATGGCTCACGTCATGCGGACCTCGCGAGGTGCCCCTTGCATAGATATCTCCGCTCCTCGGGAGCCAGCCTAGCGTGGCTTCCCTTAAGGAGGTCTTGTGTCGTCCGCCTCGGGAGGCTTGGCCCCTCGTGAGGGTCTTGAGTGGTTGCTTATGAAGATGGGCCATACCAGGCCACTGGCTGAGCCAAGCCCTGGGCCGCAGGCAGGGAAGTCTGGGCACCCCCGTTCCCAGGACGCCGACAGAGACGAAGAAGTGAGCATTGGTTTCACCTCAAACAGAGTTACGGTAGTGGAGATATGAAGTGTATAAGAAGAGGGACTAATCTGCAATATTTTCATCACAAACAAGTCCCTGGCGGCTGAAACAGAAAGCGCCTTTTGGAAGAATACGTTTCTGTAAAGAGAAAACATATTTTATGAGCAGAAGTAGAAATAGAATACGCTTTCTGGACACGAAGACGAATTCTCCGGAAGTGCGCTTCCACTTACAACGTCAGCGGGCCGGCTGGGCCACTGATGGGCAGGGCCCAGGTGCATGGGGAGGGGGATCAGGCGCGGTCATCTTCTTCCCCGCGCCTCTGTTCCTCCAGTGAACAACGGAGGAGCAGGGGAGGGAAGCGGCGAGGGGGCCAGCCGGCCCAGGCCAGCTCCGGCCAAGGAGCGTTCACGGGTGGGACCGCGGGGACCTGCCGCATCCATTCAGAGGAAGGGCGGCCACCAGGGAGGAGTGGGGAGAAGGGGAGGGGCGGTGCCAGGGGATGGTAGGAGGCGGGCGGTGGTGATGCTCTTTGACGAAACGGGTAGCTCCAGCAAGGGGAGAGGGGGTGGGCCGGCTCACGGAGGTGAGGGGAAGGCAGTGGAGGAGTCAGGTGAGGGAGAGGGGGCTTGAGGTCGCCGAAATAAATTGAGGACGGCGATGGCCAAGGCGAACTCCGACGAGATGAGGCGAGATAGGGGCACTCCGCCGGTCGGGAGAGGCGAGGGAAGAGTGGGTGAGGTGCGGGAGGACTCGGGGCACTCTTATATAGCCGCGGGGAAGACTCTAGAGTATCACTGGCAAGCTCAAGCCGAGCTCTAATGGAGGATAGGAGTCGGACGCGTCACGGGCACGGCTCTAGTGGCGCATTAATGGCAAACCAAAAGGGGGCCCGGGCACGGGGTGACGCAGACGAGCACGGGCGAGCTCCTGGACAAGGTTGGACGTCGAGGGAGTGGATGAGAATAGTGGCCGGAACGAGCCAAAGCACGCAATTAGCCATGACGCAGGCATGATCACTATGGGCACGGGTGCAAGTGGCGTTTTTTGGAAGGGCCGACCATGTCTGGCATGTAGTCCCTCCAAGGTAGGTTACAACTGAGGTAGTGACTCGATCAAGGTCACTCTGGGTAGGTGGTAATGACCCTCTGAAGTTTTCTATATCAGACTTGATCAGGTCACTATCATCCACGAGGAGATGCTAAGGACCAAACATGATGTCTGGGGTGTTTAGGCTAGGAAGGACTATGATCCTATGAAGTTTGGAGGGATTTGGACCATGATTTATCATGGTTGCTTAACAACTGCATAATCTGGTCCAAAATCAAGGTCATGAAGGTGCACTCACATAGTTGATGGGAGTGAGCTGAAAATGGGCATGGCCCAATGATTTGAAGAAATGAAGATGCTCAAAAAGTTTCAGGCCATTTGGATTAGCCAAACTAGCACTTTCTTCATACAGCATCTCTCTGGACAGGAACTTGGAAAAATTGCACAGGGCAAATGGATTAATAAATTGAGCCAAAACTGGGTGAAGAGAGTTGATATGGATAGGAGAATGTCCTGGTAAATTTTCAGCTAAAATGAAGCAATATCAAATATGGTTGCTTCACAAACTGAAAATCTGACCAGAAACCAAGATTTGGAGCTGGGCTCGCATGGAAGGGGTTACACGAGCTCAAATTTGGTGGAGAGTGATGATTTGACCATATGAAGGACCTTGCAAAATTTCAACTCATTTGGATATGCCAAGCTTGTACTTCCTTCACACAGGCTTCCCTCAGATAGGAACTATGACAAATTGCTCAGGAATATTTACTAGGCAAATTGAGTTTAATTTTGGCATGGGACAATTATATTGATAGTAAAAGATGTCCAAAAAGTTTGGGGGTCAATCAAGCAAAGATAAATGACACTTCCTTCTCAAAAAGCCACTTAGGGAAGAATCAGAAAAGGAATATTTTTGAATTATCTTTGATGATGCCAAGGAAGGATTTTGACATATTTGAAAAATATATGAACTAATTTTTTTTTTAGAATTATTTGGGAATTTTGGGAGTGACAAAAATATAGGCCGCTTCACAACCTAGGGCAAATAGGGTTATTCCTTCAATAGAAAAGGAATATTCCCTAGAAAAAGAATATTGGATAAGGTCAAGGATGAAAATGGCATGATCTTGGGATGATGATGAGGATGACAAGCCACTATAAAACCTAGGAAGACATGATATTTCGAAGTTTTAGAACCACATAGCCACGGAAAAGCAAATCAAATCAAGAAATCTAGGAAAATCATCAAAAAAAGAAATGGGCAAAAATCCAGGGTGTTACAGACCTTCCCCCCTTCAAGAAATCTCGACCTCGAGATTTGGTTGATTAGGGAATAAGTAAATTGTCGTGGTGGGCGCACGACAGATGCCAAGGGATGGCTAAAGAGAGGAGGAGGCTCGAGGGCACTGATGGGCTCCAGAGGCGAGGTCGGTATGAGCGAGCGCGGGATGCAAGACATACCCAGGTTCGGGGCTCTCCGGAGAGATAACACCCCTAGTCCTGCCGAGTGTTGTTTATATGTAACAGTACAGAGTTGCTCCTGGAGCTATATGGAGGAAGAAGGAAGGCAGGCCAGGGCTTAGGCTGATCCCTCTCCGTGGGTGTGTGTGTGGCTAGTCTGGTGCGTGAGTGCGTATCTCCGTTGGCGCCCGTATGCATGAGGGCTCCTGGGGGGTTTATAGGTCAACCCCCCAGGTGTACAATGGTAATGTTACAAGGCCGTGGGGCCGGGCTGTCATCGTTCGAGAAGCCGGTGCTGGGACCCACCGGGTGTCCGGGCTCGTAGGGTTCTCCAGGCGTGGGCCTCGCGGGCCTATGGGTATTGTTCACCGTCTTGTCGATCGTCAGGGAGTGGCTGGGTTGAGTCCGCTACAGTGGCGCTCCGTCAGGTCACCGCTTGATGGCGTCAGCAGTGACGATGGGTGCACTGTAGCCATGCCGACCCTGGTCGTGATTAGGTGGGAACCTTGTTGCCCACGCCCGGCTAACGAGAGGCATGGGCGAAACCTTTGTTGCCTTGCTCATCCTTGAATGAAGACTCGTCCCATCGTACGGCCGGGATGGGACGGGAGCTGAACCGTGGCCTAGTTGAGGAACATGCCAAAGAGAAGATGGCTTGTTGGAGAAGTCTTGGTGCACCGGGTTCGGCCGCCCTGTGCCGGCCATCGGGTCCGGGTTGAGGAGTTCGACCGGGTCTAGGGGCTTGGCCGGGTTGAGCAACCCGGCCAAGCGTGAGCCGGCTTGAGGGGCGTTGCTGGCCCCGTTGTTTTTGAAAAGGATCCGGGTTCTGTTCCTTGCCCGGGGTTCATCCTCCCGAAAGTAGTCCCCGAAGCTGTGAAGGTCCGCCGTCTTCGGGTGGGAGGGCCTTCGCAGTCCCCCCCCCTAAGGAGGCGAATTTTTTGGACGCCAGGTCCGGCAACACCCACCGTGTACCGGCTTCCGGAAGCCGGATCGGGGCATCCCGGCAAGGGCGGGAAACCGAAGAGTCTGTTGAATCTTGAGGCGATCTTTTGGGCTTCGCGCGGGCGCCACGTGGTGCCCGGGAGCCGGGGGTCCTGACAGGCCACGCGCGAGATAGGACAGGGCGACGTATCGGGGCCTGCCGCCACATGCCCTCGGCCCACGCGCGCGGATTAATTCTCGCTCGTGCTCCCCTGCCTCTTCATCCTCTCTCTGCTCTTTGCGACCGCCGCCCGGTGCGACACCCGCCGCTCCGAGCAGAGCTCCATCGCCATTCTTCTTCACTTTTCTCCTTATCTTCTTCGCCTTTGTCAATGGCGTGGGAGGCGCTTCCTTCAGGGTCGTGGATGGGCTCAACCGTCACCACAGACGACATCACGTATCTCCGCACCACCAGGCGCTTGCTGGGGGAGACGGAGGTCGCCGTGCACCTGCCGCATGGTGAGCGGGAGCCGCGGCAGAGGGCGCAAAGCACGTGGTGTTCTACCCACACTTCAAGCGCGGGTTCGGCCTTCCCGCGAGCAGCTTCTTCCGCAACTTCTTGGAGTTCTTCGGGCTCCAGCACCATCATCTTGGCGCGGGCGCCATCGTGCAACTTTCTGGCTTCGCCACCCTCTGCGAGGGGTACCTGGGGGTCGAGCCTTCAATCGATCTCTGGGGGCGCTTCTTCTCTTTGAAGCAGCAGTGGCCGAAGGCCGGGGAGATCTCTGACTACGGGGCTGCCGTCATCTACAAGCGGACGAGTGTTGACTGTCCCAAGATGCCGCTGGAGGATTCTGCCAAGAAGTGGCAAAACTCGTTCTTCTACGTCCGCAACCTTGGCGCGGACCGCATCAACCTGCCGCCATTCGTCGACGCGCCGCCGCGAGCGAAACAGAACTGGGGCTACTACCCCTGGCACCCGTCGCAGGAGGTGCTTAACCTGTGCCAGCGGGTGTCGGAGATGAGGGAGCAGGAAGGGCTCACCGGCATCGACCTCATTATTGCTTTCATCAGGGCCTGGGTGCTATCGTTGCAGCAGCGCACCAACATCATTGGTCAGATGACCAGACTCTAGGACCCCAACTGCATGTCGAACTTGCGCCTGGCAATGGACCAGGTCGCCCGCCAGGTCAACGACATCTCCAAGGCCGGGCTGCTGGAGGATTGGGACTTCGGGAAGCCTCCGTATAGCCAGGCGAGCCCGGCACCCGTAGTGAGTCCCTAGTCTTCGTACTTTGCCGCTGCCTATCTTCTTGTTCATCCTGACGCGACGCGGGAGGTGCTCCTAAAAGCCATCCGACATCCATATGACCGGGCACCAACGCAGGTGGTGCGGGCCGGCTCGGAGGAGCCCGTGGCCCACCTCAAGGAGGAGGAGGTGGCCGCCTATGCCGGCGCAGGGCGTCGTGCGGGTAAGTTCTTCTTCCATATTTATTGAGTTGTCGGGCGCGAGGCGGCGTGGGGGGCACTGATGTGAGTTGTTGATGTAGCGGTGTTGGGTGGAGAAGGCGGCGGCGCGACTGGTGCCGGGTCATCCCGGGGGGCGCCGGCGGTGAGACGGCCGCATGGGAAGGACAACGTCGCGCCCTAGGCCCCGGCCGTGAAGCGCGTGGTGAACCCGACCGCTGGTGCAAACCCACCTGCCAAGAGAAGGCGCGGCGCTCCGCAAGCGAGCCAGGCGAGATCCACCATCCCGGTGGTGCCCAGGTAAGTTTACTTCTTGTTGAAGTTGAATGGCCGAGCGGCTCTGCTTGGTTCTTGCGTGTTTACTTCTTTGAGCTTCAGGTCGCCGATCTCACTGGCGCTGGCGGCGATGGACGCCGCGTCCACCGAGGGCACCGCGTTCCGGAGGACCCGGACCAGCGCCGATGATTAGGGCGAGGAGGTGGCGGATCCGGACCTCGGCCTGGACCCGGCCGACACCGAAGCCTGGCCTGGCGGGACCGGAACAGGGCCGAGGAGGAGCTAGAGGCGGCGTCGGCCCAGGCCTGGGTCAACACCGCGACGACGTGGGCGCGGGCCGGCGAGGAGCCGGCGTGGCCTGAAATGTCGGCAGGGATGGAGCCGGCGGTGAAGGTCTTCATGCCATCATCGGAGGGGGGGGGGGGCGCGGCCAAGGTAGCCGTGCGGATGTGATGAACCTCGACCGGGAGGTCGTGGTGGTTGGGGACGACACCCCGCCGCGGACCAACAAGGTCGAGTGGGTGGGGGCTGAGGGAGGCGGCGGCGATGCTGTCTTGGAGGACACGCCGCGGGCCAGTCCGGCCCTCGAGCTGGCGAGGGTGCCGGAGCAGGCGCCGGAGAGTGGGGCGCCACTGATGGTGGCGCCGCAGGCCACTCCAGCCATTGAGCCGGTGAGGGCGCCGGAGAAGGCGCCGGTCGCGGAGGAGGAGGACAGCGGAGAGTAGGCCCTAGTGCCTAGGCCAGGAGGTCACCGGGCCGCCGGGTCGCAGCCGGCTCGAGGCAGGACCAGCGAGGTCTTCTTCGAGCCCTTGACCCAGGAGGAGGCAGCGATGGCCACCGTGAGCAGCGCTCTGAGGCGGGCAGAGCAGGATCGAGGCCTTAGCCTGTGAGGCGAGGTGGAGGCGGGCGGGAGGCTGGAGCTCGCCGTGTTCGTAAGTTCTCCCTTGTTTTCTGTTTTTCTTTTTGTTGCTTCTTCTGGGTGGGTACGCGCTAGCGTACCTACTGGGTGTAGCCCCTGAGATTCATGCCAACTACATAGTGGTTGGGTCGAATCTTAAACTGATGTCTTGTGCTGATCATTGCTCCTTGCAGCAACTGGACTCCTTCCGGTCGAGCGTCTTCAGTCGGCTTCTGGAGAAGCACCGGCAGCTCAAGGAGCAGCTTGCCGCCAAGGAGGAGGAGGTCTGCGTCACTGCAGGTATTTTTCTTGTGCGCTCTTTTTAGTGGGGGCACGCTAGCGCACCCACTGGGTGTAGCTCTCGAGATTTGGGCCAACTACATAGTAGTTGGGTCGAATCTTAAAGTGGTACTTTGTTTCTGAGTCATGATAAACAAGTGGTTGGTAGCGCGACATAGCGATAGAACGAACAACTAGAAAGCAAAGATAGAAGTGATATCGAGGGTAATGGTCATCTTGCCTGAAATCCCGCAACGAAGAAGACCGAACCCATGAAGAAGACAAACAGATGTAGTCAAACGAATCCTCACAACTCCAAAACGAAACAAAAGCTAATGAGAGAAGCAACCCGGAAAGAAGCAAACAACATGGTAAACAACAATCACATCAACATGGCATGATGCACAATCAAGTATGATGCATGTCTGGATTAATGAGGCATGGCATGACAAAGTGCAATAAACAACACTACGAATTAAGTGGAGCTCAATATGCAACAGTTGCTTATTGACGAAACACCACATTCAAGTTATTTAGTTCGCTCTCGTTTATGTACCCAACAATATTAAATGTTATTAAACATGGCAAGGGGTGAAGAACAATAAAACTACCTATCTAGGCAAGTTTAAATGAGGCTGGAACAACAAACAACAATTCCGGTAAAACCCCATATGTATATTTTGAATTTGGTATTGTTCTGCCTTAAACACAATTTTAATGTTGTTAAACAGGAAAATAAAATGCACCATGTTAATCTATGCATTTTTCCACCCCATTCACATATAAAGTTTATTTAAAATGGAGATACAGTTATTTAGTTATGAAATAGAACATTTTAGCATGGCATCTATGCAAATTAAAGCAAACAGCAAGTTTCAACATTTTAAACATGGATGAAAGTTGCATATTATGAAACTAGATGAAATTCTAAGCGCTTTACATGTTGAAAACATTTTAATATGATGCATGGTTCTGGAATTATTATATGCATGACGTCGAGGGTTTTTCCCGTAAATATGCATGCACTGGAAAATGCTAAAATACACAGACTGGGAAAAAAATATATGCACGGGCCAGATTGCAGCAACCTGCAGCGGCCCAGGAGGACTTGGCCCGAGTGAGCGCTGAGTGTGTGTGTGTGTGTGTGTGTGTGTGTGTGTGTGTGTGTGTGTGTGTGTGTGTGTGTGTGTGTGTGTGTGTGTGTGTGTGCATAGTAAAGGGAAAACAGAGCAAAAATTGGGGCGCCTGGGATTCGATCCCCGGCCCCCTCGGATGGATAGTGGCTAGGCTAGCTATGTGCTGGTGATGTAAAGGGAGATCAGCGGGAAGGTAAAGCATATGGTCAACGCGACTAGGACCCAAACTGAAGCGTCTGCACAGGGACTCGCCGGCGACGGGAGGCAACAACAACAGCTGATGTGGTTTCAGAGGACCGGCAGGGGTGCGGAATCCTTCTAGGGAGGCTGCGGGCATGGGGAATGGATGCGTGCATGCGTGCGGAGCAGCTGCGGGAGATTGGCTGGAGCATGAGGCCGTGCTCGTCTCGGGCATCGGCGAGCAAGTGCAGCAGAGGCGAGCATGGTGCGGCGAGCGAGCGGCAAGCAAGCAGGGTGCACGCGCAGGTGCAGATGCATGCGGGGGCTACGGGCGCGTCTACGTGGGTGAGCTCAAGTGTGCAAGCAGGGGTACAGCAGAGGTTGCGAAGATATCCGGCGATCAAGGCCTCGGATATGCACAGAACGCCGACTTCGTGGACAGAATCAACAAGGGGACAAAGACCGGGAGGAGCATGAGCTCACCACGGGTTTTGGCGACGTCGTCAGTTCAAGCGGAGCAGATGGAGGCGGCGGGGAAGCGCGCTGAACGGCGGCGGAGACTTGGCGGGGCTTCGGGTCCATGAAGCACAGGAAGCAGGGGAAGAAGACGTCAAGGAGGACGTCGATCCGTGGCTCGAATGGGCACTTGCAAGGTCTGCTACCTCTCGAGCACTGCGTTGGTTTCCCTTGAAGAGGAAAGGGTGATGCAGGAAAGTAGCGTAAGTATTTCCCTTAGTTTTTGAGAACCAAGGTATCAATCCAGTAGGAGGCCACGCTCAAGTCCCTCGCACCTACAAAAACAAATAAAAACCTCACAACCAACACAATAAAGGGGTTGTCAATCCCTTCACGGTCACTTACGAAAGTGAGATCTGATAGATGTGACACAATAATATTTTTGGTATTTTTATAATAAAGATGCAAAGTAAAAAAAGGCAATAAAAATAGCTAAGTGTTGGAAGATTAATATGATGAAAAATAGACCCGGGGGCCATAGGTTTCACTAGTGGCTTCTCTCAAGAGCATAAGTATTATGGTGGGTGAACAAATTACTGTTGAGCAATTGGTAGAATTGAGCATAGTTATGTGAATATCTAGGTATGATCATGTATATAGGCATCACGTCCGTGACAAGTAGACCGACTCCTGCCTGCATCTACTACTATTACTCCACACATCGACCGCTATCCATCATGCATCTAGAGTATTAAGTTCAAAAGAACAGAGTAACACTTTAAGTAAGATGACATGATGTAGAGGGATAAACTCATGCAATATGATATAAACCCCATCTTGTTATCCTCGATGGCAACAAATACAATATGTGCCTTGCTGCCCTACAGTAGTCCTTTGGGAAAGGGCACATAAGATTGAACCCAAAGCTAAGCACTTCTCCCATTGCAAGAAAGATCAATCTAGTAGGCCAAACCAAACTGATAATTCGAAGAGACTTGCAAAGATAACCAATCATACATAAAAGAATTTAGAGGAGATTCAAATATTGTTCATAGATAAACTTGATCATAAACCCACAATTCATCGGTCTCAACAAACACACCACAAAAGAAGATTACATCGAATAGATCTCCACGAGAATCGTGGAGATCTTTGTATTGAGATCCAAAAAGAGAGAAGAAGCCATCTAGCTAATAACTATGGACCCGAAGGTCTTAGGTAAACTAATCACACATCATCGGAGAGGCTATGGTGTTGATGTAGAAGCCCTCCGTGATCAATGCCTCCTCCGGCAGGACGCCGGAAAAGGCCCCAAGATGGGATCTCACGTGTACAAAATGTTTCGGTGGTGGAATTAGGTTTTCGTGTATGCTTCTGTTGGTTTGGGGGTATGTAGGTATATATAGGAGGAAGTAGTACGTCGTTGGAGCAACGTGGGCCCCATGAGGGTGGATGGCCGCCCAGGGGGGTAGGCGCGCCCCCTGCCTCGTGCTCTCCTGGTTGATTTCTTAACGTACAAACCAAGTCCTCTAGATCACGTTTGTTCCGAAAATCACGTTCCCGAAGGTTCCATTCCGTTTGGACTCCGCTTGATATTCTTTTTCTGCGAAACTCTGAAATAAGAAAAAAATAGCAATTTGGGATGGGCCTCCGGTTAATAGGTTAGTCCCAAAAATAATATAAAATTGTATAAGAAAGCCCATTAATCATCCAAAACAAAATATAATATAGCATGAAGCAATAAAAAATTATAGATACATTGGAGACATATCAAGGTCGAGGAAGAAGAAGGAGACGCGGGCGTCGCTCCCCGAGGAAGAAGACGATGGCGTCGAGCTTGATCGCGCCGGAGTAGAGCTCGAGCATGGTGTTGGCGACGGCTATGGTGTGGAGCGGCTTACCTTGCGGCGACCAGATGAGGAGGTGGGAGGAATGGAAACAGGAGAGACCCTAGTGCACTGGGGCATAATTTATAGGAGGTAGGGAGGTTGTTCCGGCCATCAACTCAAGCCGGCTACCGACGTGGAGGCTCTGGATGTCCTACCGTACACGGAGAAGATGATGAACAGAGGAGCAGTGCTGGTGGGCTGGATTCGAAGGGGTAAGTGAGGTGGCTTGCTGTAAGTGGGCTGGGGAGATGGGCTGCTGCTGTTGGAGCTGGGCTCTCTCTCTTGCTACATTTCTTTTCCTTTCTTTTTCTTCAGACAGAAAACTTGGAAGAAAAGAAAGGCAAGGGAAGATACGGAATTTGGTAGGGATGAAGATATTAATGGAGTCCTGGAAATATGCACAAAATGAATAAATTGATTTGGACATTTTTAAGGATATAAAAACAATTCAAGTTTGAATTAAATTCAAACTGGAGCCATTTTTGAACCCAACCAAAACAAGCCCAAATGAGCTGAATTTTTTGGCAGAGAGGTTGAAGGCATGGTTGAGAATTTATAGGAAAATAATTAACACTAAATTGGTGCAGGAAATAGAATTCCACAATTTAAATGGATTAAAGAAGAAGGAGAATAAGATGATCAAGCAAGGTTGTGGGTGTAGAAGAAGATGAAGTTGAGAAAGAGACATTGTAGGGATTGATGCACTGTGCAAAGAGACTCTGGTTTAGGCAAGAGGGAAAACGAAGAACAAGGTTGGTCTCGGAACGGTCAACAAAAGCAAGGGGGGACGCGGAAAATACGAGCGGATGAAAGTTTTTTAGAAAATGACGGCAACGAGTGCCGATGCAATGCAAATGATGACATGATGAATGCAAACAAACAAATAAATAACACTGCTGACACGCAAGACATGGAAGGCGTCTGGAGCATCGGTCTCGGGGCGTCACACCCTCTCCCCTCCCCCCCGCGAGTCTGATGGCCGAGTCTCCGGTCCATGACAAGGAGTTCAGCCCTTGGGAGGAAAGTGCGGTACTTAGGCTTTCGAAACGTTGAGCGTGAGCGAAACACCCACTGGGCCGGCTGGCAGCAATCCGGTGAAGCCGATTGGTGAGCAGCCGATCGTGCGGCAACTTAAAGTGACGGGGCCGGGTTGGGCGATCCGGCGGTCTTGACTTAGTATTCGTGGCGTGCTGGTGCTTTGGCCCATTTTGCTTACCAGCTGACAGCCGAAGCCGGTTCTGTGGCATAGGTTAAAGTGGAGGGTCGCGGCGACCTCAGCGCGTCAGGAATTACTAAGGAAGGCGATAGGTGGCGTCCAAGCCGGCCAGCCCCTGAGTCCTCGGGTCAAACAAGCCGAACCGGTGGTGGGGTTGGTTTAGGAGATAAAATGCATGAATGCGGGAGACACAATAGCTTGAGCGGAAAGGGCAGCCCCCGAGCATCATTCGGGGACTCCATATTTTTTTCATATGACTACAAAAGGCAGTGCATACATACGTGCACACAGTGTAACGCCCCGGATCCAATGCGCCAGGTGTCTTCCAGTTATTTGCTGGCGTTGCCATGTCTTTTCCTTGCGTGTTGCATTTTGCCATGTCATCATATGCATTGCATCCTCATATTTTCAAAACATGCATCAGTTTTTTTTCCCCATTGTCCGTTTCGCGATCCGACACTCTCACACGCACCCGTTGCACCTCTCAGACCTCGCTTCATGAGTGCCATAGAATGTATTCAGAATGGGATGAAATTTGGCGTGCGGTGTTGTTATAGAGTAGGTAGACCGCCTGTCAATTTTCGTTCCATTTGGAGGTCGTTTGACGCCCTAACGGTTAACCGTGTAACACCGAAACCCCTCTCTTTTTGCAGCCCAATCCCCCTTCACCACAGCCCATTAGCCCATCCAAACCCCCTCCATGCTCTCGGTCATTGGATCGTGATCGTGTGGGCGAAAACCGCTCCCCATTTGGACTCTCCTAGCTCCCTCTACCTATAAAAAATGTCCCCCTCCCTCTAATTTCCGGGTCCAAACCCTAGCTTCTTCCTCCTCGCGCCGCCGGAAATGTCCAGCCGGCCACGTCGCCCGACCAATGGGGGCGTGCCACATCACCTCCGCCGCCGCCCACAACCAATCGAGGCACGCCACGCGTCCCCTCCAACTCCCCAACACGCCGCGGCCCGCGGAGCCCATCCGGGGCCCGCGCGAGCCCGACCGTGCTGACGCCGTGTAGCCCTCCGGCGAACCCCGCGCCTCCACCGCGCCGGCAACCACCGCCCGGTCTGCGCGCGCGCTCTCCGCCTGCTCCAGCCGATCCGCCCGACCCCTCCTGCAGCTCGCGCCGGTGCGCGCCGCTGATGGAGCTCCCTCGCTGCCACCCCGTCATGAGCTGCCACCGGATCCGGCCGGAACAGGTCCGGAGCGACCAGATCCGGTCGTCCCCATCACCCCGCAGCCTCCCCGCCATCCCTGCGTCCTCGCCGGCGTCACCGTCGGCCGCCGCCGCCTCTGCCTCCCCGCTCTCGATCGGGATCGAGGGAGACGACGCCCCCGCTCGTCGCCCCGCGTGGGCCCCGTCCCTCACCGGCCCAGCCCAAGCCTCCCGCCGGCCTGCCTCGCCTCCTCTTCGTTTTGGGCCGAAGCCCATGGTGAGCCCCGCTGCTAAACCCCGCCCGTGCGTTGTTTCGCTAGTAGACGCTCATTCTGTTTTTTCTGATAAAACGGCCAAGTCCCTGAAATTCATCATTATGTGTGCGTGTTCGTGATGCCATAACTTCATGCTCGTAACTCGTTTTTGTTCATATGATATATAAAAATGTTCACCATGTGTTGCTCTTCATTTCGATCCGCTGTGACATGCTTGTTTGAGTTCATCTTGATGCCCTAATCATCGTTGCAGAAGTGCTATATGATGTTGTCTGCTGAAGTTTAACAGAACTTGCTGATTTGTCATTTTTGTTGCATTTTGTGTGTGCATCCTATGTGCTTGATATCTACATGTGTTTTGAGATCCATCATGCCATCTTTACAGTGGTGCAAGTCTTGTATTTTTACGAGCTCGGTGGTGACTAGCACAAGCATGCAAAGTAGGCTCCATGATGTTGCTGTTTTCAGACACGGTGTTTTTGCTAAGTCCTTTTCCTGATACATTGTGATGCTATGTAAACCTGCTGCTACAAGTCATTCTATGCATAATCTGGAGATGATCACTAAGGAATGTTTGTTATACATGTTATGCTCTATCCATCTATTCCTTGGTTTGCATTTGTAGCCTACTTTAGCGTTGTTATCAAGATCCAAACTTGCTAAATAATGTTGCTGTCAGCCTGTTAAGATTAAGTTCAGTTTTGCCATGTGTTTTGCTAGTGATCCATGCACCCTATGAACTTGAGCTTGCCATTCTTAGCTTAATCAATATGTCATCTTACTGTTGGTTATCATCACATGCCATGAAATTCTCTGTAGTGAGTATTACAAGCTCACCAACATGCCTACTTATCGTTGTTCCTTCCATGTACTGTTATTTTCACCAAGTCTGAATCTGTCATATCTTTTGCCATGATTGCATGGACGATACCATCTTGTCTGTTGATCATTGGAATAAGTTCAGTAAGGAAGTTTTGTTAAGTTCTTTTAGTACTAGCATGACATGCTCAAGTTTTCCATTATAGTATGCTATCACATCTAGTTTACTAGCTCTAAACATTGCAACCTGATGTTATTTCTGTCATGTCCAGTGATTTTCTGCTAAGTCTGTGAATCTGTTATTATTTGCAATATTGCTATGTCCTTTTGAGCATGTTGTAATGGTTCCTGGAGACAGCTCAATGTTCATGTTTTTTTAAGATTCACTTGTACATTACGTCCATGCCTTTTACTTCCATGTTGACGTGCTGTAGCATGTTGTTTTGATGCTTGAAAGATGCCTAAATGCTGTTTTGGACAGCTTGTCCTTTAAACTTGTTTTGTGTGTATGTGTTGAACCGTTGCTCCGTTTTGAGTGTGCTCTATATGAAACTTGCTTAGTTTTGCATGTAGTTTCATGTTACCTTGTTGCATCCATGTTTTGAGGTGTGTGCTTGATGTTTGTATGCATTTTGCATCAATGCCATGTTTATCTTGTGTTGCTCATATCTTCTAGGCCGTAGCTCCGAATCTAATGAACTTTATATGTAACTTGACTAGAAACTCGTGTATATTGTCTTGGTGCTCCTGAACTTGATGTTCAACAACTTCAACATAATGTTTTGTCTAGAACAGTACCAAATTATAAAGTTGCATATGGGGTCTTTCCGGAATTGTTATATGTTGTATCTGGCCTCATTTAAACTTGCTTTGATGTGTTGCTCTTGTATGCGTCATCTCTTGCCATGAGTAGCCTCATATAGCCTTATTATGCATCATACTTGGTTGAGCATCTTGTATTGTTTTGTGTTGTGTGTTTACCTTGTTGTTTGCTTCTTTCCGGTTGTGCTCCTTCTCGTTAGTTCATGTTTTTGTTGCGATCGTGAGGATTTGTTCGACTACGCTTGGCTCGTCTATGTGGCTTCGTCTTCTTCATGGACTCGTTCTTCTTCCTAGCAGGATTTCAGGCAAGATGACCATCACCTTGGATCTCACTACTATCATTGCTATGCTAGTTGTCTCGATGCTATCGCTATGTCGCGCTACCTACCACTTGTTTTATCAAGCCTCCCAAATTTCCATGATAGCCTCTAACATGTTTCACCCTTCCTAGCAAACCGTCGTTTGGTTATGTTACCGCTTTTGCTCAGCCCCTCTTATAGCGTTGTTAGTTGCAGGTGAAGTTGAAGATTGCTCCATGTTGGAACATGTTTATGCTGGGATATCACAATACATCTTATTTAATTAATGCATCTATATACTTGGTAAAGGGTAGAAGGCTCGGCCTTATGCCTGGTGTTTTGTTCCACTCTTGCCGCCCTAGTTTCCGTCATATTGGTATTGTGTTTGAGGGAGTCCTGGATTAGGGGGTATCCGGACAGCCGGACTATATCCTTTGGCCGGACTGTTGGACTATGAAGATACAAGATTGAAGACTTCGTCCCGTGTCCGGATGGGACTCTCCTTGGCGTGGAAGGCAAGCTTGGCAATACGGATGTGTAGATCTCCTCCCTTGAAACCGAATCTGTGTAACCCTAGCCCACTCCGGTGTCTATATAAACCGGAGGGTTTGGTCCGCAGGACAACAACAATCATACCATAGGCTAGCTTCTAGGGTTTAGCCTCTACGATCTCGTGGTAGATCAACTCTAGTAATACTCATATCATCAAGATCAATCAAGCAGGAAGTAGGGTATTACCTCCATCGAGAGGGCCCGAACCTAGTTAAACATCGTGTCCCCTGCCTCCTGTTACCATCCGCCTTAGACGCACAGTTCGGGACCCCCTACCCGAGATCCGCCGGTTTTGACACCGACATTGGTGCTTTCATTGAGAGTTCCACTGTGCCATCACCGTAAGGCTTGATGGCTCCTTGATCATCGATAACGATGTGGTCGGGGTGAGTCTTCCTCCCGGACAGATCTTTGTATTTGGCTTGGCTGTGGGCCAACTCGCTTGGCCATCTGGAGCAGATCGAGAGCTACGCCCCTGGCCACCAGGTCAGGTTCGGAAACTTGAATTATAGTGCCGACATCCGGTGAGACTTGATTTTCGACGGATTCGAGCCCTTGCCAGGTGCGCCGCACGATCACGACGAGCATGATATAGCTCTGCCGTCGGACGGTGTTCGGAAGATCACACCGGCAACCACTCCGGCCTTCAATCCATAGCAAATTGCGCCATCCAAGGACGGGTGGATAGACCCCGCCTCTGAGGCTGCAATCTCAGTGGCGATGGTGCCGAATACTGACTTTACCCCTCGCGAGAGCCGTGCTGCCGAACCATTGGATTCGTCCCTGGCAACAGGCTCCGAGCCGCCTACGCCCATGCCTATCGAATCCAATTGGGCGCCGATCATGGAGTTCACCTCCGCGGATATCTTTCAGCACTCGTCCTTCGGCGATGTGCTAAACTCATTAAGGTCTTTCTCCTTGTCAGGAGAACCTTGGCCGAACTATGCCCGGCTAGAACGGGATGCAGATGACGAAGAAATTCACTCCCCACCCACCACCCACTTAGTAGCCACTGTCGACGATTTAACTGACATGCTCGACTCCGACTCCGAAGACATCGATGGTATGGACGACGATGCAGGAGACGAACAGGAACCACTGCTCACAGGGCACTGGACCGCCACCTCATCATATGACATATACATGGTGGATAAACCCAAAGAAAGCAACGGCGATAAGAAAGCGGAGGATGACCCCTCCAAGAAGCAACCCAAGCGCCAACGTCAGCGGCGCCGCTCTAAGTCTCACCATAGCAAAAGTAGTGATATCGGCACAAGAGACAATAGCATTACGGACAGTGCCGAAGACGATGACAATCCCCTCAGCAAGATTTAGAGACAGAGGATGGACAAGCCAGCCCTCCTGAGCGAGCAGCAGACGGAGTAGTGGAGGATGACAATTACATGCCTCTCTCCGAAGACGAGGTGAGCCTCGGCGACGAAGAATTTATCATACCTGAGGATCCCGTCGAGCAGGAGCGCTTTAAGCGCCGGCTTATAGCCACAGCAAATAGCCTGAAGAAAAAGCAGCAACAGCTTCGAGCTGATCAAGATTTGCTAGCAGACAGATGGACTGAAGTCCTTGCAGCCGAGGAACATGAACTCGAACGCCCCTCCAAGGGTTACGCAAAGCGCAGGTTGCTACCCCGACTCGAGGAGGAAGCATTGAAACCTACTTCACCAGTGTATGATGCGGCTGATCGTCCACCTCGTGGCCGAGAAAGAAAGGCATTTCAGCCTGAAGCTCAGCCCGCACCCTGCCGCCACTCAAACAAAAATACCAAGGCACAGGGCAACACGCGGCACCTGCGAGACGTATTGGAAAACAGGGCAAAACACGCAAGATCGATCTACGGATCACGGGGGCGTGCACCTACGCGGGACGATTACCGTCACGCCGGATACAGTAAAAGTAAATCCGGACGGGCCGAACACAGCAGGCAAGACTCATATGAACTACGTCGTGATATAGCCCAGCACAGAGGCGCCCCACACCCCCTATGCTTCACTGACGAAGTAATGGATCATGAACTCCTATAAGGTTTTAAACCCGTAAATATCGAATCATATGATGGTACAACAGATCCCGCGGTATGGATTGAGGATTTCCTCCTCCACATCCACATGGCCCGCGGTGATGATCTACACGTCATCAAGTACCTCCCCCTAAAACTCAAAGGACTAGCTCGGCATTGGCTGAATAGCTTGCCAGTAGACTCCGTTGGCTGTTGGGAGGATCTGGAAGATGCATTCCTTGACAACTTCCAAGGCACTTATGTGCGACCACCGGATGCCGATGACTTGAGCCATATAACTCAGCAGCCAGGGGAATCGGCCAGGAAATTCTGGACACGGTTCCTAACCAAGAAAAATCAAATTGTCGGCTGTCCGGATGCAGAGGCCTTAGCGGCATTTAAGCATAACATCCATGACGAGTGGCTCGCCCGGCACCTCGGCCAGGAGAAGCCGAAGTCTATGGCAACCCTCACGACACTTATGACCCGCTTTTGCGCGGGAGAGGATAGCTGGCTGGCTCGCAGCAACAACATATAAAGGAACCTTGGCACTTCGGATACCAAGGACAGTAACGACAGACCACGTCATAGCAGACACAAGCACCGCAACAACGGCGACAACGCCGAGGATACGGCAGTCAATGCCGGATTCAGTGGCTCTAAATCCGGTCAGCGGAAAAAGCCATTCAAAAGAAGTACTCCAGGCCCGTGTAGTTTGGACCGCGTACTCAATCGCTCGTGTCAAATACACGGCACCCCCGATAAGCCAGCCAATCACACCAACAGAGAATGCTGGGTGTTCAAGCAGGCGGCAAGTTAAATGCGAAAACAAGGACAAAGCTGCATAGTGGCGGCGAGGAGAGCCCGACCGCCCGAACAGGGAGAGACAGAAGAGTTCCCCCACAAGTGTGGATGGTGAACATGATATCGCAACCCACATGCCCAAGAGGAGCAGGCGTGCACTAAGGGGCGTCTGATGGAGCCCGTCGCCCCAAAGTTCAACCCATGGTCCTCTTGTCCGATCACCTTGATCGCGGGGACCACCCCACTAGTATCCGTCATGGCGGATCTGCCGCATTGGTCTTAGACCCCATCATTGACGGATTTCACCTCACTCGAGTCCTCATGGACGGCGGGAGCAGCCTGAACCTCCTCTATTAGGAAACAGTGGGAAAAATGGGTATAGACCCCTCGAGGATCAAACCCACAAATATGACCTTCAAAGGCGTCATCCCAGGTGTAGAGGCCCATTCAACGGGCTCAATCACACTGGAAGTGGTCTTCGGATCTCCGGACAACTTCCGAAGCGAGGAGTTAATCTTCGATATCGTCCCGTTCCGAAGTGGCTATCACGCACTGCTCGGGCGAACCGCATTTCCAAGATTCAATGTGGTACCACACTATGCATACCTCAAGCTCAAGATGCTAGGACCTAGGGGGGTCAGAAAAGTCTATGGAAACACAGAGCGCTCGCTCCGTACGAAGGAGCACACTGCGGCCCTCGCAGCAGAAGCACAAAGTAGCCTCTTAATGCAATCCACCAATTCGGCGATAAAGCCCCCGGACACCGTTAAGAGTCGGATTAACACCTGTGAGATACTTTGCACGTTGAGCTCACCTAGAAATTGGGCCCCCGCCCCTGTCCCAGTCAAACGGTGAAATCCGTGCCGTGCGTACATAATTACGCATTAAAAATACCATGGGCATAGGCGGGGGCACGACCATGGCACATCCCACAGTGCGGCTCAACCGCCCTAGGGGCTGAATACCTTTACCATTTTCTCTCTTTCCATTTTCTCTCTTTCAGGACCTTACTCTCTGGAAGCCCTATCTGGCAGTGCGATTGCCGGGCACATAATACAACAACCAAGGAGGCAGAAAGCTACGTCGTACAATGGAATCCCCAGGTGGTCTCTGATCACGAGCGAAATACCTGTTTTAAATATCAGTCTGCAGCTTGCCCTTGGATAGGACATGTTAAATAATCCTATTTTTTGCTTATTGCACTACTTGTATTAGTACGTTTCAACGTATTATTTGAATAACGATGCATAGCACTAGTCTATTATTGCATTATCTAATCTTTTTTATATGTTTATTTACGACAATCAGCACCGTACATTACGATGCAGACGGTATACCGAGGGCTTTCGTATACCCCATATCTGGCGTGAGAAGTGCGAACACTTTCTGATCGGCACCCGAACTTATAGCATTATATGCATCAGCTCGAATCATGTCTTGGGTCAATAGTTGGGTTTTCCGGCTCCCATGTTTTGGTACCTTATGTTACGCTATATCGGCTAAGGTAGCCTTGGGAGAACTCTGCGATTGTGTCCGGTTCTTCGGACGAGCACCTCGATGAAAGCCAAAACTGACTGTCATGATGAGGCGAGAGCTGGTCGCTGTTCGAGAGGTCTCAAATCCTTAAGGACTTTTTCCGCTTCGGACGAGGAGTCGGCCTTGTCCGACTTAGGCATATATAGCGGCCAATATTCGGCCTTCCGAATACTAGGGGCTTCGCCAAAATTTAAAATTGTAGACTTCTATGGCTAAGTGAGAGTGATAAAGCATTATATTCCGATTGCCTGGTTCGTTGCACTGAGCACCTCCCTCAAAGGACCCAAAAATGGGAAAAAGAGTGCTCAGATTTATCCCGAACACCTCAGTACTAGTTGCATAGGGGCAGAAGCCGACAACTGGCCAAGTCTCAGATTTGATAAACGGCCGCACAGAAGGTAATATTTTAAATTCAAAAAGCGTTGCACAACGCAAATTACATCTTGCGACGGGCACCCTTCAAGACACATGAGCACATTCATTCAAAAATTACATCTTTGGTACACTCCTGCGCCACAAGACAGGCACCCTTCAAGACACCCTCATAATACATTTCGGGGTGGCGATGCTCCTTGCCCTGCGGCAGCCCCTCCTTCACCAGCTTCTCAGCGTCCATCTTCGCCCAGTGCACCTTCGCACGGGCAAAAGCCTTGCGTGCACCTTCGATGCAGACGGACCGCTTGATGACTTCCAACCGGGGTCAAGCATTCACAAGCTTCCTCACCAGACCGAAGTAGCTGTTGGGCAGGGGATCGCCAGGCACATCCGGACTATAAGGCCCTTCATGGCCTGTTCGGCCGCCTTGTGGAGGTCGACCAGTTGCTTCAGCTGGTTGCTCAAGGGCATCGGGTGTTCGGTCCTAGTATACTGAGACCAAAACAACTCCTCCGTGGAGCTCCCCTCCTCGGCCCGGTAGAACTCCGTGGCATCAGACACACTGCGGGGCAGATCTGCGAACGCTCCTGGAGAGCTCCGAACTCGGGTAAGTAAAAATAAATTTTCTTTCACGTGCTTGCTTTGCATAATGAATGCCTTACCGCCGCTATCTTCTTAACGCCTCAACTTCACGGAGGGCCTTTTGGGCTTGGCCTTGGCATGTTTCGTGTTTGTCGGCGCCTTTGCAAGCTTCGGACTCTCGCGTCTTAGAGTCAAGCTCCGGGCCTCGTGCTTCTTGACGAGAGCCTGGAGCTCTTGTTGTACCTCGCCTACTCGGGCCTCTTGTTTTTCTCGCTCGGAGCGCTCCTGGGCCGCTTTGTTTTCAGCTTCGGATAGTGCCTTCTTCAGGGTAGCCACTTCGGTCACGGACCTTGGAAAATTCATGATGATCCTATTATTTTGCAACCATATTTCTTTCTAATAAATAGACAAGGTATTGCTTACCTTTGTTCTCTTTAAGCTGCCTCTTTATAAGGCCGAGCTCTTCCTTGGACCGCTCAAAGTCCTGCTCCAGTGCAGCGACCTCCATGATATCTTGTGGCGGCAATGATGAAACTGCATATGAAAATAGACATATTCTGATTAGACTCCCAAGTCATTATTTGATCCTCTATTCGGCATTTCTTCGTGAACGCCAAACAGAGAATCAGGGGCTACTGTCTATGCAGCAACATTCTACTATAATTACTTAACTGAAAGCCTGTTAGGAGGCTTGCGCACGCTTCAGTTAGTCCGCTTTTGGCGGACTGAACCTTCTCGATCACCGCACTCATGATAGTGCGGTGCTCCTCGTCGATGGAAGCGTTGCGAAGCACTTCCAGCAAGATGTCCGGTGCCTCTGGATGGACAGAGGTCACCCGGCTGGCGACTTGCCCCTCTTAACGAAGTCGCTGCGAGTCCGGAACCACAGGAGGTTCCGACACAGTGTTCAGTTGAGGACCGAACCTGGAGCCCGTGGGAGTCTTGCTCCCTTTGCGCCCAGGGTCCTCAAGGTCGCCTTGAGGCGCCTCCAGGACTACCTCCCCTCGTCCCGGTGCCTTTTGAGACAACACCTCAATGTTGTCCGTAGGGCGAGGGGTGGATGCGGTCGGAAGAGAACCACTACTCATATCAAACGGGTCCAAAGAACCGTCCGACGAAGAGACGTCAATGCGGGCTCAGGATGGACTGCATAATCATGTTAGGCGTAAGGAGAAGCAGTGCAATAAAAGCATACCATGAATTACTCTGGTATCCGAATACTTACGACTTCGCCAGGGGCTTGTCCCTGGGCAACCACTCATCTTCACTATAAGCGGCGGTCGTGGAACGGTCTGGAAGGAGAGTCCTTCCCTTCTTGGGCCCTTCGGCCTCCCCGGTTGGGGCGGCCTTCCTTTTCTTGTCTCCCCCGGCTGGGGGGGGAGAACCCTCCTCTTCCTCCTCCTCGTTTTCACGAGAGGAGTGCGTCTCAGAGTTATCTGACGTTGTGTCCGATATCACCTAACGCCGGAGACCCTTTCAGGTCCCCGTGGTCTTCTTCTTGGCCTTCTTCTCCGGCACCTCATAAGGTGCCGGAGTCAGCATCTCCGTTAGAAGAGCGTCTGCTGGATCTTCGGGCAGGGGGGCTGGGCACTCAATCTGCTCCGCTGTCTCCACCCAGTCCTGTTAAAGGCATGGGAGCTTAGATCCCGCACATGATTAAACTAGGGAAAATAAACATCTTATAAAAGACTTACCGGATTCGCAGGCCGCTTCGCGCTAAGTCCGCGGTCCTCGGTAAGGGAAGGAGGTACCTCGGCGCCCTTGAACATCACCCTCGAGCGTCCTTCGTCGTGTCGAGAAACTCGCAGCGTCGGTGCTCGTGGTCGAACTCCCACAAATTGAATGCCCGTCGTTGAAACGGGAGGATCCGGCGGAAGAGCATGAGTTTCTTGCTTATCATGTTCCGGATGCATTTCTGGAGTCCGGTCAGCTCCACCGATGGACCCCAGGACATGCCCTTCTCTTTCCAGGAGCTGAGCCGCATGGGGATTCCGGATCGGAACTCGAGGGCCGCCACCCAGTTGGTGTCGCGTGGCTCGGTGATGTAGAACCACCCTGATTGCCACCCCTTTATGGTCTCCACATAGGAGCCCTCAAGCCATGTGACGTTGGGCATTTTGCCCACCATGGCGCCTCCGCATTCCGCTTGCTGGCCGCCCACCACCTTCGATTTGACATTGAAGGTCTTGACCTGATCCGAAGTGGGGCGGACGCGAAGGAAGGCCTCTCTACGATGATAGCGCCGAGATGTTGAGGATGAAGTTGGGGCCAGATCATGGAAGTCCAGGCCGTAGTAGAACATGAGGCTGCAGACGAGCGGGTGGAGAAATCGATCCAGCATGGACGAAGTGGGTGAGGAAAACTACCCTCTCATGAGATTCCGTGGTAGGGACGATCTGCCCCGTGTTGGGCAGCCGATGCGCGATATCCGCAGCCAAGTATTCGGCTCCCCGCAGCTTTTTGATGTCCTCCTCCGTGATGGAGGATTTCATCCACTTGCCTCCCGCTCCGGACATGCTTGGAGCGGTTTGAGGAGAAAGACTCAAACTTGGGTGTTGGAGCTCGAGTGCGCGAGAATGGATGAGCGAGGAGGAAGAAGGCGTGGGTGAAAAAGGTGAACCCTTATCCCTTTATAAGGGCAGACGAAACTATACACCCACACCTGCCTAGTAAACTCGCTTATTCCCCTAGCGCCGTAATTGATGGCGCTGTTGGGTTACCCACACATGTATTGATGAGAATCCCATGATAAGGGGACACAATCTCTGCTTCGACAAAGACGTGCCAGGAAAACCACCTCGCGATATGTGTGGGGGCTGATTGTGAAAAAACGGTTCGAATAATGACCGAGCCGTGGTGTGATGTCATACTACGAAATGCGTCAGCAGATTAGATTTGTGGAAGTATTATTCTCTCTACGGTGGTATGTGGAACTCGTTTTGCAGAGCCGGACACTATCCTTGTGTTCAAAATCTTCTATGGAGTATTCAAAGGAGGAACCCGCCTTGCAATGCCGAAGACAATCTGCGCGCGGACTCATCGTCATTGAAGCCTGGTTCAAAGACTCTTGAGGAGTCTGGATTAGGGGTATCCGGACAGCGGACTATATCCTTTGGCGGACTGTTGGACTATGAAGATACAAGATTGAAGACTTCGTCCCGTGTCCGGATGGGACTCTCCTTGGCGTGGAAGGCAAGCTTGGCAATACGGATGTGTAGATCTCCTCCCTTATAACCGACTCTATGTAACCCTTTCCCCCTCCAGTGTCTATATAAACCGGAGGGTTTAGTCCGCAGGACAACAATCATACCATAGGCTAGCTTCTAGGGTTTAGCCTCTACGATCTCGTGGTAGATCAACTCTTGTAATACTTATATCATCAAGATCAATCAAGCAGGAAGTAGGGTATTACCTCCATCGAGAGGGCCCGAACCTGGGTAAACATCGTGTCCCCCGCCTCCTATTACCATCAGCCTTAGACGCATAGTTCGGGACCCCCTACCCGAGATCCGCCGGTTTTGACACCGACAATGTTCCTAGATTTTTCGTCCCTAACACGGTGAGGGGTATGGGACCCTCTTGACAGTTTGCCTTGAATAAAACTCTTCCAGCAAGGCCCAACATTGCCTTTTCCATTTTCCTAACAAACTACTAACTTTCCCTTGGGTTTTCAAACCCGAGGGTCATCTTTATTTTAATCCCCCCCTCCGGGCCAGTGCTCCTCCGAGTGTTGGTCCAAACTAGAGCCCCTTGCAGCGCCACCTCAGGGAAACTCGAGGGCTGGTTTTAGTTGTACGGGCTGCTCATCTGGTGTGCCCTGAGAATAAGATATGTGCAACTCCTATCGGGATTTGTCGGCACATTCGGGTGGTCTTGCTAGTTTTGTTTTACCATTGTCGAGATGTCTTGTGCACCGGGATTCCGAGTTTGATCGGATGTCCCGCGATGGAGGATTGTCTCTGCGGATCGTGAGCTTATAATGGGCTAAGTTGGGACACCCCTGCAGGGTTTAAACTTTCGAGAGCCGTGCCCGCGGTTATGTGGTAGATGGGAATTTGTTAATATCCGGTTGTAGTAGACTTGAAGTAAACTTCATTAAAATACACCAACCGCGTGTGTAACCGTGATTGTCTCTTTTAGGCGAAGTTCGAGAGGAGAACACGGTTGGGTTATGTTTGACCGTAAGTAGTTCAAGATCACTTCTTGATCATGACTAGTTGGCGACCGTTTGCGTAGTTTCTCATCTTACTCTTGTATTCGTAAGTTAGCCACCATACATGCTTAGTGGCTGCTGCAACCTCACCACTTTACCCCTTCCTTACCTGTTAAGCTTTGATAGTCTTGAGACCCATGGTAATGGGATTGGTGAGTCCTCGTGGTCCACAGATTACTACAACAACAGTTGCAGGTACAGGTTATGCGATGCTCATGACGTGAGAGTGATGCTTGATTGCTTGTTTTGGAGATCTTCTTCTTCTTCATGGATCTTGGGTTAGGTTCCTGGTCGGCAGCCTGGGCTAGCAGGGTGGATGTCGTTTGAGTTTCTGTTTGTGTTTCATCCGTAGTCGGATGTTGTTCTCATGTATGATGTTGATGTATTCTTGGGGCATTTGTGCCTTATGTATGTATCCCCAACTATTATGTAATGGTATGATGTAAAGGTATCCACCTTGCAAAAGCGTTTCAATATGCGGGTCTATCCTTGCTGGGACCTTCAAGTTCCTCTCGGATAGGGTCGCATAGTGGGCGTGACACACAACTAACTATAAAACGGGTGGAGGAGTTCTGCGTTCCATGACTGGGTTGTTTCTTCGCCGGTGGTGTCTCTCTTGCGTTTGTTTGACTTGCGGGCGTCGATGAGGTAGTAAGTGTTGCGGTCGCACAAGGCTTTATTAACGATGAAGGGGCCCTCCCATGGGGAGGATAGCTTGTGCTGGCCGGCTTGCTGCTGGACGAGTCGGAGGACGAGGTCTCCCTCACGGAACACGAGGGGCTTGATCTTCTTGCTGTGGTAGTGCCTCAGGCCCTGCTGGTAGATGGCTGACCTGCTTAGTGCCAAGAGGCGTGCTTCTTCGAGTAGGTCGAGGCCGTCTTCGTGGGCTTATTTGGCTTCAGCTTCGGTGTACATCGCGACGCGCGGCGAATCAAACTTGACGTCGGTCGGGATGGCGGCTTTGGCTCCGTAGACGCCGAAGAACGGGGTGAACCCGGTCGACCGGTTTGGCATGGTGCAGAGGCTCCAGAGGACGGCTGGCAACTCGTCAAGCCAGCTGCCGGGTGAGCGGACGAGCGGCTCGACGAGCCGCGGCTTGATGCCGGATAGGATGAGGTTGTTGGCCCACTCGACCTGGCCGTTGGACTGCGGGTGTTCCGTGGAAGCCAAGTCGAGGTGGGTGCCGGAGACGGAGTAGTATCGCGCGAGTGCGCCCCTGGCGAAGTTGGTGTCGTTGTCCGTGATGATGTTGTTCGGCATGCCATAGCGTACCGCGATGTCCTTGATAAATCGGACGGCTGTTGGCCCGTCCAGCTTCTTGATCGGCCTTGCTTCGATCCAGTTGGTGAACTTGTCCACCGCCACCAGCAAATGCGTCATGCCGCCTCGAGCGGTCTTGAAGGGCCCCACCATGTCGAGTCTCCATACTGCGAAAGGCCAGGAGATCGAGATGGTCCGGAGTGCTGAAGCCGGCTGGTGGCTGTGCTTGCTAAAGAGCTGGCATCCCTCACACTTGCGGACAAGCGACTCGGCGTCTTGGAGGGCCGTGGCCAGTAGAAGCCATGGCGAAAAGCCTTGGCCACCAAGGACCTTCAGGC
The DNA here is from genome assembly GCA_021605205.1 of Aegilops longissima. Classification (NCBI taxonomy): domain Eukaryota; kingdom Viridiplantae; phylum Streptophyta; class Magnoliopsida; order Poales; family Poaceae; genus Aegilops; species Aegilops longissima. Next base: position 273,199,173 of record CM038677.1, read on the forward strand.
AGCGTGGTGACCGCACTCACCCTGGTGAATGTCGAGGAGGATCTCAATGCCCTTGTCTTGCTTGACGCAGTGCTGAAACATGTCGGTGGAGCTGCGCTTAATGAGCTCATTTTGATGATTCTGTAGGCGGACGCCCGGCACTGCACTTGTCGGGCCTCGGTCTCGTCCATGGGGAGAACCGGGCGTGGCCGGCTCTGTAGTCGGTCGGGGTGTATCTCGCGTCTCCTGTTACAATCGATCCTAGACGCAAAGTTTGGGACCCCCTACCCGAGATCCGCCGGTTTTGACACCGACATTGGTGCTTTCATTGAGACTTCCACTGTGCCGTCGTCAAAAGGTTTGATGGCCCCTTCAATCATCGATGATGACGTTGTCCAGTGAGAAACCTTTCTCCCCAGACAGATCTTCATGTTCGACAGCTTCGTACTACGGGCCAACTCGTTTGGCCATCTAGAGCAGATCGACAGGTACGCTCCTAGTCATCAGGTCAGATTCGGAAGCTTGAACTACATTGCGGACATCCGTGGAGACTTGATCTTCGACGGATTCGAGACCGCGGCAATCACTCCCCGCTGCCCCGATGGACATGGCTTAAACCTGTCATCGGGCCGCATCCAGGAGAGAGATCCTGCAGCAACTCTGGCCTTAGATCCGAAGCTTATCAAGTCCCCCGAAGATGGGAAGCTTAACCCCATCGTGGGGGCTACCGATTCTACGGCGTTGGAGCCGCTCGCAGATTCCACTACGTACGGCATCTGCATCAACGGAACCCCGGACTCTTCTCCGACGTCAAGTTCCGACCCTGCGAGCCCGCGGATACCGAACTCGATCGGTTGTCGATCTTCAATTTCAGCACCGCAGATGTCTTCCAACACTCGCCCATGGGCGACCTACTAAACTCATTAAAAAAACCTATCCCTGGCAGATGGCTCGTCGTCGAACTATGTTCGGTTCGAACTTACGGCGGATGATGGAGAATTTTGCTTCCCACACGCGACCCACTTTATAGCCACCGTCAAAGACCCAACCAACACGCCTGACCCCCGCTCCGAAGACATCACCGGTATGGACGACGATGAGGGGCAAGGCCAGAGCTCGCTACCCGCTAGACACGGGATGGCCACTTCCTGGTATGATGTGTGTATGATAGGCACACCCGATGATTTGAAGGATCCAGTCGAGAATAAACCTCCTGCTACACAGTCCGAACACCAACGCCCACGGTGCCGCTCCAAGCCACATCGCCCAAGAGAAAATACTCCGGACAATGAAGACCCTATTGAGGTAGAATCCGAACAGGAGGAACAGGAAAGTGGGCAAGACAGCCCTGATGAACATGCCACATATGGAGACTCGAAGGACAGCAATTATCTCCCACCCTCCGAGGAAGAGGAGATCCTCGGTAGCGAGGATTTTATCGTGCCTAAGGAACCTATCGAGCAGGAGCGTTTTAAACGCCGGTTTATAGCCACTACAAGGAGCTTATGGAAGAAGCAGCTACAACTTCAAGCAAGCCAAGATTTGCTCAATGATAGATGGACCGAGGTCCTGGCCGCTGAAGAATATGGCCTTAGTAGCCCAGACAAAAGCCACCCAAAGGGTAGGTGGCTCCCTCAATACGATGGCAGGGCACTGGAGCCCACACCACCGTCGAACAATGCGGCGGGCCGGCCACAGTTCGGTCCAGACAAAGCAGCAGCCCAAACAGAGCAACATACCAACCCATCCGGCCGTCAAATCAAGAGCAAAACAGCTTGAGGAAACACTCGCGACATCAACCAAGACCCAGAGGATAGAGCAGAGCGCACAAGATCGATGTACAGATCAAGGAGATACACCCCGACCGACTATGAAGGTCACCCATTCGGACACTACAGAGCCGACCACGCCACGTCCGAACTCCGTAAGCGGAGTCCGCCGGAGGTGCTTCACAGTGTGGCCCAACATAGAGGAGCCGCACACCCTCTTTGCTTCACCGACGAGGTAATGGAGCACGAATTCCTAGATGGGTTCAAACCCATTAACATTGAATCATACGATGGAATAACAGATCCCGCGGTATGGATTGAGGATTACCTCCTCCATATTCACATGGCTCGCGGAGACGGCCTTCATGCCATTAAATACATACCTCTCAAGCTTAAGGGCCAGCTCGCTACTGGATAAACAGTTTATCAGAAAATTCTATTAGTAGTTGGGAAGACTTGGAAGACGCCTTTCGAGACAACTTCGAAGGAACATATGTACGGCCTCTAGATGCCGATGACTTAAGTCATATTGTCCAGAAGCCCGGCGAGTCAGTCAGTGAGCTCTGGACTGGGTTCTTAGTCAAAAAGAACCAAATTGGTGACTGTCCGGACGCAGAAGCCCTCGCAGCCTTCAAACATGGCGTCCGGGATGAATTTCTAGCGTGTCACCTCGACCAGGAAGGACCCAAGTCCATGACAACCCTTGCCGCTCTAATGACTCGCTTTTGTGTGGGAGAAGACAAGTGGCTCGCTCGTAAAAGCGACAACGCCAGCGACCCGGGCACTTCCAAAATTCAAGACGGTAATGGTAAGCCACGACGAACCGAACACAACAGTCGCAGTAATACATGCGACACAGCGGTGAACGCCAGATTTCACAGTCTTAAGCCCGATCAACGGAAGAAGCCACTAAAGGCAAACCAGGATGGACCATCCACCCTTGACAGGATATTGGACCGACCTTGTCAGATTCACGGTCACCCTGATAGGCCAGCTAATCATACCAACAGAAACTGTTGGGTCCTCAAGAAGACAGGCAAGCTCAACGCCGATCAGAAGGGGAGGAGGCCACCAGGCGATAGAGACGACAGATCGGCTCGCCAGCCAAACACCAGGGGCCAGAAACACTTTCCCTCTGAAATTCGACCACTCCCAGAACGGAAATAGTAGTTCGGCTTCCTCCGCCCACCTACTGTACTGGCAAAGTTCACACCATGCGTACATCACTATGCACTCAAGATACCATGGGCATCGGCGGAAGCACAATATGGACCACCCTGCTAGAATCCCCGTGACATTCTTATCCGTCTTTCTTATTTTTCTGTATCATTTCTTAAAAATAGGTGACCACCATGACAACATCTACATCGGACTCTCTCGAAGTTCGGATCCGCACACTCACCTACGGGGCCACTCCCGTTAGGGATTCCCCTCCCCGAGGACGGGCGGCGCAGACGTGCGACAGGAGGTCCAAAATAAGCTTTTGTAGACTGCACTCTTTCTTTTGAGCCTGTACCATGCCGTTTTCCTCTGTTCCCAACCCCGAGCATGTCAAATAGCTGGGTTGTGGTTTTTACTAGTTATATATATATATATATATATATATATATATATATATATATATATATATATATATATATATATATATATATATATATTTATCATTGGCATATTGCTCCGCTCGATAAAATTTATCGGACTAATCTTTTATGCTCTTTCTACAATGAGTCCGGCGGAGCGCCTGCCTTACAAACAGCGCCTCGGCATAACTTGCGAGGGGCCGGTATGGGAACAAGCAGCCGCCGTAAAAGTCCAAACAGCTCTATAGCGTACTTCGGCGTCGCAAGTTTGGCCTTATATGCATCAGCTCCGAATCATTGTCTTTGGTCAATAGCTGGGTTGCCCAGCTCCTGTGCTTGCTACCTTACGTTCCGCTCTATCGGCTAGGGTAGTAAAGGGAGAACTACTGCGATTGTGCCCTGGCCTAGACTGGATGAGCACCTTAGTAGGGAAAGCCGAAAACTGATTCTCATGATGCGGCAAGAGCTGGTCAACAACTTGACGACTTATTCGAATCTTTAGTGATTCTCCGTGTCACACGAGGGATCTTTTTTAGATCAACATATGTAAAGCACTATGCGCCGTATACATACCAGGGGCTATGTCGTAGCCCCACCATAAAACTCCTATGGCTAAGTGAAAGTGTTAACGCCCTATAGTCCGATTGCCTGGTTCGCCACATTATCACCTCCTTTATGGACCAAGACGTTGGATAAAGAGTGATTAAATGCTTTTTCAAACACCCCCGTACTTCCTACGAGGGGGCTGAAGCCGACGACTGGAAAACTTTCAGATTATACTAAAACGGCCACAGAGGAGAAATTCAAGCTTTTCAGCAAAATATAAATAGATTAACTTTAAAGTTGTGTGTTACATCATTATATAAATCACTCAAACATTATATCTTTTGAGCATTGACCCTGTATCAAGCGGGCGGCATCCAAGACGTCTTCAAAATAGTGCTCCGGCTCATTACGGTCCTGGCCCTTGGGTGGACTCCTTGCGGCAACATCAATGGCCTTCATCTTTCCCCCAAATGTTTTGACTCGGGCAAAGGCCATCCGTGCACCCTCAATGCACGCCGACTGCTTCACAGCGTTGATATGTGGCACCGCGTCAACAAGCCGCCACACCAGGCCAAAATAACTACTCGGAATAGGCTCACTTGGCCACAACTGGATTATGACGTTCTTCATGGCGTCGCCAGATATCCTATGAAGCTCGGCCCACTGGGACATCTGTTCATTGAGCAACAGAGGGCGCTTCGACGCGCCGAATTGTGACCAGAAAAGTTTCTCCGTTGCATACCCTCTTGTGTGTGGTAAAATTGCGCCGCATCGAAAGAACTCTTCGGCAAGTCCAAAAATTCAGCCGGAGAACTCCAGACCTGGTTTAGCTGAGCATAGTCCGGATAGCCAAACTTGGTCTGAAGCAAAAAGGGCTTACCAGCCGCTATCTCCTTAGCCTCCCGAATCTCTTCACGAGCTGCCCTAGATTCATATCGAGATTCACTCGCCTCTCGTACGGCCTTATCAAGCTCAGCCATTTTGGCTTTATTCTCCTTCTCAAGGAATTCACAGTGGCTAGCAGTATTCTTCAATTCAAGCGCCAGTGCGGATATCTTCTCCTCACTTTGGCGCCGAGCTGCTTGTTCGGCTCTCAGATCAGCCGATGCCTTCTCGGTAGCCGCATCACTACACCGGGCCCGCTCCTTGGCCCGGGCTAGCTCTGCCCGAAGAGCTTCAACGGCGGCAGCACCATCTGCAAACATGCACATTTCATATAAACCCTTTTCGGCATCAGGCCTACATTACAAGCACATTGGTGTAAGGAATGCTCGACATATATACCTTGCGAGTCGTCTAGACGCCTGTTCATCAACGCAATGTCATCTTCCGCAATATCCAGCTTTCGCTACAGTTCAGCCACTTCTGTATTTCAGGTAGCCGCAGGAGGGGAGGCAACCGGTATTCCAAGTTAAATCAAGGTTAGCAACTAAGCTTATCTTTTTGATCCTCCGGTCGCTTCCGTCGGAAGGCAATCCAAGTCTCAGGGGCTACTGCATATACAACAGGTGCATTCTGTCAATATTATTCAATTGGCAAAACTACGTCACAAACCTCAAAACCCCTTAGGAGGCTCGTGAAGGCCTCGTTCAACCCGCTCTTCGTGGATAGAACCTTTTCGACCACCGTAACCATCAAGGCACGTTGTTCCTCCGAAACGGGCGCTTGTTGCAGCATGTCCGTCAGCATTTCCGGTAACCACGGGTCTTGAGCAGCCGCTGAATCTGATATTCCTTTGAAGGAATCGTCTCCGGTTCCAAACCGGATAGGGCGGGGCCGCCATGCTTGATTCCTGAACCCTGAGTGACAGAGACACCACCTTCGGGTAATGCCCTCTTCGTTTCCTACACTGCTTGTCGACCAGGAGGAGCCCCTGGGACGATACCTCAGAATCAACCGCCCTGTTGGGCGAGGGGGCTGGAGAAGGCGTGTCACTCTCCATCATCTCTAGAAGAAGGTCTCCCGAGGAGGAGGACAATTGGGAAACCCCAGGCCTTAACTTGCGAGGACATACGTATGTCCGAAGATTACTTCAGTAATAAGAAAGGAAGGAGGTATGGTTTAAGTACCCTGCTGTACTTACGGTTTGGCTAGAGGTTTATCCTCATCATAAAGCTCCACGTAAACATGGCTTGCCCGCCTCAAGCGGCCCGTCGATGGAGTTTTCCCTTTCTTGGAAGGTTTCCCCTCCTGACCTTCAGAAGCAGCCCTTTTCTTGCCATGGAAGGCCTCCTCTGCACCTTTGCCCTCGGGCAAGAAGGTTTTGGTTTCCCCGAACACAACGTCTGATTTATTCTTGGGGCAGAGACCACCTCCAGCCTCCCTGTTCTCGCCCTCCTCTGCAGATACCTGGTACGGTGTCGGAGTCAGCATCCTCGTTAGTAGGGCGTTCGCAGAGTCTTCGGGAAGAGGCACCGGCCACCAGATCAACACCGCTTTCTTTATCCAGTCCTGTGAAGGGACGGATTTTTCAATATCTTACCAAGAGATACTCGAATAAAGGGTGTGCGGAGATCGAATACTTACCGCGGTGTACGGATGATTGCAGCCAAGGCCAACATCTTCGGTGGAGTCCGGCCATTGCTCTCGTTCCCTGAAATATAATTTCCACATTCCCTCGTGCGTAGTGCCGAGGAAGTGCTGAAGAGTCTGCTGTCCTTCGGGATTAAACTCCCACATACGGAGAGGCCGCCGCTGACATTGCAGGGTCCGGCGGACTAGCATTACTTGAACGATGTTCTCAAGTCCGATGCCCTTCTCGATAAGGCTTCGTACATGACCTTGTAGAGTTTGCAATTCATTGACGGATCTCCAGTCCAGTCCCTTATTGATCCATGAAGCAAGTTGAATTGGAGGGCCGGGTCAAAACGCAGGTGTAGCCGCCCATTTGGAGCCCCGCGGCTCGTTGATATAAAACCACCCCTGCTGCCATAGGTCGGAAAACTTGGTGAAATATCCTTCAAACCAAACCGCGCTGGCAAGCTTGCCTATTGTGACGCGGCCGCACTCTGCCTGCTCCTCCTCTTTCACCTGCGGCCTCACGTCAAAGGTCTTGAGCCACAAACCAAAGTGCGGAGGAGTCCGAAGGAAGGCCTCGCATGTGACGATAAATGTCGAGATGAGGAGAATAGAGTCCGGGGCCAGATCATGAAAGATTATCCCATAGTAAAACATGAGCCCCGGACGAAGGGTTTAAGTGTGAACCCTAACCCATGGAGGAAGTGGGGCACAAACACTACCCTCTCGCCGGATTTGGGGGTAGGAACGACCTGCCCCTGTGCAGGAAGCCGATGGAGGATTTCCAGGGTCAGATACCTCGCTGCGTGGAGCTTTGCAATATCCTCCTCTGTGACAGAAGAAGCCACCCACCGGCCTGGATGGCAGGATCCGGACATGATTGGGTCTGGTGGCGATGGGAACCCGAGGGTTGGAACTTGGGGTGGCTAGGGTTGAGGAAGAAGCAGCACAAAGGAAGAAGACGAGTCTGGGACCCTATATAAAGACCCCAAGTACTAAGCGTATCCACCTGGGTCTTGAAACTTACCAATCTCCAGAGAGTTGTACCCGGGGACGGTTGGGTTACTGATACGTCTCCAACGTATCTATAATTTTTGATTGTTCCATGCTATTATATTATCTGTTTTGAATGTTTATGGGATTTATTAAGCACTTTTATATTATTTTTGGGACTAACCTATTGACCCAGAGCCCAGTGCCAGTTCTTGTTTTTTTCCCTTGTTTCAGTGTTTCGAAGAAAAGGAATATCAAATGGAGTCGAAACGGAATGAAACCTTATGGAGAAGTTATTTTTGGAAAGAAAGCAATCCGGGGGACTTAGAGTCCACCTCAAGAAAGCAACGGGGAAGGCAGGAGGCAGGGGTCCGCCCACCCCCCTGGGCACGCCCTCCACCCTCGTGGGCCCCTCATGGCTCCCCTGACGTATTACTTCCTCCTATATATACCAATATACCCTAAAACTTTCGGGGAACATAATAGATCGGGAGTTCCGCCGCCGCAAGCCTCTGTAGCCACCAAAAACCAATCGGGACCCTGTTCCGGCATCCTGCCGAAGGGGGGAACCCTCACCGGTGGCCATCTTCATCATCCCGCGCTCTCCATGATGATGAGGGAGTAGTTCACCCTTGGGGCTGAGGGTATGTACCAGTAGCTATGTGTTTGATCTCTCTCTCTCTCTCTCTCTCTCTCTTGTGTTCTTGAGGTGATACGATCTTGATGTATCGCGAGCTTTGCTATGTAGTTGGATCTTATGATGTTTCTCCCCCTCTACTCTCTTGTAATGGATTGAGTTTTCCCTTTGAAGTTATCTTATCGGATTGAGTCTTTATTGATTTGAGAACACTTGATGTATGTCCTGCATGGGATACCCGTGGTGACAATGGGGTATTCTATTGATTCACTTGATATATGTTTTGGTGATCAACTTGCGGGTTCCGCACATGAACCTATGCATAGGGGTTGGCACACGTTTTCGTCTTGACTCTCCGGTAGAAACTTTGGGGCACTCTTTGAAGTTCTATGTGTTGGTTGAATAGATGAATTTGAGATTGTGTGATGCATATCGTATAATCATACCCACGGATACTTGAGGTGACATTGGAGTATCTAGGTGACAATAGGGTTTTGGTTGATGTGTGTCTTAAGGTGTTATTTTACTACGAACTCTAGGGCTGTTTGTGACACTTATAGGAATAGCCCAATGGATTGATCGGAAAGAATAACTTTGAGTTGGTTTCGTACCCTACCATAATCTCTTCATTTGTTCTCCCCTATTAGTGACTTTGGAGTGACTCTTTGTTGCATGTTGAGGGATAGTTATATGATCCAATTATGTCATTATTGTTGAGAGAACTTGCACTAGTGAAAGTATGAACCCTAGGCCTTGTTTCCTAGCATTACAATACCGTTTGTGCTCACTTTTATCATTAGTTACCTTGATTTTTTTATATTTTCAGATTACAAAAACCTTTATCTACCATCCATATTGCACTTGTATCACCATCTCTTCGCCGAACTAGTGCACCTATACAATTTACCATTGTATTGGGTGTGTTGGGGACACAAGAGACTCTTTGTTATTTGGTTGCAGGGTTATTCGAGAGAGACCGTCTTCAACCTACGCCTCCCATGGATTGATAAACCTTAGGTCATCCACTTGAGGGAAATTTGCTACTGTCCTACAAACCTCTGCACTTGGAGGCCCAACAACGTCTACAAGGAGAAGGTTGTGTAGTAGACATCCAGCTCTTTTCTGGCGCCGTTGCCGGGGATGTGAGTGCTTGAAGGTATATCTTTAGATCTTGCAATCGAATCTTTTAGTTTCTTGTTTTATCACTAGTTTAGTTTATAAAAGAAAACTACAAAAAACGGAATTGAGGATGCCTCATATGCTTCATCTTTTTAATGTCTTTCGTGAAAATAAGGATTCCGATAATTGTGCCAAAATGTTAGAGGAAGAATGCACTAAAATGTTTGGCACTAAATCTTTGAATTATGAGCATGATTGCAATGGTGTTAGTATGAATTCTTTGAATACCTATGATGCTAATGATATGCAAATCCACAAGCTTGGGGATGCTATGTTTGATGAAGATGATATGTTTAGTCCCCCAAGTTTTGATGAGCAAATTTATTATGATGAAAGCATGCCTCCTATTTACGATGATTATTGTGATGCCACGTATGCTATAAAGAATAAAGATAACCATGAAACTTGCCATCACGATTTTTGTTTTCAATTGGATTATGCTTCACATGATAGTTATTTTGTTGATTTGCTCCCACTACTATCGATGAGAATAAATTTGCTTATGTGGAGAGTAGAAAAATTTCTAAGCAAGTAGATCATGGAAAGAATGCTTTATGTGCTGGTTATATTGTTGAATTCATTCATGATTCTACTGAAAATTATTATGAGGGAGGAATATATGCTTGTAGGAATTGCAATAATATCAAGTTTTCTCTCTATGTGCTTAATGTTTTGAAGTTATGCTTGTTTTGCCTTCCTATACTAGTTGATTATTGTTCCCATAAGTTGTTTGCTCAAAAAATCCCTATGCATAGGAAGTGGGTTAGACTTAAATGTGCTAGTCATATTATTCATGATGCTCTCTTTATGTTTCAATTCTTATCTTTTATGCGAGCATCATTGAAATCATCATGCCTAGCTAGGGGCGTTAAACGATAGCGCTTGTTGGGAGGCAACCCAATTTTATTTTTGTTTCTTGCTTTTTGGTTCTGTTTAGTAATAAATAATTCATCTAGTCTCTGGTTAGATGTGGTTTTATGTTTTAATCAGTGTTTGTGCCAAGTAAGACCTATAGGATCTTCTTGGATGATAGTTATTTGATCTTGCTGAAAGTTCCAGAAACTTTCTATTCACGAAAACAATTATTAAAAATCACCTGAGCGTGATAAAATACTGATTCCAATTGCAACAGATCAACTAAAAAATTATCTAGGTCTTCCTATTTTGGTAGAACTTTTTGAGTTCCAGAAGTTTGCGTTAGTTACAGATTACTACAGACTGTTCTGTTTTTGACAGATTCTGTTTTTCGTGTGTTGTTTGCTTATTTTGATGAATCTATGGCTAGTAAAATAGTTTATAAACCACAGAGAATTTGGAATACAGTAGGTTTAACACCAATATAAATAAATAATGAGTTCATTACAGTACCTTGAAGTGGTGTTTTGTTTTCTTTCGCTAAAGGAGCTTACGAGTTTTCTGTTGAGTTTTGTGTTGTGAAGTTTTCAAGTTTTGTGTAAAGATTCGATGGACTACGGAATAAGGAGTGGCAAGAGCCTAAGCTTGGGGATGCCCAAGGCAACCCAAGGTAATATTCAAGGACAACCAAGAGCCTAAGCTTGGGGATGCCCCGGAAGGCATCCCCTCTTTCGTCTATTTCCATCGGTAACTTTACTTGGAGCTATATTTTTATTCACCACATGATATGTGTTTTGCTTGGAGCGTCTTGTATGATTTTTGTCTTTGCTTTTTAGTTTACCACAATCATCCTTGCTGTACACACCTTTTGAGAGAGACACACATGATTCGGAAATTATTCGAATACACTATGTGCTTCACTTATATCTTTTGAGTTATATAGTTTTGATCTAGTTTTTTGACAGAAAGACTGTAAGGGAACCCCCTACAGTATAATTGGTGCAACAATCCCAAATTGCAAGTACCATGCCTTGAACCTGGGTGGGTGGGAAGGCATCAGCCCCTTCCCATCACTAGGCTATGCCTTAGTGTGCTAGTTTTGATCTAGTACTTCACTTATATCTTTTAGAGCACAGTGGTGGATTTGTTTTATAGAAACTACTTATATTATTTTGAGAGTCTTAAATAGCATGGTAATTTTCTTAAATAATCCTAATATGCTAGGTATTCAAGAATAGTAAAAACTTTCTTATGAGTGTGTTGAATACTAAGAGAAGTTTGACGCTTGATGATTGTTTTGAGACATGGAGGTAGTGATATTAAAGTTGTGATAGTTGAATAGTTGTGAATTTGAGAAATACTTGTGTTGAAGTTTGCAAGTCCTGTAGCATGCACGTATGGTAAACATTATGTAACAAATTTGAAACATGAGGTGTTCTTTGATTGTCCTCCTTATGAGTGGCGGTCGGGGACGAGCGATGGTCTTTTCCTACCAATCTACCCCCCTAGGAGCATGCGTATAGTGCTTGGTTTTTGATGACTTGTAGATTTTTGCAATAAGTATGTGAGTTATTTATGACTAATGTTGAGTCCATGGATTATACGCACTCTCACCTTTCCATCAATGCTAGCCTCTTCGGTACCGTGCATTGCCCTTTCTCACATTGAGAGTTGGTGCAAACTTCGCCGGTGCATCCAAACCCCGTGATATGATACGCTCTTTCACACATAAGCCTCCTTATATCTTCCTCAAAATAGCCACCATACCTACCTATCATGGCATTTCCATATCCATTCCGAGATATATTGCCATGCAACTTTCCACCATTCCGTTTATCATGACACGTTCATCATTGTCATATTGCTTTACATGATCATGTAGTTGACATCACTACAAAAAAATACACTTCCGTGAAGATACGTGTTTGTCACAGTAGGTCGCGTTTTTTGTCATGCATGTACATCCATGACAAATTTATGACAGAATCAAGATAGTCATACCTGTGCTGCCGTACAAGTGTTCCATGACAGTACCAAAATTATCATCACGGAAGTGTCCACTTCCACGACGGTAAATCGCGCGTCACAGAAGTGCTTTCGTCAAGGGTGACCGACACGTGGCATCCACCGTAACGGAACGCCGTTAAGCTATCGGGTCGGGTTTTGGATCGATAACCCGTTAACAGCCCGACCAATGGGAAATTTCCGTGTAAAATTCTTATTGGCGGACGAAACACGTGTCACTCGTCGATTAGGTCGAATAGGCCCCTATGATACGTCGACACGTGGCATGGCCCAACAAAGGCCCATTCCTGTGAAAAGGCTGGCCCGTTTGACTTGGTCAAAAGGTGGCAGGCCGGCTCATGGAAAGCCTGTTAACGGCCTGTTCGCATATAGCCCATTTACAGCCCGCTAACCCAAGGCCCGTTACGCCCTATTCGAATTAGGCCCAGTAGCATCATCTGGGCCATCCAATATGATTCCAGCCCATTTTCACTTCTGGCCCATGTATGGCCCATGACGTCTTTCAGTCCATATGAGGCCCTATGTAACTCTTGGCCTATTAACGGCCCGTGGTGAAACGGCCCGTAATGAATAGTGTATCACTTTACACCCATTAACGGCCCGTCTTGAAAGCGCCCGTAAAAACGATGTATCACTTTATACCCATTAACGGCCCGTTATTCCGTTGGGCCGTTTCCAGCCCATGTTATCTTTCGACCTTCTCAGAGCCCATTTATTCTTGGGCTATTTTCCAGCATTCGTTTACTTACGACCCGTTACTGTCATTTTCTACTTGTGGGCCAAATTCAGCTCGTGGTTACAGTCGGCCCGTTTGTGGTCCGTTAATACGTTGTGCCGTTTTCATAGCGTCATCAAATATGGCCTATTAATGATGGCCCGTTATGGTCGGCCCATGAACGGACGATTCCAACTCTAGCCCATTTACGGCCAGAATGCGGTCTGTTTGGCCCATGTTTGGCCAATCGATCATACGGCCCGTATAAGGCCCATTGATGATACGACCCATAGAAGGCCCATTGTTTCTACAGCCCGTAGAAGGCCCATTGTTTCTACGGCCTGTAGAAGGCCCACTATTTCTACGGCCCATAGAAGGCCCACTGTTTATACGGCCCGTAGGAGGCCCAGTGTCACTACAGTAAATATTAGCCCATGGTTATTGTGGCCTAGTTTTAAAAAATAGGTTATTGCAACCACTAGCAAACTGCTGAAAAAGAACTGCACTGACTACAAGCAAACAAATAAACATGACAACAAGGAAGTAAATAAGCAAGCAACTTACACTAGGCTATCACGGCTATTACACATATTACATCCACTCGGCATCAAAGTTCGCCACCAGTGCAAATATAGGGAACACAGCAGCATATAAACGCCGCAGAAAAACAAGTCCAGAACTAAAACCACTTCAGAAGAGCTTAAGAAACAATATCCTGGGTACCCATAATGCTGGCAAGATGCTTAGCAAGCTTATTAACTTTCTCTTGTTTGCCGCTTAAGTCCTCCAGCGCTTGCTGTTGCACCAGAAATATGCATCTGAATTCTGTAGGGACTTCCTCAGTCATTCGGCTTCCTGTCGCATAACATCTGATCGATGTCTTTCAACTTGAAGTTGAGACTCAAGAAGCCGAACTGATTCAGGCAACGAGTTCGAAGAGCTGGTGCCAGCAGTGGTAGCCAGTAACTCGAACACTACATCAAGACAGGACTTTGGGGTTGTCTCAGTGTCTTCAATATAGTTTTTATCAGCTTTCTTGGAGACCAACAGGGATGTCTCACTATCTTGAACCTTATCTGCATTACTTCCTTTACCATTTCATAACAGGGTACTCTTCTCCAATATTTTATCCACGTTCTATAAGAGAAACAAACAAACACATCTCAGGTTTACAGTGTAGTATATGAAACTCATTTTGGTAAACCAGTTCAGTAGTAAGGTGGACAGGATAACAGCATGAAAACAAACATATATCTATGTAGTATGTTCACTGTATGGTCTATATCATTCTAGTTTACGTTGCCAAATCAAGATAGATACAGTTCGAATCATATCTATTTAAGACAAAGCAGCATAGACAGAATATAAGTGTGGGAAACTACACAGCAATAACAACGCTTGTAATGTGCATGGCGTGAGAACATAACTGTTTATTCAATTGAAACTGAAATCAACATAGAGCAAGTTACAACAGCAAACAGCCAAACACGTTGAAGAAATAGGTTTAAAACATACCTGTTGCGCCATTGGAGTTTCAATTGCATCCTTCAAATTTGAAATTAGTTGGTATCGATAAATCTGATGATGCAAGAGCAAAGTAGTATGAACCATAGCTACGAACTTGACACGAGAACAATTATTCTTACGCTTTAAGCGTTGGCCGGGTTGAAGTGGTGGTCCTCGTGATTTGGGCACTGCAGTTGCCTTACTAACTGCTCGTCGTGTTTGGGTGCTCTGTGGTGGAGACGGTGCCGTGTCAACGGGAACTGGGTGTCTATCTGCTTTGGGGTTGGGGTTAGAAGGGGTGTAGCTGGTTCTCTGTCCAAGCTGGGTAGGGGTACAATCTGCATGAGTGTGGGTTATGTGTGGTGGGGCTGGTTCTTGGGCAAGTACAACCGTGGTTCTATCTGCATCGACAGTAGCACGATCTTTTCGAAGACCGTGTTTTACTCCCACAGATCTGCCATCACTCCCTCCAATTGAAATGGCTGATAAACAAGAAAAGTAATTGAATGTACAGACATTGTAAGATAGACAGGTGCAATGGATAGTAGGGAAGAAAACAGGGCATGAAATAATTCACATTGATGTTGTCTAAGCAAACAGAATAGCGGGACATAATTTCACATATATGATGGCTAATTAAACAGGATAGCATGACACAATTTCACATGTATGATGGCTAACTAAACATGATAGAATGACATACTTCAAAATATGATGACTATGTAAACAGGATGACATGATATAACTATACGATGCGTCTATTAAAGTGGTTGGCATGCCATAAATCACAAACATGTCGTCGATGGAAACATGATGGCATGATATAATTCACGGTTAGAATGACATAATTTAAAATATGATGACTATGTAAACAGGATGAGATGATATAACTATATTATGTCTTTAGAAAAAGGGTTGGCATACCATAATTCAGATACATGCTGTCTATGTAAACATCATGGCATGACATAATTCAAATATATGATTTATATACTAAGGAAGTGAGCAGAGGGAAATCGCATATATGATGTGTCAACTAAGGAGATGGCATTCAATATTGTGTATATGATGTAAAAAACTAAGCATTGCAATAAAACATATGCATTATATGAGTAATATAACCCTGTCAGGTTTGAGTATACACCTTAGGGGGATAATAGGACTGGTCATCTGCTTCTGAATCCTCCTCTGAAGAGCTATATGTAACTAGCAAGATATCTGCTTCAGCAGGTAGCATTGTCTGCTCTGAAGACCATGTTTTCACTCCAGATTTCTCCATCACCAATTCAAATGGCTGATGCACAGGAAGAGCAGTTGAATATTTGTCGACAAAAGCAATGAGAAATACAAAAAAAAATGGACGGCATGATATTATTCACATATATGACGCTTGCCTAAACAGCATGGCATTGCATAATTCACATACATAATGGCTTGCAACAAGATAACATTGCATAATTCACCTATATAATGTCTTGCAACAAGATGTCATTGCATAATTCACATATATGGTAATTAGACCACTAAACAGGTGGCATTCGCACAAAGCATGTCTAAACTAAGCAAATGACATAGCAATGCAAGATACCATACGCATGATATGAGCAACATAACCCTGCCAAGTTAGGGCATGCACCTCGGGGGATATGACTGGTCATCTGTCTCTGAATCCTCCTTTGAGGAGCTATCGGTAACCAGCAAGACATGCGCTTCGTCATATAGCATTGTCTGCTCTGAAGACCTTGTTTCCACTCCAGATTTTTCCATGACCGTGCCGAATGGCTGATGCACAGGAAGAGTAATTGAATGTACTAAAATTGTTGAAAAATTTAGCACGTAATAAAAAAATTATGGCATGATATAATTCACATATAAGATGACTGGCTAACCAGGGTGGCATTGCAAAATTCACATATATGATGCCTGGCTAGACAAGATGGCATTGCATGATTCACATATACGATAAAGAAACTAAACAGATGGCATTGACACAAAGCATGTCTAAACTAAGCAGATGACATCTTTAATGTATACAGTAAGCAATGCAAGGCACCATATGCATGATATTACCAACATCAGCATGCCAAGTTAGAGCAAAGACCTCATGGGGTAAATAGGAGTGGTCTTCTCCTTCTAAATCCCCCTCATAACAGTTATCTTCCTATTGATTACGATCCGAAATGGGTGGAGGGGGGCTGCCTTTGCGCCCACCATGGAACGACGTCTGCATGAAATTTTATTGCCACGCAAGGCTCGTCTCTTTTGCTCTACATGATCAGTTCCATTGTGTATAATAACCGGCATGCATAGAAATAAAACATAGTGAGATTATGTAAGGAGTGCATGCACAAATCCAGAGTGATGGTAGCAAACTGTGGATAGACCCAAAACCAATGATAGCAGGCAGATAATAGCTTTGGTTAAAAAATACAGATAATGGCTCCTTTAATGTTTTTTTGCACCCAACATGAAACTCATAGTAGACACCGTGGATTAACCAGATAGTAGACAGATAGTACTGATTGTTGCCCCAATATCTACCCCACAACCATTTAAAAACTCAAGTTTCAGCATTAGTTTGGACCTGACTCGGAGTCTAATAGGTGAATACTACGATGATGTAGCATGTCAGCATATTAAGCGACGCATAACGTAAGCAGACACGGAAGAGTGCGACCTCTCTTGCGGACCCGTGTAGTCCTCAAGGTCATCTGCTCAGTTGATGATGGTAATGCAGTCGTGGCTTCCGGCGGCGGGGAAGAAGATCTGAGGCGGCAAAAGATAGTCTGGAGAGCGGATCCCTGCTGTGGTGAACCCTTCCGTCATTGGAGCAGCTGAGCTGGGGTGGAACACAGCGCCGCAGGAGTAGGACAAACCACACAAGGTTTTCTTTGACACATATCTGTAACAGAAGTAATTGAGTAAGGGCTTGTTTGAATTTGAGGATTCTAACAATGCAGGGATAGGAAATAGACATGAATAGGATAGGAATGCACGTGCAAAACAGAGAATTTAAAAACATAGGATTTCTTCCAATCTGGATGTTTGATTCACAACAATTGGAAGATCACAGGATGCAAAAAACCATGGTGAGATTAAGTCAAACCACAAGAAAATGTACGGTTATAATGCTATTATGCTACTATCTCTTCGTCTTGTGCTTGATGAATAGGAATATGAAAAGGAGGAGAAGTGGAAATTAGAATTCCTACGGTTTTTCTTTCAAGGAGACACTAAAGGAACAAATCCTACAGTTTTCCTTTGCTCCATTCCTTTGCACCAAATTCATGAAAAGTAGTACCATAGGAAACTTTCCTATTCTAATGTTTTTCATTCACCTTTCCTTTCAAGCACATGCGATTCTAGTAGGCAGGCATGAGCAAGGAAAATCCTACACTAAGAAAATGTTTTTGTGCTACTTCTATTACGTTGGAACCAGGCCACTACCATACTAGCTCAACTCCCAGGCCCATCGACAAATGCATAGCTCAAACGCATAGAGATAAATAATGATGGCGTTCAAGAGAGTCCATCAAGGATAGCTAAGTTGCCTGGTACCTCACTGCTTGTCATATAGTAGGATAAAATAATCGTATTTCCCGTTACTATGAGTGCTCAGTGGACAATATATATAACATGTAGAGTAAAAAAGAGATTCAACAAGTGTACAACCTCTTTGGCGAAGCCATGTCGATCTCAGCGTGATTGGGTTGGCCGGTGAGGATGCTCTGGCTGACTTGACTGTCGGAGGAGGGGAAGAAAATCTTAGGCATCTGGAGATGGAGCCCAAGGTACTGCTCCGCTGTGATGGAGGGTTTCGTCGTTGGAGCAGCTCCGGTGAGTTGTACGACGCCGAGGCTGAAGCAGGACAAGAGAGACAACGAGCAACATTAACCTGAGTGGAATTATAATAGCATCTCCAATACATGACGAAAATACATAACCACAAAGTGCTAGATGTAAAATACATCAGCTGCTCATCTCTGAACTTAACTGTCGAAACTGAATTTAACTGTCGAAACTGAACTTAACTGTCGAAACTGAACTTAACTGTCAAAACTGAATTTTGTTGTTGAAACTGAATTTTGTTGTCAAAACTGAACACACTAGCAAGGTGAGGCTACACGTCGGTCAACTGACTTTTTCATCTCTGGTCTGTCGATTTTGCAGCCGTTGGATACGAAATCAAGGGCCTGTGGTTCATCTTCAACCTCCACCCCTCTGAGCCTCCAGCCACCACTGGCCAAACAGCAGCCCCCCGCCGCCCGCTGCCGGCAGTGCACCGTGCCGCCCGCCCCGAAAACAGTCACCACCGCCGGTCCGCCGCCGCCCCGGCCATCCCTCTAGGCCCCCTTGCCGAGCTTTTTCTCCGCGATCCCCACGCCACCGCCCGCCAATGCCCGCCACCGCCATGCACCACCGCCCCATCCTGAACCCTAATATAGATAGTGGGGTACCTCTCCGTGAGCCCCCTCCCAAGCGGCTGGTTCTTCCTTCACCAGCGAGCCCCTCGAAAATCGATCGACCCAAAAGTCGATTCAGTCGATCAAGTGTAGCTAAATCGGAGCAGCATCACAAGCAAGAGCAAGAGCGAGAGCAGCAGCAGGAGCAAGAGCAATAGCAAGAGCAGACCAGACAGGGGACCCAGAGCAAGAGCAGAGCAGCAGCGCGAGCAAGAGCTAAAGCAGCAGCAGCTCCTACTGATGTGGACGTCACCGCCGAGGGAGCGACACCGTGGAGGAAGTGGCCGGCGACACAGCCGTGGATGGAGCCGCACCGTGTCGGCTCGGGACCAAGCGCCGGCAGCACCATGAGATCGAATCAAGAAGAAAATGCGGCGATTAGTGTACAACCTCTTTGGTGGCGCTGATTAGGCGGTAACTTCATCCGAGGAAACGGTGATGATGATGCTCTTCCGCTGGTGCAGGTGAAGACGGCGGTGTGGGAATGGAGGTGGCGTGAAAGATGAGGGGAACGTCGGGGCAGCTCCTTGGAGGTGGAGGACGGGGTGGCTGAACCGGCGGGATGATGAGATCGACGAAGGATCCTCATCCGGAACGGTGGATGAGGGACGTCGAGGTGTTGCTGTGGACGACGTCGTCGGGGAAGAGGCCCCGGCTGGGTGGCAGACGGAGCAGGGTGTGGGGTTTCATCGCGGGTTTTCGCGGCCTCGGCGTATGAATGGATTGGCGGATGGGATGGCAGTGGGGAACCATGGACGCGCTTGTCCAAACTGCGGGGTAAGTTACGAAAGTACCCCCACCAATTTTAGGCCGTTCTTTCGGTTCAGGGGTGTCGGTGTACTAGAATAGGGGTACCCTAGTATCCCGAACTTGTGCACGGGCAGTTGCAGCACCCCGCGGCGAGGCTTGCCACGGTGATCGCCTAGCTCCTCCGTGGTTCCTTTGGAACCACTCAAGGGCAAAGTATTTAAGTCAAAGAGACAAGGCCTCGGCAAGAGGAGCTTGCCGGGAAGACCACTCGAGGCACCTAGAAGACAAGGCCCCGGCAAGAGGAGTTTGCCAGGAAGGCCCGGTGAGCGACAAGCTTCCGGACGCAACAAGGCAACAACCGCGGCAAGGCGCTTGCCGCAGTAGGCTACCTCTCCGTTCCTCTGCTCCAGCTCATCCATCAACGTGTCGCCGTGGGATCTTTCCAGGTGCGCGTGGCAAGAGGCTGTGCGGCCAGCGGAGCGCGGCGGTAAGCGGCGCTGACAAGATCGCCATCATGGCAAGCGGTGGCGCCCCTGACGGTCCTTTTCCGCACTGTTTATTCGACTTAGACGGGCATTTAATGCCTTTGTCCCCTGCCGTCAGGGTTAGGTAAGGAGCACTGTACAAGTAGTTGTACCAACCGCCTCTCATTTTCCGTTTTTACCCTTGTCTACATTGCCACCTGTCGGTGACCCCTTGAGCATATAAAAGGAGGCCCATGCGCAACGTAGAAGGGGTTGGACTCATTCGAAACTAGAGAACTCCCACGCTAGGTTTTGTAGCTCTCAACGCTCCCTAGCAAGAACACAATACAATCAGACAAGCAGCAGTAGGAGTATTATCTCTCCGGAGAGCTCCGAAGCTGGGTAAATTGCTCGTGTGCTTCGCCTCGATCCGCTCTTCGCGCGATCTCCGCCCCCCACCGAACCGAAAGGGGCCCGGTCTGACGGCCCCATAGGTGTTCGTGGGTACGATCAGCTTCCCCGACATCTTTGGCGCGCCAGGTAGGGGCAGGAGCTGTGGTCCCAGAAGGCCCCGCTCCAGTTGCTGCGGCGGCGTGAGGTGCTCCCGCGGCAACAGTGCTTGTCCGCGTCAAACCCACCACCACCGGAGCCGACGAGTGGTGGGGTAGACGCCGGCGGAAGAACGGGCGTTGACGAGGGAGCCCATGTTGCTACTAAGTCCATGGACAAGGCGGCGCAAACCTCGGCGTCCGTACACGCACCGCGTCCATCTCAGGAGGCGTGAGACCGACAGCGTCATGGTGCTCGCAGCGCCATACGTTCGTTGGGCCAAGATCGGGCTGGTGGATCCAGGGACGCTCAAGACCAGCATACGCGCCAACAGGCTGGTGCGAGTGGGGCACGGTCGCCTGGACGGGATACTGCTCCTTCTAACATATTTAGAAGTCCGAGCATATCCCGCTCCTCGCACCGTTCGCCATTGCCGCCCACCACTCAAGCGGAAGCTTTGGCGCGTGCTCAACTGCTCCTAGATTACCCCCCGACGGCGGACAAGGTGGACGAATGGAGGGCCACCATTCAGAGTCTCATCGGCTTTGCCAACGGCGACGCTCCGCGGCAACCGAGCACATCGTTGCCGCGGCAGGACGACAAAGCACGAGCCGGTGGCGACGAGACCTGTGGGGGTGCAACCACCATGCACTCTCCACCCCGAAGGCCAAGATCGCCGACTCGTCGGATCCACCTCGACAGCGACTCCACCGCGTCGTCGGATCCACGAGCTCGTCGCGAACAGTGCCAAGTTCTTCACGAACGACAACAAGAGGATGCCCGAACTCGCATCGAGCGCCAAAGAGAAGCGCGACGTCAATCTGACTAGCGCGCTGGGCCCTCTGTTGACATGCATGCGCCAGGGGAACCAGGCGACTTGCCGTACGCGGTAGGTTGCCCTGCGTTCACTCGTGAGCTGCGGCAAGTCCAGTGGCCCAGCAAGAAGAATTTCAAGCAAGATGTACCAAAGAAGTACGACGGCAAGACGCACCCATCGGAGTTCCTCAGCATCTACACCATTGTGGTGCAAGCTGCCGGGGGACGAGACGACACGATTCTGGCCAATTACTTCCCGCTGGTGCTCAAGCCCAATGTCAGATCTTGGCTCATGCACTTGCCGGACAACTCCATTTCCTCTTGGGCAGATTTGTGCCATCAGTTTGTCGGCGCTTTCACAGCGCCACAAGCCCCATGGCCAAGAGAGCGATCTTCATCGCGCCGCCCGAAGGAAGGAGAACCCTGCGCAAGTACATTCAGAGATTCAGCCGTGTGCAGCACAACATCCCAGATGTCCACCCTGCCGCAGTGATCAACGCATTCCATCAGAACGTGCGCAACCGCAGGATGCGGGAGGAGATGGCAATGTGCAAAATCAGAGACGTCAGTGAGCTGTATGCCCTGGCCGACAAGTGTGCACGCGCCGAAGAAGGGAGAAGACTCCCCGGAGAGAATGTAGAAGCAGCAGGATCTGATAGTGAGGAAATTGCCCAGACAAGGAAGAGCCGGCGGCGAAATAACAGAAAGAAGAAAGGCAAAGACGTACTAGTTGTCGAGCAGTCCGGCAATGGAGGTAGCGCCAAGAAAGTCAAAGTTGGTAGCTCCGACAAGGAGGTTGCCGCGGGAATCAACTGCCAGGCTGTGGCAGTCGCCGACAAGCAGGACAGCTCCAACAAGCAGTACTGCAAGATCCACCGCACCAAGGGCCATGACCTCCAGAGCTGCAAGAAGGTCGAGCAGCTTGTTGAACAGCAAAAGGCTGAGTACGAGCGGCGCGACAAGGATAAGGCCTAGGAAGGTGCAGGAGGAGTCAGCAAGAAATGCCCCGGTCGGGGGGGACGCCGCGGCAAGGCCAAGCAGCGGCAAGGAGATCGACCTCCCCGCGGCCGCGACAAGGATGAAAATGAAGACGACGACGACGAAGACATGGATGATGAAGAAACTGATGAGCAGGAGTTCCAGAAAGCCACGGAGGTCTTGTGCGTTGACGGTGGTGCATCTCTGCATACTTCACACCGCCAGCTCAAGCAGTGGATGCGGGAAGTCAATGCAGCGGAACCATCCGTAGAGTCGCGCAAGCCTCTGAAATGGTCCAGCACGCCTATCATCTTTGATATTGAGGACCACCCGATCGCATAACTGCGGTCGGGTGCTTGCCGATGTTGGTTTCACCAACTATCCGCAACCTCAAAGTCACTAAGATGCTAGTCGACGGCGGGGCCGGCTTGAACTTGATCTCCTCCGCGGTGCTCCAGAAGCTTCAGATCCCTGACAGCGAGCTCGAAGAAACCGGCACATTCCAAGGAATCAATCCGGGAAGGAGCAAGCCAAAGGGAAAGATCATGTTGCCGGTGACATTTGGCAGCGAATTAAACTTCAGGACTGAGAGGGTCACATTTGACGTTGCTGATTTTCCATTGCCTTACAATGGGATACTTGGCCGTCCAGCACTCGCCAAGTTCATGGCGGCCTCTCATTATGCATACAACTTGCTCAAGATGCCCAGCCCGATAAGTGTCATTTCTGTCCCTGCCGACAAGAAGGATGCTCTTATCTGCGCCGACAAGATCTACCGGGAAGCAGCAGCCGCAGCAGATCACAAGTCACTTGCCGTTGAAGCTCCCGGGGGTAAGAAGAAGGCAAAGTCCGGCAAGAGCTCTGATGCCCACTCCGGCAAGCGCACCTCCTCGGAGTGCTGCGCTACCGTCGAGGACGCACCATCGAGCTCCACCGGCAAGTGTAAGAAGACGATGACAGCTCCAGAGACCAAGAAGGTGTCCGCCAAGGAGGACGGCACTGGTGGTACCTTCACCATCAATGCCACGCTTGACCCTAAATAGGAAAGCGCGCTCGTTGCTTTCCTGCGGGCGAACGTCGACGGTTTGCATGGCAACCGTCGACATCCCCGTGTTCCTGTGAGCAATTGAGCACCATCTCGCTGTCTGTCCTCGCGCGCCACCCATCAAGCGTAAAGTCGAAGAAGCAAAGTGAGCGCCAAGAATTCATAGCAGAAGAAATCAAGAAGTTGGAAGCAGCAGGCCTTGTCGAGGAGTGCTCCATCCACGTGGTTGGCCAACCTCAGTAGTTGCGCGAAGGCTTAATGGGAAATGGAGGCTTTGTATCGACTTTACCGATGTTAATAAAGCTTGTCCCAAAGACCCATTTCCTTTGCCGCAGACGACCAGATTGTTGACTCCACGGCCGGGTGTGATTTGCTTTCATTCCTTGATGCATACTCAGATATCATCGATCTTCATGGCGTAAGAGGACGAAGAGAAACCGCATTCATCACCCCATGTGGCACATACTATTTTGTACTAATGCCTTTGGATTAAAGAATGCCGGTTCAACATTTGCAAGAGTAGTCCATCACGCTTTTGAGCCGCAAATACACGTAAATGTGGAAGCCTACATGGATGACATAGTGGTCAAGAGCAAGGACAGGCAACTCGATTCAAGATTTGATGAAACCTTTGCAAATCTGCGCAAGATCAACCTCAAGCTCAATCCCGAGAAGTGCGTGTTTGGAGTTCCCTCCGCAAGCTTCTCGGTTCTTCGTGTCTCAGCGGGAATTGAAGCCAATCCCGACAAGATCAAGGCCATTGAGCAGATTGAAGCACCAAAGCGCCAAGGATGTACGAAGACTTGCCGGTTGCATAGCTGCTCAAAGAGGTTTATCTCTAGGTCTGCTAGCTACTCTGCCATTTTTCAAAATTTTGAAAAAGGCGGGTCCAATGAAATGGACTCCGGAAGCAGAGGCTGCGCTGCAGGACTTGAAGAGATACCTGTCCTCCACTCCAGTACTTGTCGCACCTAAGCCACAAGAGAGGTTGCTGCTATATTTAGCGGCGACCAATCAAGTGGTTAGTGCTGCGTTAGTAGCGGAGAGGGAGGCGGATGATGAGCTGGCGACCATGGCAGAGGCATCCAGCGACAAGCAGGGGGCTTCACCGACAAGCTCTGGTCTCGACAAAGAAGGATCTGCGCAGGAGCATGAGAAGATGAAGAAGAAAATGGTG
The DNA here is from genome assembly GCA_021605205.1 of Aegilops longissima. Classification (NCBI taxonomy): domain Eukaryota; kingdom Viridiplantae; phylum Streptophyta; class Magnoliopsida; order Poales; family Poaceae; genus Aegilops; species Aegilops longissima. Next base: position 273,223,716 of record CM038677.1, read on the forward strand.
CAGCGCCCAGTTTACTTTGTCAGTTCCCTTCTGCAGGGGGCTAGGTCAAGGTACTCTGGTGTGCAGAAATTGCTTTTCGGCCTTCTCATGGCCTCGAGAAAGCTGCGCCATTACTTCCAAGCACATGAGATCACAGTCGTCACTCGTTTTCCCCTGAAGAGGATACTGCAGAATCCGGAAGCAACAGGCAGGATTGTCGAGTGGGCACTGGAACTCTCAAGCTTTGGCCTCAAATTTGAGAGCACTTCAACTATCCAAAGCAGAGCATTGGCAGAGTTCATAGCAGAATGGACACCAACACAAGATGAAGAAATTCCAGAAACGAGCATCCCCGTCAAGGAAGCAAGCAAAGAGTGGCTGATGTACTTTGATGGTGCCTTCTCGCTGCAAGGCGCCGGTGCCGGTGTGCTACTTGTCGCACTCACCGGAGAGCACCTCAAGTACGTAGTCCAGATGCACTTTCCCAAGGAGCAAGCAACGAACAATACTGCAGAGTATGAGGGTTTGCTTGCCGGTCTCAGAATCGCAGCAGACCTTGGGATCAAGAAGCTCATTGTCAGGGGTGACTCACAGCTTGTTGTCCGCCAAGTAAGCAAGAATTATCAGAGTCCATTGATGGAAGCTTATGTTGATGAAGTGAGAAAGTTAGAAGGGCACTTTGACGGCCTACAGATGGAATATATTCCAAGAGCTCAAAACGACATTGCCGATGGCTTCGTCAAGGCGCGCCAGACTTAAGTTACACAATGGAACCAGGGATCTTTGTGCTCAAACTGACTCAACCGATCGAACGCCATCAACCGGACAGAGCAAGAAGAGGAAGTTGATTTCTGGTGACTATTTTCCGCAGAGCTCCCCGGCCGCCGCCAAGAAGGTCCTCAAGATCAACGCTAAGAGCGCTGAGGAGCAGTCTGCTCCGGCGATCCATAAGGTTTGTTCCTTTGAAGCAGACGCTCCCGACAAGTTTTGCTCCGGCAAGCTTGCCGGGGATCATCAAGCTCCGGCTGAGCCGCAGGTTCTCGCCGTAGAAGCGGATGTTCCCGCAGCAGCAAATGTGCCTTTAGTCCTTGTTGTCGAGACGCAAGCTCCAGCATGGGCACAGCAGATCGTCCATTTCCTTCAGACAGGAGAACTTCCCGAAGAGCAAGAAGAAGCGGAAAGAGTAGCCCGACAGTCAAGTATGTACCAGTTTGTCGACAACGTTCTGTACAGAAGAAGACTCAACGGTGTGAAATTGAAGTGTATTCATCGGGAAGATGGACATAAGCTGTTGGCAGAGATACATGGAGGCATATGTGGTCACCACATTGGCGCAAGAGAACTTGCCGACAAAGCGTTCCGGCAAGGTTTCTTTTGGCCAACAGCCCTCCAAGATGCAACTGCACAAGTAACCAAGTGTGAAGCGTGCCAGTTCCATTCTAAGCAGATACACCAGCCAGCTCAAGCTCTCCAGACGATCCCTTTATCCTGGCCATTTTTGGTCCGGGGATCGACATCTCGGCCCCTTTCCCCGAAGCTGTCGGGGCTTTGAGTACTTGTACGTCGTGAATTGACAAGTTCACAAAGTGGCCGGAAGTGGAAGCGATGAGGAAGGTGACAGCACGACAAGCGATCAAGTTCTTCAGTCGATTGTTTGCCGCTTTGGGATTCCTAACAGGATCATCACCGACAATGGCACGCAATTCACGAGCCGCACCTTCATGCAAGACGCGTCCAAGATCTTGGCGCCAAGGTGCGCTTCGCTTACATTGCTCATCCGAGAAGCAACGGTCAAGCGGAGAGGGCAAATGTGAAGTGCTGCGAGGGCTCAAGACCAGAACTTTCGACGAGGCTGCACAAGTGCGGAAGAAACTGGATTGAGGAGCTGCGGTGGTTCTTTGGTCGATCAGACGACGCCAAATCGAGCCACCGCCGACACCTTCGCTCTAGTCTATGGAGCAGAGGCAGTTCTCCCACGGAACTCGTATACGGGTCACCTCGAAAGTGCTCGCTATGATGAGCTAGAGCAAGAGCAATCTGCGACAAGATGACGCGCTGCTCCTTGAGGAGGACCGTCTTCAGGCACTGTGACGAGCTGCTCGTTATCAAGAAGCTTTTTGCGCCGCTACCATAGCCGCAAAGTTAGTGCCAGAAGTCTCGAGGAAGGCGACCTTGTTCTTCGGCGCGTTCAGTCCGCCAAGAATTCCAACAAGTTGACGCCAAAGTGGGAAGGCCCTTATCGGGTGAGACGAGTCACTAGGCCTGGCGCTGTCCGCCTTGAGACCGAAGATGGCATTCCGGTGAGCAACTCCTGGAATATTGAGCATCTTCGTAAGTTTTACCCATAGATGCGGTTGTCGGAACCTGTTCCGGCAACCACCTTTTGTACAAGTCTTGCCCATGTTGCATGTAATCCTTTGTACAAAGCCGGGCGCAGACCCCGTGCATCAGTAAAGCTCATGTGCTCCGCACATCTTGTCAATTTCATGCTTTCTGCTTTTTACTTTGCATGTATTATCTGACACTTTGTGCATCACCTATTCCGGTAAGAAATAACGAGCCACAAGGCTCCATATCTTTATTTTCTCTTCTTTCTCTTTCTCAAAGAAGAGAAGGTTCCCTCGCCCACAAGTTTGCCAGGGGGGAAGGAGAAGAAGATAATGTTGTGGACCAAGTGTTGTTGTGGACCAAGCGTAGCTCGAAGAAGTTTCGCCTTACCGAGAAGAAAACGACAGAAAAGCTAAGTTGCCAAAGCTTGGGCAATTAGTTTTAAATTTTTAAGTTATCTTCCTCGAACGACCGTGCTTTTGTATGGAAAACCTGTGCGCGAAGGAACCAACTCGTAGCTAGTTTGCGCCCTTACTTTGTTTCGAGTCCTCTCAACAACTTAAGTGAGCTGCAACTAGTCGCGACAAGGTTGCTTGTCGGAGGCGGCACCGCCAGCAGGCTGCTGATGTTCCGCACTTAGCGCTCGCGGCAAGGGTGCCCGCGCCGACAAGTTCCCTAAAAGCGTAGGGCAGAAACATACAAAGGAAGGACCCAAGTAAAGGAAATAACATAGCAATTACTAACTGAAATAGAGTTATATTACAAGATAGCTTGTCGCAGCTCTAATAAATTGTTCTCCTAACATGATCAGCGGCGACAAGTAAAAGATAAACGGGCGACCTAATCTACACGGTCGCCATCGACTCTCTTGATCCTGCTCACCCTATCCACAATGGGTGCGACAAGGGCCTTGAGCGCTTCAACGCCGCGATCGGCGGCAAGGACTTGAGGGCGTTATAAAGCTAACGCTTGATTGCGGAAGGCCACCTTCATCAAGCACCTTCGAAGAGCCCTCGCATGATTTGGCGCGACTTGTCGGCCAGCTGCTTTGGGATCTCTTCCCGAGCCGTTGGAGAGCCACCACGCCTTTGAAGAACAAGCTGAGCTTGGCGCTGGGTTGAGATGCTCGTTGAGGAGTACCCGAGATCCACCATCCCCAGCTCCATCAGCTCCTTGTCGATGGCGGCGGCAGTATTTACAAGACCCTCGGTCCAGTGCATCATGTTCTCTCTGAAGGTTTTCTGGGCGGTCGTGGCACTCGTCAGCAGCTCCTCGTCGGTCTTGATCTTCTCCAACAAGGCCACCTCCCGCTCCTTGGCGCCGTCCAGCGTCTGCATCAAGGTGGTCAGCTTCAGCTCAAGATCTGCCTTGGAGTCCTTGGCGGCCTCGAGCTCCTTGCTCCTCTCGGCGAGATGGCCCTGCAGCTCGCCAAGAGTGTAGGCGTCCTTCTCGTGCTCGTGTTTGAGCACAGCAAGCTCCTCGCCACTCTTCTGGAGGCTGGCCTCCAGCTGCGTCACCTTCGTCTCCAATTCTTTCTTGGCGGCCTCGGCAGCTGGGCAGCGTCTTTTGCTTCCTTGAGAGCTCCGCCAATTGATTGCTTGCATGCAAGCTCTTCCTCATAGCTGTCAAGATTGATTTTCCGCGCCTAACTCTCGCTTTCTTGCGCAGACAGCTTCTCGGCAAGAAGCCGCTGCTCCTCGACCTCAGCCTTCTCAAGGATTAAGGTTGTGTGTTTTCAATGAAGTCGCCCCGCTTCTGCTACGCCCGGAGAGCTTTTGGTTGGCGCCGAGCTCTTCTGCGCTTCTCCATGTTCGCTCCCGCCTCGCGACAAGTGCTTCCCGGATTCCAGCTTGGCTTGTCGGGCGCGGTAGAGCGACAAGAACTTCCAACAGCTGTTCCTCCTTAGACTCGCCGCTGCTGCTGCTTGGCGCGTCGACCAACGACAGCCCAGCGGAGGCGAGCAGCTCTTCGTCGGATATCAGCAAGGAGCTCGACGCCCAGGGGAGCTTGATGAAGACGCCATCGCCAGCCTTTAAGTAGGCGCTGGGCTGGGGCCTCGGAGCTGGCGCCGGGCAGCGGGCGGAGGGATCGGCGGTCGGTGTAGCGCCCGGCGCCTCCGCGGCCTCGTGGTCGTCGGTGACCATCGCGGACCCTTGCCAGCTTCTCGGGCGGCAGCCTTGGCGGCCTCTTCGACGGCGGATCGCCCACGCCGTTTCCTCTCGGCGATGGCAGCGTCGTCGGTCTTTGCCAAGGCGTCCTCCTCGCCGGCGACCTCAGTCTCCATCGGCTCTGCGGCGGATGGATCTGACGACAAGAAAAAGAAAGAAAAGTCAAGCAAAATATCCAAAAAGAAGAATTGGAAGAAGAAGAACACAAGGGCAGCTTACAGGCAAGAGGCTTACTCTGCGATGGGATCTGCAATGCAGATCTCAGCCCACCGGAGGGTCGACGGTGCCATCTCTTGCCGGAGAGCCGCCCTTGTCGGAGGGCACTCCTTGCCGGGGATCTTCCCTTGGCGGCGTAGTTGAAGCAGATGGCATGTCGAACGGCGTCCAGACACTCCTCGGCGGGCTGCTCTGCTCCTACACAAATCAACAAATGATATCAGCAAATAAAGAGCACCCATGCGCACCTAACGCAGAAAGTGAACCATATACTTACGCTGGGGCTGCGCTGGGGCTGCTTTTAGGAAGGTCGCTGGTCCGCAAGGAGGTGTCGGACGCGCCTCCGCTGCTGCAGTGGGTTCGCCCTCGATGGCGATCACCGGGTCTTGGCTCTCTTCAAGCTCTTCGGGCCAGCGTCCTGAAAAGGAAAGAGTTCAGAATGAAGCAAGTCAGACACAAGACAAAGCAACAAATTGAAGAATTACAAGTACAGCGACAAGATCTTACTCTACTTCTTCCTCGGAGCTGAGCGTGCGACGAGCTGGAAGAATAGGCTCCCTCGGACGCTTGGCGGGGGCAGGAGCTGTGGTCCCAGAAGGCCCCGCTCCAGTTGCTGCGGCGGCGTGAGGTGCTCCCGCGGCAATAGTGCTTGCCGTGGTGGAGCGCGTCGCGCGGCGTGATGGCTGTTGGCCCGTCTGCCGCCCCGCCACTTCCCCGGCCATGCGGAGACGCCTTCTTGGTGGAGCTGTGGGCTCCGCTCGCGGCAAGCTACTCGAAGGTGGGGAGGAGGCGCCCCCGGCAGGCTCGCTCGGCTCAACTTCGGGCTCGGCCTGCTCCTCCTCGTCGGCAAGCTCCTCTCGATCGACAAGGCTTGCCGCCTCTGCTGCCTCCGCCTCCACAATAAATCCAAATTGCAAGCGGCAGCATTGCTGCCGCCTCCTCCAACTCGTGGCAATGCGTTGCATCTCGCCATCGGTGGTGTCACGGTTGAGGCCCTTCGCTCGTCGGGCGGATTGGCACTTCTTCCAAGTTGTCGAAGAACCGCCGCAGACGACATCATCAGCAGGCTCTTGCCAAGTTGGAACGATTCCATGCGAGTCGCTGACAACGGCATCATCGCACGGATGCGGTCGAGCGAAGAGTTGTTGCATAAGGGACGACTCCCTTGGCAACCTGAACCATTGGGGTGGTCGGGTCATGCTTGAACAGCTCTAAGAGCATCGCGTCAAGCCCAAGACAAGAAATTGAAGTTGAGGCCCGGCGCAGCCTCATGATGTCCGCTGCTCAAACTCCCAAGCAGGTCTCTCCTCTCCTGCAAGGGGGCGATGTGGGCGAAGAAATCTGCACCAACCGCGCTTCAAGTGAGTCCGCAAGCCCTGAGGCGCAGGATCCGGGTAATGGCGATCTTCAATCTAGCATCCTCCCACGCCAAGTTGCTCCAATCGTTGCTGCGCACTATTGGGGTTTGGCGCTGGGCAGTGAATGGCTGCGGGTTCTCCTCTACGATCCAGCACCAATCAGCCCTCCACTCCTCCCACTTGCCACGGAGCTCTCCTTCCAGATAGGCCTCCTTCTTGCCGATTCTGAGATCCAGCGATCCCTCCGCAAGAGGCTCTCCTCTCTACTCGAGGCATGAAGAAATGACTAAGAGGGCTACATTTGGTGGACTCACAAAGTTTTCACAGAGATGTGCGAAAACTGCCATGGTCAGACAGCATTGGGGGTGAAATCAAGGAGGCGAAACCCGTGAGGTGTTCAAGTGATATCGCAGAAGAATTAGAGAAGGCGGCAGAGCCTGCAATAGAAGAAGAGTGCGAAGAAGGGGTACCCGCCGAGCCAATTTGATGCGGCGGCCGAGAGTACCTTCGCGGATGCGCCGCGCCTGGCCGACTGTAAGAGGTAGTACCATTCCCTTAGCTCCTTCAAGCGAGCTGAGGGGGGAAGATGGCCTGCTCCTTCCCACAGCCATGAGCCGCTGCCGGCCGATTTCACGCCCTTCCCTTGTCGGCTTCGAGCCATGGCGAAGGTGGTGGGGGAGACCGACGGCGCTGGGATGCTTTGGTGGCGATGAAGAAATGGAGCGCCGCTCTCACAGACTAGGGAAGAGGAGGGGAGCAGCGTGGTTTTAGATTAGACAAGAAATGGCGAGGTGGGTGAACCGCCTCGCTTTCCCCTGTTTATAAGGAGGGAGAGGGGCGGACGCTCCGCTTGCGAATAAAGAAACCCCCCACGATCTCTCCCACGACACCGCAATGGCGCGCCGCCTGTGGGAGACGTGGGTCCGGAGCGAGTTATGGCGTAACCAAGGCCGCAAGGCAGTTCTGCGCCTCTGCTTGGGGCCTGCCCAACAGCGCCGCACCGCTGCAGATGGCCTGTGCCCATGGGCTCCTATTGGTGTACTACAATAGGGGTACCCTAGTATCCCGAACTTGTGCACGAGCAGCAGCAGCACCCAGCAAGCAGGCTTGCCGCGGTGATCGCCTAGCTCCTCCGTGGTTCCTTTGGAACCACTCAAGGGCAAAGTATTTAAGTCAAAGAGACAAGGCCCCGGCAAGAGGAGCTTGCCGGGAAGACCACTCGAGGCACCTAGAAGACAAGGCCCCGGCAAGAGGAGTTTGCCGGGAAGGCCCGGTGAGCGACAAGCTTCCGGACGCAACAAGGCAACAATCGCGGCAAGCCGCTTGCCGCAGCAGGATACCTCTCCGTTCCTCCGCTCCAGCTCATCCATCAACGTGTCGCCGTGGGATCTTTCCAGGCACGCGTGGCAAGAGGTCAGGCGCCGCCGGAGGCGGCGGTAAGCGGCGCTGACAAGATCGCCATTGTGGCAAGCGGTGGCGCCTCTGATGGTCCTTTTCCACACTGTTTAGTCGACTTAGACGGGCATTTAATGCCTTTGTCCCCCCGCCGTGGTTAGGTAAGGAGCACTGCATAAGTAGTTGTACCAACCGCCTCATAATCCTTTTTACCCTTGTTCACGCCACTGTCGGTGACCCTTGAGCATATAAAAGGAGGCCCATGCGCAACGTAGAAGGGGTTGGACTCATTCGAAACTAGAGAACTCCCATGCTAGGTTTTGTAGCTCTCAACGCTCCCTAGCAAGAACACAATACAATCGGACAAGCAGCAGAGGAGTATTATCTCGGAGAGCTCGGCTGGGTAAATTGCTCGTGGTGCCGCGCCGATCCGCTCTTCGCGCGATCTCCGCCCCCCACCGAACCGTAAGGGGCCCGGTCTGACGGCCCCATAGGTGTTCGTGGGTACGATCAGCTTCCCCGACAAGGGGTACCATAGGCATTTCGCGTGTCGGGATTTCACAGGAGGTGGGAGTTTTCACGCGTTGTAATTTTGGAATAGCAAAGCGCGGGTTGATATAGAGGAGTTGTCGAGCACAACGATAAAAAAGATATATCTTAAATATTTCGGCTAACAAGGGCGGGTTGAAGAGGCGGAGTTTCGCAAGCACGATAGACAGAGATGCTAGCTTGAATTTTCGCATAACAAGGCGCTGCTTGAAATTTCGGAAGAACAAGCTTAACGTGTACCCAAAAAGACAATTTGCACCTCAACACGCACAACACACACACAAACACCATTTAGACTAGAGTAAGGTACACGTGCATTGCACGCATGAGATTTGGCAACCAAATTATGAATAAATACCACATTATAGCATGCAAGCTTTGAGTCATATATGCATGATGTAGATGTTCGTTTAATTCTTATAGTTCATTTCATTCAAAATCATCTGGTTTTTATAAGAAAGCTAATCTATTTTAAGATTCATGAAATTGTGCGTCGTAAGACATAACGTAAAAACAAACAATGGCAAATCATGTAGAAAAACATTTGGGCAATTCTGATATGGAAGATTCCAGAACAAATAAGAAGTGCTTGTGTTTTGATGTTTGTGCATTATGCTTAAGTTCAACCATGGAGTCTTCTAGATTATACATGTGGCGAAATCTGGTGGAATCTAGATGATATCCAACGGCTAGTGGTGCTCAAATTTGCCATCTTTGGACCATCAGATTCGCCACATGCAAGGACCATCTTTCAAAGTTAAAGTTACCCGCACACAATATAAAAAAATATAAAATATAATATATATAGGGGTATAGATATAGATATGTGATGCGAAAGCCGCCCAAGTGTGTCCATGCACGGATGCAACGTGGCCAAATGATGTCTGCCGTTGTTATCTCAAATTCAAATCAGTCTGACCTTGTTCAATGTGTATACATTACAACATGCTCGTTTCCAAACCACACCGCGCAGATCTTAGTTATATTCATGCATGCATGGGTTTCAAACATCAGGATCTCTTATTCAAATATTTGAATTCAACTTTACATTGATTATGACCTCACCTATTCAGATATTCTTTTACACCCACACAATAGTCTTCTCTTTACAATTGTACCACTAACTTTATCTCGTGCATGCATGCACACACACTACCAGTCGGCATTATCCATCGCACGCATGCAATCTTTTTCTTCAGGTCGGTCTCCCATGAAGGCACACACCCACACACATCCCCCTCTCCATCATATCGGTCATTCTTTATCTCTCATGTGTGCATGCGCAACGATCGATGTTCCTCTATGTATGTGTGTATATAGCTAGGTCTTTCATAGTTTTCCACACAAACCAATCAATCGATATATCCAGTGAGGTCTCACCCTCTTTCCCACGTCCACATCGATCAATCTATACCTCTCTATATAGGATTAACATATATAGCTAATACACCCACATTAATTATATATCCAACGCCCCCCTCTCATCATCCATGCCTTCCGCTTCATCTCTCGACGCGTGCACAATGGTAAGACAGGGGCGTGAGGGCCCTCCCTCCCCTAACATCACTATATATCGAGGATATTATGAATGTGATCATTAGACAATTGCTGCTAAAATGGTTTAAGTTCATGAATTGACCCTCCTCGTAAAGGATTAGCAATGCTTGGCCCCTAGCTCATTTATTTTCATGGCTCCAATACTCACAATGCAACAGTATGCGTGTTCGCCCTCTCTCTAAATATCGATCTCGCACTTGTGCATTCCTTCATAGTCTCCTCCACTCGGCCCCTCGCACCATCTTCTAGCCCCCACGGATTTTGCCACATGTACAATCTAGCGACTCCATGGTTGAACTTAAGCATAATGCACAAACCTCAAAACAACAGTGGTTCTCTTTTGTTCTAGAATCTTCTGTATCATAACTGCCCAAACTTTTGTTCTATTTGAATTGCCATTATTTGTTTTTACTTTATGCTTTACAGCGCACAATTCCATGAATCATAAAATAGATTAAGGGCTTCTTTGATTCAAAGGATTCTCAAAGGAATTTTGGAGGATTCTAATCATTAGGAATTTTTCCTATCTTGGTTGTTTGATTCGTAGGATTGTAAACCATAGGAACTTCTCCATATGATTCACTTGCACTAGATTTCATAGGAAACATCCCATCCACTCAAACCTCTTTGAAAGAATTCTGCGTTTTTTCTATGCACAATCAAACACTCGTACAATCCTGTAGGATTCAAGACGAATTCCACTATAATCCCATGTTTTTCCTATTCCCGCGTTCTTAGCTTTTTTATAAAAATTAATTGATTTTGAATGAGATGAACTATAAGAATTAAACGAAGGGCTACATCAGGTATATATGACTCAGAGCTTACATGCTATAGTGTGGTATTTATTCATAATTTGGTTGCAAAATCTGATGCGTGCAATGCACGTGTACCTTACTAGTACTTCGAGTATGTGCAAAACACATAAATTAGAATACCAATGGCACGCTACACAGTGTCTCTCTTACAGTTCATGAAGCCACGTGGCCCATGTGGAGGCGTTGTCGTGACCTCCTTGCGTGGATTGATCACAGTGACGTGCTGCTGGTTCCAGAAGAATGTACTCGTTCTCCCTGAGCCATACTGGCGGTACATGCATGAAGCGAAGATGTGCACGCACGTCACGCACGCACTCATTCCCTCGCACGCACACGCGGGTACACGGGTGGACGCAATTTTGTACCAAGATCCACCCCATGTGATAATTTGACGCATGTAAAGTCGTTCACTACATTGATGGTCAATTAATACAGCACATGCAAATTGAGTGGACATGAGGGAGGAAGAAAGACATTATTACTCCACTGCGCGCATGCGAGTAGTTAAATTGTGGGTTGCTAGTAGTACTTCCATTGGTCTCCTTCGTATTTTGTGCCAATTTTTGATAGTAACATAATATTTACGCATTTGAGCAGTGTAGTACTTGAAATTTATGTTCCGCTAAACTCATCGGGAGCCGTTTCAGGCCTCGAAACTAAAACCATCAATTAATCTTTACCTTCTTCCCATCACATTCGAAAGCCTGGTCACACCTACTAGTACGTACCAAACCTGGACGTGTTCCCACTATGCAGGTATTAGTACTAGTGCTAGTACATAGGTTATAAAAAGGGGAACTACCTAACCGAAAATTACTCTACCTTTCCCCCTCATAAGTGCTTCTTCTTCGTCCATCGTTGCCATGGCCGGTGAGCAGAGCTCTAGGTCGAGAACTACTCGTAACAAGGGAGCGGCAACCAAGGCTGCGGAAAAAAAGAGAGGGCTCGCCGCCACGCAGAGACCTCGAAAGATCTCTCACGGGCAGGCGATGGCTCCGAGGAGCGCCCTAGCCGCGGAGGCGAACATGTCAAGCCGGCGGAGCTGGAGTCGTTATCCCTCGACGGCATGCCCGATCAGCTCAATAAGCAGAAGGAGTTCATCCAAGGCTTGATGGTGTTGCTGAAGGAGAGCCTCGACGACATGCCCGATGAGCTCAATCAGCAGGGGGAGTTGACCACCGGATTGGTGATGCTTCTGAAGAAGAGCATTGCCTCGGAGAAGAAGGCGACCGGCAAAATCCTGCGACTTCAGGAGGACAAGGCGAAGCTCTGCCACGAGATCGACCTGTTGAAGGAGAAGAACGCAGGCTGGAAGAAGCTGCATGAGAATAGTAGTTCCTCGATGAAGATGCTGCAGGCCCTCGTCATGGAACAGTAGGAGTTGGTGAAGCTCGCGATCGAGCACCGATCGCTGTCAAGGTACGTAATGCGGCCGTGGAACAGATGATGAAGGCTCGCGTCGAGAAATCCCGCGTCATGGACACAATGATGAAGATGGCGGAGGAGACGCGCAAGGAAATGGAGGTCGTGGAGGCGATGAAGAAGCCGTTGTGACTCCGCGACGAATTAGATCATTTGGGGTGATAATCTTCCTTCTTCTTTTGCTCCTGTGTTTCATCTTTTGCTTCAGGTATTTCGCCGCACGTGTCATGTTCTCTACGAGGCATGAATAGAACAATGGTTTTTTAGGGAATGAATAGAACAATGCTAACAATGAGATGACTAGAAAATTAGATCATTTTATCGCCATATGGCACTGGGCTGCCGTGTTTCGTGCTCCTTCGTCGCAGTACTACTCCAGTGGAAAACTTGAGTATACCGCACGGTTCTTTGCTCCTCCTCGATCAGGTTGTCGGCGCATTTATACGAGTAGTCAAATCACAAGGCCCCGCCTTCCAGCAGTAATGAGCCGTCAAATCACAAAGGCCCTCGCCTCTCGTGAAACCGACCAAGCTAGACTGCCCCGCCCTCTAGCCTTTTAATAAATGTATACTTTTGTACATCAGTAGTATCGATGGATTGCGCCATGGAGAAAAACTTGAAATTAAAAAAAAGGTGGTACATATAGAGAGCGCTCGTCGCCAAATTATGCATATAGTACTATTAAAAAGACTAGTCACAATAATGGTGTCCAGCACAACCCACCCTGTCGTGGAATTGTCACGGCAGATGTCCTCTTGCAAGGACTTAGTCGTGGAGCCATCGCAACTAGGAAGCTTAAAGGGGTTAATCGGGACAAAGGACATGAGAGGTTTTATACTAGTTCGGCCCGTTACAGTGAAGGTAAAGCCTACGTCTAGTTGGGTTGGTATTGCTTGAGGTTTGGATGACCAGGGAGCGAGATACGCTATGCCCGGTTCTCGATTGGTTGTTTCTTGCCCTAAGCCGCCAGCAGGTCGTCCCCTTATATACACGGGTTGACGCCTGGCTGTTTCAGAAGAGTCCCGGCCGCTTATAAGCAATGTCCGCCGGTGACTAGTTAAATCTCACTTTATGATACAAGTCATGTCATTATGGCGGTTTACTACAACGGGCCTTAAGTCGCTCTGTGGGCCTTAGGCCCTTTATTGAACCGCCATCTTCATGCTTGGTCTTGGGCTTCTTTTCTGTATCTTTTTTATGTAATCTGCCCCTCCCGGGCGGCTTACACAAATAGTTATATCCCCAACATTAGGCCCTGCATTGATTTGAACCTGTTCATATCAATCTTAAAATACCTGAAACATAAATCTTCGCCTTCGACTATGCAAAGACTTTTTAACCCACCGTGACGCTATTTTCTCGATCCGTGTTAACCCGCCATGACGCTATCTTTCCTTTTTTTATTCCACCGTATCGCCCAACGGATCTCGTCTTTATTGATTGTTCCAAAACCGAGGCCAGCCGCTGAATAATAACTCTTATCTCCCCGCTTCCCGTGCCGCCTCGCTATCTGTCCTTATAAATAGGCACAACCTAGGTCTCCCATTCTCACCCTTCCGGTCGTCTTCTTCTTCCTCTTGCCTCCTCTCGAGCTCCGCCGCCTCCGCTGGTCGACCTTCTTGTCTTCACCGGCCCTGTGCCATCGCATCAACCCGACTCGTTCGAAAACGATGGCGAAGCCAGCTCCTCCAGATCCGTAAGTTCCTTCCTTCCTTGCTTAGATCCGCATTAGGAACTTTCTCGAAGTTCGCCGGTTCATCACCATTGGAGCCAAACCTTTGCTAATTTTCCTCCTAGATGCCTCTTCCGATCTGAGAACGACATAAAATAGCCATGTAGCTGTTTTCGCACTTGTCTTGGATAAAAACAGATCCCTTTCTCGTATGAAAGCCTCGTTCGAGCTCGCGGAACACATCTGCCAGTTTTAGGTCTAGAACATTTTCATCGTAACAGTCCTTTGATCTCAAATTATAGCGTAAGATTGTGAAATCTGTTTTATCACCGGAAAACTTCTTCTTGTTAAATGCCCTTAAAACTGTCTAGGTGTCCCGTTTAAATGCATACCATTGATCTGTGAACCTTGCCTAATTCTCATATCTTTATGAATTTTGAATCGCACTTAATGCTTGTAGCGGCTTAAATATTACTGCACGCTTATCCTTATATCATTAGGCCCTTAAGTAAGTCGCTACCTTCAATAATTTGGATATCTTCTCCCGGTTAAAATTTGAACCTGAACTTTATTTTGTAATAGGCCAATTGTTGTCATGGCTCTAAAGCGACCAAAGCTCCTCAGAACCTGCAACTCGGGTCCCATCCACAAATACCAAGAGCAAACTGGCTGAGTTTGTGAAGTCCGCCATCTGCCAAAGAAGGAGGTCATGTCTTATCGTGTTCCTGACCCATTCGAAGAGAAGCCTCAACCCAAAGAAGGGGAAGTGATAGTTTTCACGGATCACATGAGCCGGGGATTTTCTCCTCCCGGCTCAATGTTCTTCAGAGAAGTTCTGAATTTCTTTGATCTTAGACCTCAAGACATTGGACCCAATTCCGTGTCAAATCTTTAAAAATTTCAAGTCTTCTGTGAGGTGTACCTGGGAGAGGAGCCAAGTCTACTTTTCTTCAGAGAAATTTTTTACTTGAAACAGCAGAATGAACGTGCCAACGGGCCTAGTCTTGAACTTGGCGGTATCTCGATCCAGCGACGAAGAGACTACCTGTTTCCTTATGCTGAGTTGCCGAGTCACCCAAAAAATTGGAATCGACATGGTTCTACCGTCAGATACTTCTCCTACTGATGAGAAGCCTCTGCGCTTGACTTTGCGCCCGCGCCTTTGAGTCCAACCATCCATCGCGGATAAACCAACCATCGTTGAACGCCCGCTTCTTAATCCCACCATCAAGAAGATCAAAGCCCTTTTGGGGAATGGTTTGAATGGCATCGACTGGTCCGAGTGGAGTTACTTGCGGATACTCCCATTGAGCCGCCGCCCGCTTAATGTGTACTTATACAGGCGAAAAGAGCAACCCAATGCGTCATAGTCCTGACGACCTACCAGACGATGTGGCGGATGCTACAACCCAGTCATTGCTGAAGGAGGGCACTGCTACTAGCAATGCCTTCGGTTTACTCCCCTTTTGCAAAAAGAACCCGGCCCCTGCAGTAAGTTATCAATCTTAATAAATATTCCTTAACCTGTTTACCTTCTTTGTACTTATAATTCCTTATCTTTTTCCACAGGCTGGTGATAATTTCTAGAAGGTCAAATATGACCACGAGGCTGCCCAACAAGCCAGGGCAGCCAAGAAAACCGAAGGAAAACCGCCAAGATCGAACTTCAAAGAAGAAGAAACCCAACGCCCGATTTGCTCAAATTGATGACTCTTCTTTCGATGAGGAAGATCTAATCCCTTACTCTCTTAACTCCCTTGTTACTATTTTATTGATATTCCCGCCTTTCGTGAGGATATCTGGAACAGCCAAGCTCCGGTGAAGAGGTAACTATAATCTCCTCCGACTCGTAGCCTTTGCCAAAGCACAAAACCGGACGGGTGACCCGAAAGTAAGATTTTCATGTCCTCTAGCTTATCAAGATCCTCAATTTCTTTTGAAGCAACAACAGCTTGAAAGCCGGAGGCAAACCCGACCAAGAAGGATGCAGAGCTCTCTTCCGCCTTACCCGACGTGAGCAGTGAAGCGCCGGATCGAGGTCATCTCCGCCTTACGTTATGTTTATCCTTTGGCGGGTTTAATTCACAACCTGTCAATTCATCCGACTCAATTATCGGGATACCTCTCCTTCCTCCAAATGAAGTCTATGTAATCCAACATGCCGCCTTCAAGACCGCCGGGTAATACACCTTTGTCATCCTCATACTTTGCCTTACTCATATTTTGTACTCATCCTCCGCTTTTGTCCCACAGCAGTGTGAAGCCTAGTAAGAGGGCAAAGAAGAATAAGCCGATCAAGACCCGTAGCAACCGAGTTGAACTCGTAACAGCTGCCTCGATGTTCTACTCATCAACCGCCTCTGAACCGCCTATGAATTCTAACGCCATCTTGCCCGCTACCGCCAAGACACTTTTAACAGTTCCGATAATCCGGAAATTCCTAGCCCGGTCAAGACGGCTGACCCGGAAATTGAAATCTTGAAAAGCCAGTATGTTGAACCGGGGAGGCCTACTGTCCTTGCCACATGTACTGCCAAGGAAGAACTTGTCAAACACCGGAAGACCAAACAGGACATCGCTGATTATGCTCACTTAAGCATTGGTGATATAGTCTCGTTATATCCAATCAAGTGCATAACAGCCGCGACCTGAAATTGACATGGTGAAACAGACAAAAGATAAATCTAAGGTATAACTTATACTATTTCTCCGAATCTTACTTACTGTACCAGGCCCCAAGTCTACTGCTTATAAATAAATATGTTGTAGACTTAGATACCTGCTTACTGTTAGCTCATCCGGTTTAAAAGAAAGGATATTTAACCCGGTCATAATATGACAACTTAAAACATGCGATACACATTAGCCCCCAAGTGTCAAGTATCTTTACTTGTAAAGTGCTTGAGACTTTATTATGCATAATCTAGCATTATAAAGTAAAATTTTCTTCAGCATCCATTAGCCCCCAAGTGTCAAGTGTCTTTGCTTGTAAAGCGCTTGGGACTTTAATGACATCTTACCATAACCTTAATTATAACCCGGCATCAATGCAGGCCTCCACCAGTCAATTTGAATTGGAGATTTCTGACCTGAAGACCCGGCTGGTAGCCCAAGAACTTGAGATTCAAAAAGCCATCTCCAAATTCGCATTCAGCGTCTCTGAGCAAGAGAAGTTGAAGAAGAATTTTGACACGGAGAAGAAGACCTGGGCAGATGAAAAAACCTCACTTGTGACCCGGGCCAAGACAGCAGAAGCAGCTCTTGCCGAAGCAACTGCCGAGCTGTCCGGCTTAAAGCGCCAGATATCTCAAATGGTCTCAGCAATCTTTAGTAAGTTACTATGTATAATTGTGAACATCACCATGGTTTCTTTGATGACTATTTCAAATATTATCTCCGGATTACCTTATATGTATAAACGCAGGCCCCAGGAGCACAAACCTGAAGTAGAATATGCTGATCAAGCTTAAGGCGGTGTACACTCTGGTGGAACAGCTATACACCGGGTCACAACGTGCCTTGGCCGTTGTGGCTTTATCAAATGATACCCCTTATCTCCTGCAGGATGTGCTCAAACGGCTTGCCATGTTACCTCAACGGATTCAGGAGCTAAGGCGGGCATCTGCCGAGCGAGGCCATAGCAGCCTTAAGCCGGGCCAAAAGCGTTGGTTCCGAGCTAGACCGGTAGATGTCGCTCTTGGATATCCCAGCTTGAAGGAGGACGGCTCAGATTCAATGAATCGACTTCACCACCTGTGAGAGTCGACGTCCTGTGGGCCACCATCATCGGCAATGATATTGATCTTACTAAGTATCACCGGTTATGACAACGAGAACCGGAGGATTCCAACTCCGCTTTATGATGACGCCACCGATCCCTCCAACTCGTAAGCATACCTTTGCTCCTGGTTGACCCGCCAGTTTAATAGATGATGAAGCTGAATTTGAAGCCTTAAGCTGCATTAATCGACCTCGCCAACCTTCCGTGACAAAACAGCGAGATGAAGAGGCGGAGAAGGATAACCCTGAGTCCTCAAGCCCACCAAAGGAGTAACCCGCCCTGTACCGTGTCTTTGAAAAATGATGTTTCATTATTCAGACTGTGGGAGTCTTGTAATAGGGTAGAAAAACTTAACTTTGCCATGCCTTCGCGCATGTTTGTGGTGCTTAATATTGTCACAAGCCGCTATCGGTGTATACTGCTGGCTTATGTGAATTCCTCCTTGACGTCCAAAAACTTTTTTGCTTTACCCTATGTATAAAACCAAAACAAAATTCCTTTGGCGTCTTACCACATCCGGGGTCATATAGAATAATGATAACCTGGAGTATGAACCAAAACATCATAAAAAACAGCCGGTTTATGATCATGACCATAATAATATACCTGCTATCTTATTGAAGCTTACCTTACCGGCTTATGTGATCCCAAAAATCAGACAGTTAAACTTAACTTCTGAAAATTGGCACATATAATGTTTACCTGGCCCTTAACATTATTTACCCTTATAGAATAAAATAAACTTAATTTTCAAAGGCCTATGATTCGAATACGATCAGTAGAACCCTTCCAAAGGGGTTAAGCTAAGATTCAGATACGATCATATAGCCCCCAATTGCTTTGGCGATGCCGATCAAGTGGGTATCGACGGCTATGTTCTCTTTGGTTCGAATACGACCTATGTTTGAACGGGAAGCCCCCAAGTGACCATTAGATTTGTTTAATGACGCTGATTCGAATACGATCCACGCCGACCCAAAAGGGTTAAGCTATGATTCAAATATGATCAAGAAGCCCCAAGTGGTTTGGCAAGATGCCGATCAATTGGGCATCGATAACTATGTTCTCTTTGGTTCGAATACGACCTATGTTTGAATAGGAAGCCCCCAATTGACCATGGCTAGATTCAGATATGATCATAAGCCGGACCAAAAGGAAAGCCGGATTCAGATATGATCCGCTCCCTGTTGGTCGTTTCCACCACCGGTAAAGAAGATACATAAACCTTGAAGGGTGGAAAGGAAAGAGGTCCCGCTTATTGCTTTATATAATATATACATTGCTAAAAAAGGAAAAATAAATATACTCGAGAGTCGGCAGCTTAAGTATAATAGGGCCGAGATGCGCTTATGTTCCACGCCGTCGGGTCTCTTCCTCCGACTTACGTGAGTCTTTGTGCTCGAACATCGATGAGGTAATATGACCCGTTGTTGAGATTCTTGCTGATCACAAAGGGTCCTTCCCAAGGAGGGGACAGCTTGTGCATATCGATTGATCCCGAATGAGCCGGAGCACTAAATCGCTTTCCCGAAAGTTCGCTTCTAACCCGCCGGTCTGTGATAACGGGCGCAGGTCTTGTTGATAAATCGCCGAGCGGGCTATTGCCAATTCTCGCCTCATCCAACAAGTCAAGTGCATCCCGACGAGCTTTTTCATTATCAGCCTCAACATAAGCCGCCACCCGGTGAATCATGCCGGATATCACTTGGCGTAACCGCCTCGCTCCGTACACCAAGAAGAAAGGTGTATAACTCAGAGATCTGTTAGGGCGCTGTGTTGATGCTCCATAGCACGAGGGTAACCTCCACCCAACAACCCGGAGTTCACCGTAAGGGAACTAAGAGCCGGGTTTGATACCTTTCAAGATCTCTCGATTAGCTCGCTCTCGCTTGACCATTAGACTGGGGTGAGCAACAGCCAAAACATCAAGCCGGATGTGCTCTTATTGACATAACTCTTCCATGGTACCCTTGGAGAGATTAGTACCATTATCGCTATAATGTTGTGTGGAAAGCCAAAACGAAGATCACCTTTTCATGAACTCGAACCATCGTGGCTGCATCACACTTACCGACCGGCTCGCTTCAACCCACTTGGTGAATTTATCCAACGCTACCAACAGGTATGTCTTCTTATCCTTAGACCTTTGAAAGGTCCAACCATGTCAAGCCCCTGCACCGCAAACGCCAAGTAATTGAATCATCCTCAATTCTTGAGCCGCACATGAGCTCGTCGTGAGAATTTTTGATATCCGCTACATTTGTCGACCAGATCCTCCATGACGCGATGAGCCGTCGGCTAATAGAAACCATGACGAAAAGCCTTGGCCACCAGAGATTTTGAACCGGCATGATGACCGCAATCTCCTTCATGAATTTCACGAAGTATCTCCTGACCCTCCGCAGGCGATACACAACGTTGAAACGCCCCAGTGACGCTGCGGTGATGCAACTCGCCATGAACAATTGTCATGGATTTGGACCGCCTGATGATTTGTCTTGCCAAGGTCTCGTCCTCAGGCAACTCTCCCCGGGTCATATAAGCCAAATATGGGACTGTCCAATCTGGGATGGCATGGAGAGCCGCCACCAACTGCGCGTCTCGGATCCGCATCGCAGCTCTTCCTCTATAGGCACTGGCTGTAAGGGTTATGCAAAACGCCAAGAAAGGTGTTAGGCGGCACCGGCTTACGCCGAGACCCCAGTTGCTTAAAGCATCACCGCCTCATTCTTCCTTCGATCAATGTGCTTTACTTGATAACCTTGAAGTGCCCGCCACCGCATCAACTTCACGATGATAAGCCGCCATAAGGGGATCCTTGAGTCCCACGGGTTCGACACCTGTTGAGCGACGAGGTCTGAATCGCCAAGCACCTTAACTGCTCAAATTCATCTCTTTGGCCATCCGGAGGCCATGGATTAAAGCCTCAGATTCAGCTGCATTGTTAGTATAGGGAAACATAAGCGGAGCACATAACAAAATTTTCACCTTGGGGAAGTTAAACGACTCCAGCCCCGAGCCTTCCAAACTGCCTCGACCCATCAAGTGAATAGTCCAATATGTGTTATCCGCTTCCTTCCGTGCTCGCAACTCCGCCCAATCATTGATAAAGTCCACCGTGGCTTGAGACTTGATAGCTGTACGTGGCATATACTTCAAACCATGAGGCCCAAGCTCAATGGCCCACTTGGCACACTCGGTCTCGTGGCTTCCTGTTCTCGATGATGTCCCCAAGGCTAAAGTGAACTTACCACGCTTATAGGATGACCCAGAAGTATCGCTTAGCTTCCGCCGCCATGAACACCCCATAAACAAGTTTCGCCAATGCGGATATCTTTGCTTGGATTCTATGAGCACCTCACTGATGTAATAAACCGCCGTTGAACCGATGCTCCTTGCCGCCTCCTTAGGCTCCACCACAATGGCTACACTAACAGCACGTGAGTTAGCAAAGAACATACAACAACAACGTTTTTATCAATGGGAGCCGCGAGAACCGGGCGGCTCGAGATAATTGTCTCTTTAATCTTCAAAGGCAGCATCGCAGCCTCATTCCGCATAAAAGTGTGTTTTCTTCATCATCTCGACATAAAGCGGTAGAGCCTCTCACCTAACCGCTTATGAATCGGCTTAAAACAAAGAATGCGGCCCGCCGAACGCTGAACATCATTGATGCACACCGTTTAGCCAGAGAGGTAATCGCCTTGATCTTCTCTGTGTTAGCTTCAATGCCCCTGCTTGAGACCAGAATCCAAAAGTTTGCCCGCAGTACACCAAATACACACTTGTCCGGTTAAGCATCATCTTGTAGACCCGAGATTATCAAAGGTTTTTTAAGTCGGATATCAAGGTTTCCTTCTCTCGACTTCACCATGATGTCATCTACATAAGCATGTACATTGCGCCCAATCTGATTGTGGAGACAATTCGTACACACCGCTGATAAGTCGCTCTGGCACTCTTGAGCCCATGGCATAGATACATAGCAGTATGCTCCAAACGGAGTAATGAAAGCCGTCTTCCCTGGTCCTTAATCGCCATTTTGATCCGATGATAACCAGAGTAAGCATCCAAAACTCAAACGCCGCGAACCCGTCAGAGCATCAATGATTTGATCAATGTGGGTAGAGCAAAGAGATCAGCCGGACAAGCTTTATTTCAATCCGTAATCTACACATCCGCCAGTGCCGTTTCAAAGCACGAAAGCACCGGGTTAGCTAACCACTCCGGTGAAAGACTTCCACGATGAACCCGCAAAGCTAAGAGCCGAGCGACTCCTCCATGATAGCTTTTCGCCTTTCCTCATTGAATCATCAAGAAAACTGCCTGACCGCTTATACTTCGGATCAATATTAAGAGTGTGCTCACGAGTTCCCTCGGGACACCCGCATGTCGGTTTCCATGCAAAGATGTCCCGTTCTCACGATGAACTCGATGAGCACGCTTTCCTATTTGGGATCCAAATTGGCACCGATGTTTGAATCGCTGGAAGAGTCGCCTGGAGGAAATCGACCAGTTTTGTCTCGGCGGACGACTTAAATTTCAATGCCGTAGTCTTGCTCGTGGTTGGCTTCTTCAAAGAGGTCATATCCACCGGGTCAACATTAGTTTGATAAAACTTCAGCTCCTCTTCAAAGACAAACAGATTCTGCATAAGCCGTGACGCTTTCTTCGCATTCTAAGGCTACATTTCAATCCCATGTACAAGGATGGTGCCCTTGTAACCCGACATCTTGAGCTGCAGATAAACATAACACGGTCGTACTATAAACTTGGCATAAGCCGTCATTCAAACAGAAAGCATGATAGGGCTCCTGATTTTGACTACCTCAAAAGTCGGCTTTCAGCTCGAATCATATTCATCTCCAAAGGCTACTTCCAGCTCGATCTTACCAACTGGATATGCCGATTTACTGTGTACCACCCATGAAAAATAAGTGTTGGACGCCCTCAAGTCCTTATCACCAACCCCATGCGCGTAAAGGTCTCATAATAGAGAATATTGATGCTGCTTCCTCCGTCCATGAGTACTTTAGTGAATTTATATCCACCAACCGTAGGGGCCACCACTATACAACTAACCCGGGTTATCAACCCGGAGGGGGGTGATCTTCCCTGCTCCATATGATAGGCTGCTCGACCACTTCAAGTAACGGGGAACCGCCTGCTCAACCGAATTCACAGCCTCTTATGAACCTTTCGTCACGTTGGTACACAAGTTAGTGGTAAACACATGGTATTGCCCACCGCTCAGCTATTTTGATGGCTCGATAACCCCGATTATTGTCGCTGCCGTCCCCTCGACCGAAGGCTGCTGCTGATTGTAGCCACTTTGACCTCCCTGAAAACTGGAACTTGAGCCACCACCCGGGCCATGAAAACCACTGGCTCCTGAACCGCCGCCTGATCCGTGATTGCCATCAAATATGTTGGAATTTTTTAAAGCCTTCATGATCGCGCAGTCCTTCCATAAGTGGGTGGCGGGATTTTCCCAGTACCGTGTCTTGGGCAAGGCTCATTCGTAGTTGCTCAAGAGATGGGCCGAGCCACCAGATCGAGGGGTGGTCTCCTCACGCTTTTGGTTGTTACCTCGCGCATTAGCATTGGCCACAAACTCCGGGTTACCCTCCGCCTTACGCTTGTTGCCTTCTTGACTTATCGGGTTATGCTGCTGACCCTTTCCATTGACGTTCTTCTTTCCCTTCCCTGTCTTTTCTTCCTCAGACGCGGGATCATTGGTGGTATTAGAATCAACGTATTTGACCAAGGCTGCCATCAGCGTACCCATATCATTGCAATCACGCTTAAGGCGCCCTACCGCTTTCAAATGCTCAAAGTGACAATTTCGATGGAGCATAAGCACGCAGAGCCGCATCCATCTTATCGATGAGTGTATTATTTCCTTCACCCGGCGCACTCCAATGAGTTGTGGATTCACCCTCCTCCCGCCATAATTGGTTAGGTCCACAATTGACATAGACTACTTGCAAGTGTCCTTGAAGTTCTAGATAAACCGGCCTTTAGCTCCGCCCCATGAACTGATGGAATTGGGAGGCAAACTTTTCAACCAAGACCGGGCCGCTCCATCTAACATCATGGTGAAATACTTAGCCACCGCCAGGTCACTCACCTCCAATAACCCATGGCCATCTCAGAACTTTCGATCCATGCCCCCGGCTGTAAGTCGCTGCGGTAATTCGGGCACCTTCGAGGTCCCTTGAAATCTTTGGGCGACGTGACATCCCGCAGAGCCGCACTGCATAAGGGACACCACCGGGTTCTAGTAGCTACTCCTGCTCCAATGTAAGTCGTTGATACCGGGAGACCTTCATATGCCCCGCCGAGCCGCTTAATCGAGCCGCCTGCTCGTCCTCCCCGACGAATTGGTCCCAGATCGGGTTATAGCCACCGGGTTGGTTACGACGCTGGGCGTTGCTTGATAAAGCTTCGACTCCATGTGCCTCTGTAATTGGCCCGGTTTGACGAGGTGCTAGCCAAGGCCGAGGAGTTGAATGAATCTCGCCCCGCCAGAAGAATAGGTCTCCTATTGTGCCAAGGCCGCTCAATAAGATCTCGACCTCCGGTTTCCACCGCCGCCGGGTCATCACCGCCCACCGGAAGAGCCGCCAGACGCGCCGATGTTGCTATCAAGTTCTCCATGGGTTGAGAAGTGACCCGTGGTGTTGGTATGTACCGGGTGGGGGCCATACTCCCGTGAGGAGGTGCCATCTCTCGGGCTGAACCGCCTTCCAGCCCGGAGTGTCATAAACTGATTGGTTTCGGGCGGGTTGTCGGGACCAGCCCGGTGTCGTGGAAAAGATTCCGAGGATCAAACCGGAGGCGCACGGAATGGGTCTTCTCGATGTCTCCTTCCCATCACCTCATTGATGCGCTCAGCACTCATATTATTGTTGGAAAGCCTCGATCGAGTCGCCATGCCGCCCGGCATCCAAAGTCGCCCGCCCGTAGCTAGCCTAGTGTCCTCACCGCCAAGGCCTCCTTGGCCAGGCTATCTCCTCACGCACCTTTGCCACCTCCGCTATGCTCATCTCGATTTGCAGGAATAACGCGGGTGGTTAATGGCTGTCAATTTGTCCATAAGATCCATCAAGACTCGAGCCATGGCGGGCAGACAGGCTTCCTCGCCCCGCCGCTCCTCGACCCGGACGTTATTGCTGTTGCAGCCGGCCAAGTTTTGACTGGTTGAGTACTAGGCATGAAGACTCGCCCAGCTCGGCGTGCTCATAGAAACCGGAATACTCGAAGTCATCGAACAACCCCCAAGCATGCCCTCTTGACCTGACATAAAGAATCAGCCGAACCGAGGACTAATCATCATCCGATGGGATGGCCGCTCTCCGGCCATCTTAGATCCTTCAGAAGCTCCCTCCGTGGATACAACCCACTAAGGCACGCTTCATGACGGGTTGAACCCGGGCGGTTTTCGTGACTCGAGCCGTTTCCGACGAGGCCGGGCGCAGTTGAACCGCTCAGTGGCCCGCTCACCAATCCGGCCGATGAAGACGTGGATTCTCGCCAAAGGGACCCGTACCGACTCAATTGAGTCGGCCTCGGGCCCCAGCCTTCGTTGTTTATGTAGATCTTGCTGCACGACTCTTGGTCATCCGCTCATCGCAGATCCCTTGAGCCCTTCAAGCTGCCTTCAAGAACTCAACCACCGCGCTGCCCCATGGTGGGTGCCAACCGTCTGGAATTGTCACGGCAGATGTCCTCTTGCAAGGATTTATTGGTGGAGCCATCGCAACTAGGAAGCTTAAAGGGGTTAATCGGACAAAGGACACGAGAGGTTTATACTAGTTCGCCCCTTACAAGGAAGGTAAAGCCTACGCCTAGTTGGGTTGGTATTGCTTGAGATTTCGATGACTGTGGAGCGAGATACGCTATGCCCGGTTCTCAACTGGTTGTTTTTGTCCTAAGACGCCAGCAGTGTCGTCCCCTTATATACACGGGTTGACGCCTGGCGGTTTACGTAGTAGTCCCGGCCGCTTATAAACACCGTCTGCTCGGTGACTAGTTAAATCTAATCTTATGATACAAGTCAAGCCATTATGGCAGTTTACTACAATGGGCCTTAAGTCGCCTGTGGGCCTTAGGCCCATTATTGAACCGCCATCTTCATGCTTGGTCTTGGGCTTCTTTTCTGGTAATCTTTTTATGAATCCTGCCCTCCGGGCGGCTTACATAAATAGTTATATCCCAACACACCCTCAAATAAACTAAGAAGGTGATGGATGGATGCTTTTAGTCCCATGACTAAAAGTAGTGGGACTAAAACATGCTAGCCTCACCCATGCTTGGATCCAAATACTAAAAAGGCTAAAATGAAGTATGAGCATTTATTATCCTCCAAACCTCCTCCA